>CM034157.1:207083988-207551488 GCA_019776745.2 Taxus chinensis
ATTAGAAAGCTTATGTTTTACCGGGGAAGCTTCAGGGGAATAATTTCTTCTGAGAAGCTTTTAATTTTTCCCGTGATTCTGAGGTAGAGCCAAAATAATAAATATCCACAAATACAAACTAGGAAAGCATTTATTTGTATTACATTAGATTAAATCCTATGTAATAAGGAAATAGACACATCTGGCTATTTCACTATTTAGTTTAATTTGTTTTAGAGTAGAAGCAATTTCCTTTAATTAGAGGAAGTTGTATTATTTATGCACACTTTATTTATTTTTCCAGTAAAAAAAAATTCAAAAACATTAGATTAAATTAATTAGTTTTATTTTATTTTTCTTCACCCCTTTTGTTTAAAAATAATTGAAAAAGAACAAAAAAAATAAATTAGTTTTACTTTCTGTGTTTAATTAATTAGCTTTCATTTTTGGATTAATCAGCTACACATAGTTTTAATTAGATTCAAAGAGATTAATTAAATTTATTTAATTTAAATTTTCTTTCTTTCATTTTTTAATTTAGGCACATAGAGTTAATTAGATGGAAATTAACACAACTCCCTATGTTTCCTTAGTTAGCTTATGTTACCTGAATTTGACCTTGCCTCTTGTGGATTCTTTACGTGTTTGTTTATTTCTTTAGATTGTTTGTGTGTACATCCACATGACCATCCAAGGCCCTAGGAAACCCATACATTTATTGTGTGACACAAGATTTCAACAACCACACATAACTGCACAGTTGACATACATTGATCAGGGCCTCAGACACCTCATCATTCAGACCACCCCAGTTCCACCCATTATTATCTCACAGTTAACAAATTTGAACATCGAAGTAGAAATCTATTACGTGTTCTAGCATACTCTTCTTGGTCGATATTAGATCATGTGATCCATAGATTTTTCCTTCCCATACGTCTCTTTTTCACACCTCCATGACCTTATTTAGAGATTTCTACGCAGGATACGCAAGACAATTTCCATGGATGCCACAACCCATTTGAGGTATATTTGATGACTCTGATATTGATAGAAACCTCCGTGTGGCTATCCTTTTTAACTAATCCATCTCACCCACACAAGTTAGATTGGTTTTCATTTCATTAAATGAGAACATTCCTATAGTACCCATAGCAAACATTCATTTTCCCTTATTTTCCTTTTATCCATTTTCACCTATCTTCACATATTTCTCCTATTCTCCCTATTTATCCATTCTATAGCCATATTTCCATATCATATTCGTTGTCCTGACATGACCTTGGGAGTTCGAGTGTGTCCTAGAGTCATGTGTTGATTCCTAGACGTATAATGACTTTTCCACTACATAACATTTTCATGGTTACATATTTATTACAATTCTATTTCATTATTTGATCTTAATTATTTGAAGAGAACTTAACATGTGAACCTTCATTCTTCTTAAAAATAGAATACATTTCTATTTTATTTTTCTCGATTCTCTTATGTTAATTACTTTATATAACATGATTTTGATAGGAACATTTAAATACACATACGTCTACTAGTACTTATCCTAAGGATTTGTCTCTAAGGATCATATTTACTTGGTTTTGTAATTTACCTTCATTGCATTAAGGGAGATACACATGAAGTGAAATGAATACTATTAGATCAAGAGTGGGCAGATTCCCATGTTTCTTTCATAATAACTCTTAAACACTAATGATACAATCTAATCACTTTCAAATTATTGTATGTAACTACTTAATGTAAATACATAGTTTGCATCATTCATAATACAAAAGAAAGGTTTGCATCGAGTTAAAGGGATAAGTCTCAAATTTCCTTTTATACCTAATACATCATCTTAATAATCAATAATCAATAATCAATAGCCACGAGTTATAAGTTACAACATTTGGCCACAATCAAAATTCTTAAGTTGTCCTAGGTTTATTATAATTATATTTATGCCCAAGGCTTCTACTCACTACTACAAACATACTACAATGAAATATATTCAACTCATAAGACCTTCATAAAATTCCAAGGTATTCCATTATTGCCCACTAGAGAAACAATTTTTTTAACCTTAAGGCTTTTGAATGTTGCAAATGGTTTCATTCACAATGTGATTTTGGCTTCATTAACAATTATCTATTACAATTCTTGTCAAAGTGACAATTTGGCCCATGAGGGTAAAGGGGTTTTCTCATGGTCCGTGCACAAAGGATTGACAAGGTGCAAATTTAACCTACCCCAAGATGATCATGAAGGCACAAGTTAAACTCAAGGGACCATTCATTAAGGAAAGGTTGTTATTTCATTTTATTAGTTAGATTATTGTTTTTTTGTCCAAATGAAAACATGCTACTATTATTTTTTATTTTTCTCAGGAGACTAAGATATTTCCCTAGGTCAACACATCATAAGAAAATAGATAACATACAACATTATCAATTTATTAGTATCCAATTTACTTGTACAATCTATATGAAACATTTCTAAGCCATCCTCCTGGAAACCATATTCATACCAATCAAACTTAAAATTCATCATTTGATCCATTTTACATCAATTTCCATAGCAATCATGTTCTCACTCAACTTATATTCACGTAACCGACATATAAAAGTATGGCTAAGTAGGGAATATTCAATTTGAGGGACATGACACAAATTGTGTAGCTATGTGATGAATGTGTAATGGAAACTTATCCTAATATGTCTAACAATATCGTATTCATCTTGAGAAAACAAAAAGTAACAGATATATTAGGGGCCATAGGCAGATTTTATGTGGTGAAATATCGTGGTACAATTACATTGTAATTGAAGATCACATATAAGTGATGATAGGAACACTAGTAATTATTCAATATTTCCTTCTTCTTGTACCTGCAACCACCTATTTATGTGTCAGAACAAACTGTCTGGCATAGCATCCATCAAACATGATACATATAACTCAAATAGCTTGGCATTGATGAGCTTCCCCAAATCAATCTAATTATCTTGCCTTTGAGGATTGTGAGAATAAATTTAGACATTATTTAGTCTTGTCTCATATTACTATTTAGAAGGTTTTTGAGTGAAGAAAGTACTAATTAACCCTTGTCTTTTGGCCATCTTACTTTATTTTCTTTCATCATTCCTGACCTCTTGCACCGGCATGCCCAGTCAAATTTATTTCATTTTGCATTATTTTATCCTTGACTGGGGTGCCCAGCTAGTATTGGGGACCCATGGGCACCCTGGTCCCACCAGGGGTGCGCCGATCCTTTATGAAATTTTCCCGCCACTTTTTGGGAACTTTCTATCTGTTTTAGCTTCTTATCTTTTTGGTGGTCAGCCATTTCAGGGTTAATTACGAAATTAGATCAAGAGAACCCTATAAATATAAATTTATGAGACCATAATGAGGGACCAAGCACTAGTCACTACTATCATCCACCTAGGGTTGCATTCATCCATTTGGAGATCATTTGCATTCACTTAGCTCCATCACAAAGGACAAGGTTGGTTCATCTGCATCACACAAGCATAGGAGGGGATTTTATTCTATTCCATCCACCATTCTACTACATTTTTACATCTAGTTATTGCTCGCTACTTCACAAAGTGTGACTGGCACAAGAGCACCTAGGGCACATGATGCACACACACACTAGAACTACATTTGGGTCTGAAATGTAGTGCAATGCTCAGTTAGTAAGCCCACTATTGTGGCAGCTGAGGTCAGTCTGACCCATTCATTTGCATTATTTTTTTTAGGGTTTTGATACTTCTTGTGGTCTCTTTTAGGTCTTTCTTTCATCTTGGATTATCAGTGACACCTGGCGCAGTGCAACGAATCTGATGCGACACACAATGAGGGTTTCAGACCACCTACCAAACCTATGAAACTCAGTTTTGGACCTTTTACACAGACCAGGGCACCCATTTTACAGACCAGAGCACCCACAGGTGCCCCAGTCCCTCTCGAGGCACTCCAGTCCAACTAGATATCTCAGATCCATCCTTTTTAGGACCTCTGCATAGTCATTCCTACTTTCAGATTATTTCTCCATTCACTTCTGTGACATAGTCCCGCAAGCTCCTCAAATCATCTAAGTCACTTCCATACTTCTATTACATATTAGGGTTTCTACTTTCATTAGATTAGTTGTTTGTGTCATTTTCCATACCTCATTTATTGCATTTATTTACTGTATTTACATGTCGTTCTAGATTAGATTAACTACTATTATTCCACCAGTTAATTTTAGTTAATCATTTTGGTGAACCTGACATCTTTCATGCTTAGGATCCTCATTTTTCCTCTATCATGGCTCCCAAGGTTTCTCAAGTTTCTTTATCTGATTTACTTAAGAGATATCCCAATTTCCAAGCTATTTTATAAAAATCCCTAGACACCAAGTATTTGATGACAATACACCTGCCACAAAAAATAAGTCCTATGCTCGCTTGTCTATTTAATGACCCTAGTGATCCTCCATCTAATCAACCCCTATTGGAATCAATTCAAGCTTTACATTCTTTGTTTCAAGACAAATTTATGGCTATGGAATCCATGATCACATCTCTCAAATCTGAAATCCAACAGCTTAAGGATGCTTCTCAAGCTCATGTTTGTTCTCCCTCTACATCTCATCTTCAATCTATGTCCACTACATGTCATATAGTTGAACCTCAGGTCATGCCATTGCCTGAGCCTCTCATATTTGAGCGTAATACTAAGCAACATGACATTCTTACTACACTCCTTAGTCTTCAATTGATCACTTTACCACCTACTCATTACTATCCTCCTTATTGGCTAACAAAGTATCACAGGTCATCCATATTGCAATTATCATTGAATCAATGGACATAATGACAATGATTGCTATGATTTAAAATTTAAATTCAAACATCCTGAGCATCATGAGTTTATCTCATTCACTTGGCAACGTCATGTTACATCTCCTCTCCTAAGTCTGCTCCTTCTACATCCACATGGGCTCCTAATTCTATCCCCTCTGTGCCTTCTTTGGTTAGTCAAGATTTTCCTAAGAAACCACCTATGACATATCACATAAGTCAACCTCTCAAAATTAGTTCACCACCTCCTCCTATCCGTCCTCTACAACATTACCAAATCAAAACAAGCCATCACTTCTTAAGTTTTTCTCTAAATCACGTCCTCTTACTAAGTCATCTATTGTATTACCAAGTCAAACTAAGCAACCTCCTCTTAAGGATGATCTCACTCCTCCTCCATTAAAGGTATCTACCACATCACCAAGTCATACACAGCAATCACCTCCTAAAGTTAAGCTCTTTATTCCAACATCCACTATAGACCTTACATATGTTGATGATTGGGACCTGAATGACGCTTACTATGATGATGAAACATTTGATGGTCACACTCCTCTATCATGTCCCATCACTTTTGTTAAGGTAAATACTCCTTACATTGATCCACTTAGTGTCTTTTGACTAGACTTCCATCACTCACACACTTGGGGGGCATAATATTCACACATCCCCCCTTCTCATCCTTAGCATATACATCACACTCTCATCACATCATCATACATCAATTCTACATACACATATTCATTGCATACTTTAGCATCATCATTACCCGATGACACACTCTTGTGCTTTGGTTCACACTTGACTATTGAGGGCTTACTACACATGAACCCCACACACTGCACTATAGGTATTACACATTGCATTTCATCACACATCACATTACATCATACATTCTACGTATACATCATACATACATCATACATTATTTAGTCTTCATCATACATTATCATATTGTACATTCTATACATATATACATCATTACATACTACATCATCATATATACATGTCTTCATACACATTGCACATCTAGTATTCTTATATCTTACACATACTACATCTACACTACGTGCATTACATCACACATTATTACTATCTATACATTTACATTACATCTTATACATTATCATACACTACACTACACATCACATGGTCATCTATTATCATCACATATACTACATATCTTCTACATTGCGTTGCATTCACTACCCTGTGATGCACTTTAGTTCCTCAGTCCATACTCGACTACCGAGGGTTTACAAATCAAATGGACCTTACATTCATCACACTTTCATCATTCAACCTTTCATCATGTGACATTTCTAGGATAGTGACACACGTTATAGGCTAAATCATCACTTACTCTATCATCTTGTAGTGGTATATGCTTTAGGCTACATCACCACTCCCTACTATTCATCTTGTAGTGGTATATGCTTTAGGCTACATCACCACTCCTTAACATTCATCATGTAGTGATACATCACACTCCTTTTAGGGTGATAAATCATCACTCATACATTCAGTGATATACGCTTAGGCTATAAGGTTCACACACATCTCTTCTATATGTCACATATCATCATCACTACACATACATACTCATCACAGTGCGTTAGACACAACACACACTATTCGACCATTTCCTGATGATGCACTCTCATTTACGGTTCATTCTTGACTGTTGAGGGGGAAAACCAAATGAACCTCACTACATACATTTCCATTCACTTGGGGGGCACACAGCTCCTATCACTCCATTTTGCATTCCATTCCATCCATCCACAACATACTGCATATTATGGTTACTTTTACTCTTGCTTACTTTTTCTTGTTCATGGTCACTTTATTACACATGCTAGTTAGATTACTTGTATGTCATTTATCTATATCATCCACACATGCATGTTCATGTCTTTTTCTAGTTGTGATCACAGATACAGGTCTCTTACACGCAACATGGATGCTCACCTTCTACCCTTCCTACACTGGTCATTGGGGGCATCCACATTCATCTCTCACAGGTGTTATTGTTTCATTTTGTACTTAGCACTTTACATTACTTGGTTATACACACTTTTGACATACTAGTTATCTTTCTAACATGCTAACGGGTGCTTCATGTGCAACATTTTTATGCAAGGATATTTGCTTCCATACTTGTTTGTTACATTGTTTGTCTATTGTTTTCTCTTATTTACGGGCCTTGCCCTATGTTTGGTGTGCACACTTGTTTGTTTGTATGTGGCCATGATGGCCTTGTGTGTCTTGTGACATCGTGAGTGATGTCCCATGTTTGTAACCCACTTTGTGTGGCTTACTTTGTCTTCTTGTGTTTACATTACTACTTTTGTTTGGTAGCTTATACATTGTTTGTGTAGCTTACACATTATTTCTATATGCATGCTTGTTCATACTAACACTTGTCTTTGGCTAGCCTTCTTTTTTGTGCATGCCTTGGTTTCTACCAAGTGCATTCCCTTCCCCCTACAGGGTAGAGTTTCAGAGTTCATGTGGTTGGTCCTCTTTTGGGGCTGCATTCTCCTATCAGTGACGTCACATGTGCCCCCAAAGAGGGGGGCATCATTTGGGGTTTTACATACTACACAATGCTTCTACACTGGTTCAGTTCAGTGCACTTTCCACCCTTGGCATTGTGGGTTACATACAATGAGTGGGTTCAGACCAGTCTACGAACCCCGTACACAATGGATTTTATAGGACATGGTAGTCCTTAGCATTCTGGGAAGTAGTTAAAGGTTGGAGGATACAATGGAATTCCTCCCTATACTTCTTTGGCCAGTGGTGTGGATCACCCAAAAAAACCAGGACGTACAAGATCTCTTCATACACATTCAAGGAAGCAATTACAGGTTAGACGATATAATGGAATTCCTCCCTACACTTCTTCGGCCTATGGCATCGGATCACCCAAAAAACCCCGGTAGTACAGGATATCCTTCTACACTCTCTTTCTCGACATGGATCAGGTGCACATGTTCCATTTACACTTTTTCATTTGCGTATTTTACATTTACATACATATTATACATTGTGTTTTTACACATACATACATACATATTTGACTACTTGATCATTTTCTCCTTGCAGGTCCGACCGTATGAGAAACAAGCAGTCAAATGGGGGAAACAACAACAACAACAACAATAAATGTCAACAACATTTCATAGTAGCACACACCATACTAACCATGTAGGTACATTACACACATCGACAACTACACATGTACTTCTGCCCTAGGTTCACTCTCATCACTTTTTTGCACTTTTTCATCTTTAGTTTCCACGCTCCATCATTTTTGTCATTCCACGCTTTGTCTAGTCCTTCGGCACATTTTCTACTACAATCTTCATGGACATCAGGTACGCATCTCTATCTACTTTATGTTACTGAGATTTCCGCTCACCAACATAAAGTGGGGGAAAATGTAGACACAAAATCATGCACTTTAGACATTATTTAGTCTCATGGTCTCATACTACTATTTAGAAGGTTTTTGAGTGAAGAAATTACTAATTAACCCCCATCTTTTGGCCATCTTACTTTATTTTCTTTCATCATTCCTGACCTCTTGCACCCGCATGCCCAGTCATCTTTCATCATTTCATCATTATTTTAGCCTTGATTGGGCACCTAAGCTAGTACTGGGGATGCCCATGGGCACCTGGTCCCACCAGGGGTGCCCCGATCCTTTTTAACTTTCCTACCACTTTTTGGGCACTTTCTAGCCATTTCAGCTTCTTATCTTTTTGGTGGTCGGCCATTTCAGGGTTAATTATGAAATTAGATCAAGAGAACCCTATAAATATAAAGTTATGAGACCATAATGAGGGACCAAGCACTAGTCACTACTATCATCCACCTAGAGTTTCATTCATCCATTTGGAGATCATTTGCATCCATTAGCTCCATCACAAAGGACGAGGTTGGTTCATCTGCATCACACAAGCATAGGAGGGGATTCTATTTTATTCCATCCACCATTCTACTACATTTTTACATCTAGTTATTACTCACTACTTCACAAAGTGTGACTGACACAAGAGCACCTAGGGCACATGATGCACGCACGCACACACAACACACACACACACCAGAACTACATTTGGGTCTGAAATGTAGTGCATCGCTCAGTTAGTAAGACCACTATTGTGGAAATTGAGGTCATTCTGACCCATTCATTTGAATTCTTCTTTTTTTTAGGGTTTTGATACTTCTTATAAGTTCTTGTAGGTGTTTCTATCATCTCGGATTATCAGGGAAACCTAGCACAGTGCAATGAACCTGATGTGACACAACAACGAGGGTTTCGGACTACGTGCCGAATGTATAAAACTCAGTTTTGGACCTCCCACATAGACCAAAGTGCCCATTTTATAGACCAGGGAGCCACATAGGCACCCAATCCCTCTCCAAGTTCCCAGTCTAGCTAGATAGCTCAGATCCATCCTTTTTAGGACCTTTGCATAGTCGTTCCTGCTTCTTGATTCTCTTAGTTCACTTCTATGACACAGTCCAGTGATCTCATCAAATCATTTAAGTCACTTCCATACTTCTCTTACATGTTAGGGTTTTACCTTCCATTAGATTAGTTGTTTGTGTCTTTCCATACTTGTTTATTGCATTTATTTACTACATTTACATGTTGTTCTACATTAGATTATGAGAAGTTGTGTTTGAATAGTGATTTGCAATGGGAGGACGCACCATGAGACGAATACTTTATGCTCTTCTATATACAGATAATTAATGAGATTTTATGGAACTTATAACTAACGAACATGGTACAAATGGCGACTACTTTTCCGGAGCCGCGAGTCGTAATTGGGCTAGTTTGACCTAGTCAACCAATGATCGGAGGCCTACAAAACCCCCTTGTAATTCTAAATAGCGAGTGTTTTTCTCCAAGCTAACGGTTGTAATAAATTTTCATGGATAAATACTAGCGGTTTACGGAGGCCTTTATCCATTTATTCAATCAGGTCATAAATGGAAAGCCAAAACCAAACCCAACTTTTGATTTTCAACAACTTCCCAAAGCCACAAAAAGGGTTAACGGGGCTCCTAGTGGGGTGATGAAAAGTGCACAAACAGCCATTCGAGGGCATTTTTAGGTATGATACAACACTCCACATGACAGGTGACTCAATCAAATTTTGAATTTCACATTCCGGGATTCGGGGAGGTGTTTAGTGAGTCACAAAAAATCATGTTTTATTAACTTTTCAAGGTAAACAAAAAGGGGTTGTTTAGTTGGAGACTCAACTCAATCTCGCCAATTCAAGCAGACATGAGTATCTATTTTTGATACGTTAGTTTACATGTGTATTAGGTCATGGTTTGTGATTAGGGTTGATGGTCATAACACTCAATTACGTTACGTAGGAGAAAGCTCGCTTTTTTTTCATTTCGTACTACATTTTATTTAGTTTAACCCTATCCTTGTCCTTAATTTCCTTTTTTAAAATACGATTTCATAACAAGCATGGACACTATTAATACAAAAATTATGGAAGTCAAGGTGAGAAAACCATGCCTAAAGGTACTCAAACCCAGGTGCACTAACTCCAAATAGTTCATAATCACAACCCGATAGGCCATGCAACTGAAGAGGATTTTCATCAAAAAATTCACGAATGTTGTTTAAGCTTCCACATTTTTCATTCATATCTTCCAATGTGTTTTACCAAATAGCCTCATTTTTTTCCCTTCTCTAGCACCAAGCCAATATATCCACATTTCCACCTCATGTTTAAATGGCACGTTGATGGTAAGTTCAGAGTTCCCACAAAATAGTTGAGCCTAAAACAAAAAACGGTCATGCCAATGGAGTGTTTACAACCATGATCACACACACTAAAGGAACCAGTTAAAAAAATTATTCCTACAAGAGTGGCGTCGAATCTATGAGGCCAAACACCCCCTAAAAACATTTTTACAAACAGCTCGCATGCTTGCACATTTTTCTTAGGAGTCTTCCCCTCGTCCACTATACCTATGCACCCAAAAAGAGAATAAACAAAGTTCTATCTTCCATTTTTGCACAGGTAGGGAGTGCACTAACAAGGTTGAGGGGGGTCTAATTTAGTACCTGTCAGCTTCCTTCGCATGATGTTTCCAATGCCTTTTAAACAAAATAATTTTTTTATGCAAAACTTGTAACCAATGTTGTCCACGTGCCCACACAACCTGAGGTATTTTACAAACAGTTCACACACCCTGCCTATACGTCCATATTTGCTCCAAAAAAATAACCAATGCTAATGTCGATCACTGTCAGTATTAACCAAAATAAATAAATCTTACAACACTATGAAGAGGGGGCGAGATGAAGGAAGCATTGTCATTTGCTTGAAATTTTCCAATGCATATTCAATAAGACCCATTTATGTAGACCCAACAAAACACATTATTTCATGAGACACATTTCTTCAACATCTTTTCAAATAGGCCATGTATTTTCTGTATGCATGCTCATTTTTCTTCCTTGTCTACCAAGGCACTTGTAACTACAAATTCTAAAACACTATTTCCACTACGCTTTGTTGGATGCCCATACTTGTTCTAAAACTCTCAATGGAGTCAGGCACAGAGAATACTAGCAACGGTTGTGGACTCTTGCTTGCACCTGTCAATGTCCTTTGCATGAAGTATCCGAATGCCTTATCAAAAAAATTCATTTTTTGTGTGATCTAAAATATTTGTTACCTAATAAATACATTTCTTTGAGCATTGAAACAAAATATGTGACGCAGGTTGGGTATATGTTGTCAAAGTGAACTAAATAGACATAGTCCATTTGGTTACCTAAGTCAAATACATGAGAGGTTACCCATGTCCTGCTCCCACTGCCATGTCTGCCACACGCCACCTCCCTTAACACACCACTCTCCCTTCATCAAGGCTCCACCAACTTTCCTTAAAAGCTCACCCACACCCCAATTCAAAAATTAAATTATTTATTCATTAAATTTTTATTTTATTTTGTTTATTTGTTATTGTTATCTTCATTGGATATATAATATGTCATTCATCCAATTGTGCCAATTTATTTTGTTATATTAGTTTATTTATTTGTTTCTTATTATTTATTTTATTACAAAAATTTAATTAATAGTTTATTACTTATTAAGGAAAAAAGGGGTTTAGGGTCGTTCTCTGACCTTAACTATACATTATGTGGTTCTTGCATCGCTTGATTGATGTTTCCAACCGCAACTAAAATTTGAATGTTGACTACCAATTATAATCATTATTATTATTGTCTCCAAAATCATCACTTGACATTTGTTACACACCCGCCATGAAGAATCTTGACAAGATTAAAAATTGTCGTCACACATATGCTTGTGAGTAGCCACGATATGGGGCTTCATATACTTATCTCAATCACACTTTGGACCAGAGCTCTATGCATGTGGAACTGACAAGGAAAAGGATGATCCATTGATTTATTTACACAAGAGTCTGCAGTGAAATTGTTAACAACCTAACAGTCTTAGAAAGGTTTGATGACCACGCACGAAAGAGCATGGAACTACATTAAGCTCACCTTATAAGAGCATCATCCATGATGTGAATTAACACTGAGGTTATAATAATAATTAAGCTAGGAATTCAATAATGATGAATCATGTCTAGGGATGAGAAATTTTTCGCTAAAATGTGACCACAAGGTAGAACACAAGTTTTGACAATTTATTAATTTTCTATGAATATTGGTAGTTCTCTTTGACTTTAATACTCATTTAGTCTTTTCCTTTACACCATTTTTAAATCCTAAAGCTCATAATATGTCATTATTTAGTATTTTTATTGACTTATTTTTGTGGGTGCCAAACAGAACATGACATCATGATGTCACACAATGGTCAAACACAACACTAATGACCCATAAGACATCTTGTTAACATGTTTTCATGGTTGTAACTAGAAACAAGACCACCAACCCAATCAAGGGAAGAAGCATACAATCCACATAACATAGTACTCAACACACACATTCCCCCATCAAAAATATTACTCATAACACAAGTATAATCTAAGAATAAGGAATCCTTAAGACACCTCTAGAAAATTGGAGGTGGAAAATACCTGGCAAATATCCCCGGAACCAGTTTCAGTGAAAGGTGAATTTGACAGTTTTCCAGAACCGAATTTTCACCAGTTTTTTCGAGCCAAAGAGACTACAAATTTTCAGACACTGATGCCTCATTGACGCGCGTCAACAAGAGCTTGTTAACATCGTGTTGACGTGCGTCAACAAGGGCCATTGACATGCGTCAACCACCCTTGTTGATGCATGTCAACGGACCCTTGTTGACGTGCATCAATGGACCCCTTGTTGATGCGTGTCAATGGTCCTTGTTGACGTGTCAACAAGGTCTATTTACGCGTGTCAATGACCCTTGTTGACGCATGTCAATGGCCCTTGTTGACACACGTCAACAAGGGCCATTGACGTGCGTCAACAAGGGCCATTGACGCTCGTCAACAAAGGCCATTGACACGCGTCAAAGCCCTTGTTGACGCACGTCAATGGTCCTTGTTGATGCGCGTTGAATGTGTCCTTGCCATTGACGCACGTCAATGACCCCTATTGACATGCATAAATAAATGTCATTGACCCTGGATTTGTCCTATAAATACCCTCATGTCGGTCATTTTCACGTTTACACTTTCCGGCTCTCGATTTTTTTTGTATACAGGAATCCATCATTCTCAAAGACTCAAGCACAACTACAATGGTGACTACAAGTGCATCCCAACTGCAAGCTCAAGACAAAAATCAAGAGGAAAATCCAGTCCTATCCAAGGGCAAGATCATCTACAGGAATCCTTTGTGCCCCCACATCTAGACTGTTTTACAGATGACTTCCGAATACAAGGATTTGATCGATGCATGTGAGTTTAGTGGGCTCGTTAAGATGCCCCATTTCGAAACAGACCCAGATATTTTGAACTACCTTCTCTCGTCTTACAATACAGAGGACGACATGTTTTATGTTACTATGAATGATGGCCGATTGTTTCAATTCGGTATCGACACAACTGACATCCATTGGTTTACGGGCCTTCCATTTAGAAATTTACCCTTTGTTACAATGAAGGCAACACTCATCGAAGACGATAAGAAATATCTCGAATCGACGTTCGGTTTCCATGTTGATTGTAAGTATAATTTGTTTTCATTCATCATTTTTTATTCAGTTTTTTATTGTGATACAATTTAATGTTATATTAATTCCCACTGTTTTTTGGCATTTGCAGCTCATGTCAATAAATCCAGGTGTGGTGTGGATACGCAAGCAATTACACACCACTTTCTTGCTGCAATGATTTCCTTTTTTCAATCCAGAATAGTTTTGCAGGGTCGGAAAATAGATATACCAAACTGGGCCATTGCATACATTGTTGCAACTATCGCAAAACAAAAATTTGATTGGTGCACCTTTTTATCAAAAAAAATAAGAACTGACATAACAAATGCAAAGCTTTCAGAAAAACCTATCATTTACTCCACAAACTATCTCCTTGGCCTTTATTACGAGGCTCTTTTAAATTTAAAAGACAAACCAATTCCCACTTGCACTGACGAGGCGTTGATGAAGTTGTCAATTCCATTTGAAGAACAACAGGTATAAACTATTAAGTTTGTATTTTGACATTACACTGTGCACAGGTATTAACAATTTACTGTTTGCAGAGAAGATTTATGGAAGCCCTTCCCTGAAAAAAGGCATTATCAAGAGGAAGAGGCCAACAACACGCTGAGGCTTCAGGAGATTCCCAATCTGAAATGGAAGCTCACTCCTCTCCGAACCCCCAATAGTTTGAATTCGTTAAACGCCAGAGAAGTAATACCTTTTCATGTATTATTTACAAATTCCAAATTTGTATTTTCATTTTCCAATTTAAATTTTACCCAATTGAATTGACATACAATTCAATGTTGATGACATTGCAGCAACTTTGGACCATACGCGTGTTTCAGAAATGAAACCATCTTCCCCAACTCACTCAGTACAGTCGCATGCATTTGTATCTTCTCAACAACCACCAATTACTACTCCAACACGGCCACCCTTAGCACCGCGACAAGCTACCCCTCAACAACAAGGTACAAGTTTTGAATACTACTTCATTTAATTTTGTAGTTTTTGCATTGTTTTCTAGTTTTTCATATGTTTTTTCTTGAACTTTTCAGCACATTGCATTCTCCTTCTGTTCAAACAGTGGCACCAACCCCCCCTCAACCAATAATATTTAAAATTCCAACCAGAGGAACAAGAAAAAAGAACATTGGTAAACGCATGCCAATTGCTCCGGCCCCTAGCGGGACACTAAACATTGCCTCCTCCTTTTGAATTCCAACCCTCTCACTTGGTGGCTTGCCCAGTGCAACGGGCATATCAGTTTTGAATAATATAAATTTAGATGAAGATTACTTGGGCATTGATAGCAATGACCCAACTGGTTTTTTCAATACCCGTGAGATGATTCAAGGCCAGCAGGTATACTTCAATTTCAACATACTTTACCATATTGAATTACATTTCGCTTTAGATTTATTTGTCTAAATCTTGATTAATTTTATCACAAACAGGATCAGGCCACCCAAAGGTAGAAACAAGTAGCAGTTGATCTACTAGAAAGCCCCCATACCTCTCCAGCGAGATCATCTTCATCAGATACAGATGGTGAACAGTTGTTACCTTTTCCTTTGGAGAACTTAATTGGTTATGATTGTCAATCCCATGTCAGTGAGTTTATTCTACCTCATATCAGTCAGCTCATAGAATGGGAGAGAAGGGATAAAGTACTTATCAATGAGATTATTAGTCGTTATGAAAATTATTGGCAAAGGGATAGTTTATACGCTGCAGTCCAGAATCAACCTGCGAAGATGGATTCCTTACTTACCCAAGTAAGAAGTGGGACTGTCACGTATAACAACAACTATAAAGATGACATTTTGGATAAGACATTAAACAAATTGGAAAATATTAGTGCTGAGGCCCAGGCATATTTTAACAAATGGTCTAAGGACAAGGATCTGGTAGCAGTTGCAAATGCCGAGAGAGATAGAGCAGTCGTAAGTATTATCACTTTCAAACAATAATTTTTGTTAATTTAAAGTTTTCTTATTTTAGTAATATGTTGAATTGACATTACTTTTTTTGTGCAGTTGAAATATGAAAATTTGAAGAGTCAAGCAAAGGTTTTCCAAGTTCACTTGGAAACAGCGAAGAACAGTTTATCCGCAGCGAAGAATTTGAAGGAAAATATTGTTTTGGTTAACAAACAAAACAATACACTGAAGCGGATAATTAAAGAGCATGGCTTCAACCCTGAAATATTATTCAAAGCTAAGGTAGCAGCTGATCCAAATTTGTTGTCCCATGGAGATGCGACAAAGCAAGAAGAAAGAATTTTAAAAAATCTGGACAGTGCTGTGGAAGATCTCATAAGTTCTGGGGTTATTTCTGCCGTTGGGGAAAGGGGTACAGCCACAGGTGAAGAAACCATTGGGGAAAGGAGCACAGGAGTTGAAATGGATACAGAAAAAGAGGGTTGAATTTTTTTATTATTGAGTGTGGAAACTTGAAATATTGAGTCTATATTTGAAAATTTGAAACATTGAATGTTGTGGTCATGGCATTTGAATTTTATTATCTGGATTTGATAGCCTTTGAAAATTTGAAATACTATATAATCTTTAATTTTATAACTTCCTATATATTATGTATAGAATTTCTAGATTGTATATGGAGTTTATGTTTTTTGGTTTACTTGTAATGATGATTGCATTAGATAGGGATGATGACGTATGTTTCTTGTTTACTTGGATTATCATGAATTGTATGTGGACGTAGATTTAGCTTCAAGCACGATAATTCTTCTTCTCTAGACATTTAAACTTGTTTTAAGATAATTCTTCTTCTCTATACTTGTAATGATATGATCATGATGACATTAGAATGGATATAGATGATGATGAATGATGATAATGGATAATTGTTTTAAAAAATGGAATGTGTTAGGACAGAGACATTTCTTTAAATTGATAATTCTTCTTCTCTATAAAATAGATAAATAATTGTTTTAATAATAATTGTAGTGTCAGGATTATGATAATGATATGATGATGATATGATATAGATATATATGGATGATGATGAATTTATGTGGATGTAGATTTAGCTTCAAGCACGATAATTCTTCTTCTCTAGACATTTAACTTGTTTTAAGATAATTCTTCTTCTCTATACTTGTAATGATATGATCATGATGACATTAGAATGATAGATGATAAATAAATGGAATTGTTTTAGATGAAAAATGGAATGTGTAGAATGGATATAGGAGAGAGATACATTTTTTAAATTTAAAAAATAGATAAATAATTGTTTTAATAATAATTGTAGTGTCAGGATTATGATAATGATATGATGATGATATGATATATATGGATGATGATGAATTTTATGTGGACATGTAGATTTAGCTTCTAGCACGATCGTGGATGATGAATTGTATAATGTATCGTGGATTATGAATTGTATAATATGGAAAAATCTTCCTCTGTAAAATTAGATTGTGTCATTTTATCCCATAAAGTTTAAAAAATATATCGAAGCATTTTGCAAATATAAAAAATAAATTAAACATAATTGTAAGAAATCAAGAAAGATGATATGATAGGGTTTAACTTACCTCTAGTGTTTTAGATGGCTGTGAAATCATCACTGGTAATGTGCTAGATCTTTGTTTTAAGAAAACTCAACACGAGAAATGGATTAGTAGATAGATGGGTGAGTTGCCTGACATTGTCAGTCCCGAGAAGTACCAGCTTCCTCGGATGGATGTCAACCCACGTTTTCAAAAAAAAAAAAATTGTATTTAAATAAATGTAAATATATATACCTGTAACATCTTTAATGATAACAAGAGCTGAAAAAAATTTAAAGTGACAAACAATAAGATTAAGGTGAAGAAGATACCTATTTAAAGTTGAAACAATCCATTATCAATAGCTTCTTCAAACTCGATGTTCTCTTCTGTAGAGTGTGACAATGCGCCAATTCCACTCTCAATGTTGGGAACAGTTGTACTTGTAGTTGTATTATTCACACCTCTTCTTTCGCAAAGGGAATTCCAATGCGTAATTGCTCTGTCGAAAGGAAAGGTTTCCATGGAGTATCGAGATACATAACACCTCATGCAACTTTCCAGATTTTTATCCAACCTGTTTCTCAGTTTTGATTTTATAAATGATAATGCACTAAAAACCCTTTCATCCTCCACAACCCCAAAATCATTGTTTGGCATAACTCATATAATCTGAAATATTCACTGATATCTTCTTGTAAGATAGAACTTTGATAGATTCCTCGCCACAACCTTGTAATAGCACCACTTTCAGAAGGTTCGTCTAAATTTTTATATTGGTTCCTCATTGTTGTTGCAAAATTTGTTGATTGAAATTTTAATAAATCAGCATTCAGTATACCTTTGATTTCCATACCCTTGAACTCTGAAGTCTTTGTGAAATGTTCCATTATTGTACCCATGGATTTATGGAAATGCTTTCTTACAAAGTCAGCACGACCACCTTCAGTATTCCAAAAATTAGGATTCATCACACCCATGGCTTCAAGAATTTTATCTTTGGAGAAACGTTCTCTAATTTCTGATGATAAGGATTCTGAAATTTTTTTAAGCTTTATTCTTGTTTCAACTATAACAAACTCAAAGAGATTACGTGTCACGGGAACATCTTCTCGTTCCGATCCTGTAATATCTTGACGTTTTTGTAAAATGTGCAGTGGTATGTCCCTCCCATTAATAGTGATGCAGAGGTGATCATGGATATTAAATCTCAAATAGTTACTAGGATTTTTAAGATCTAATAAAGCTTTCCAATTCTCAAAAATAGGTGTATCAAAACTATCTTGGGAACAGTACAAGATATCAAGACTTTGACATACCATTTTTCTCATCCGTATAAAATCCACAATATAGATTAATCTCCCCTGTGCATGCTTCATCAGTGTATTGATCTCCTGCAACATTGGAAGAATACCAACCAATGTAAGCAATGTCTCCAAATCAGTTAAATGGAACAACAAGTCCCTCGCCCTATCAACTTCATGATGATATTTGTGCATGAAACCAACCAACGAAGGATACTCCTCACGAACTCTGCATGCAGGTTCATACAAAGAGATCCATCTAGTCTCAACATCTTTCAGAAGTTTTTTGCCATCTGTAATTCCAATTGCAAATTTCTGGAACTCAAGAAATCACTTTGGGTTGCTTTCCATATAGGCATGAAGTTCTCTTATAAGGTCTTCTAATTTAGCAACATTTTCGTGGTTGCTTACCATTTTATACGCTAAATTCATTCTGTGAGCCATACAGTGAATTGGTAGCATATATGGGGCCACTGTTGTTTGTAATCTAACACACAAGCCCTGTTCGGTGACCCTGCATGACAGATGCACCATCTGCTCCGACGCATACCAACTTTGTAGCAATTTCATAATCAGTCATTCCAGCAATATCTTTCAAATGAGAAACAACTATTTTATGTAGGTTTTCGGCATTACAGTTTTCAACCATTTTCATAACACCCAACAGATGAGGTGTCCTTATATGATTTTCTAAAGTATAGATGTGGATACATACCCATGTAGTGTTGTCGACTACTGTCACTTCATCAATTGAAAGAGAGATAAACTTTGATTTTTTTACATTCTCTTTCAAATCTTCCTTCTCTATCATCGAAAGGCATTTTTCCATTTCCCATCCACTACTTTCAGACCAATGAGACTGAGGTACGTTCAGCATTCCATTATATTGATACAAAACTTTGAAATCGAGGAAATCTGAAATCGGTCTTCCTTTCTTTAGTATGTGAAATAAAGTAGAGAATTGTATGAGTTTTGCATGTAGATTTGTTTGATTCATCTTACCAATTTGCGATGTGATCATTCCTCCCTTTTCCATGAGATGTCTGTGTTTTTTCTACTCTTCCTCATAATCTATAGTGCGTATCTAACATGCATGCATTCTTTTTCAGTTTTCCACCTGTGTGTTTTGATTTTCTGGCCATCCGCCCCCGTTACAGTCAAATATTGTTTTCCACAATGTTTTTCTATAGTGTCCAGCTTCATTTGCATTTTTTGTTGCTTTCCCAATTTCCATGTACATATTGTACATGTACATTCAGATGGGATCTCTTCAGAATTAGATGATTGTACAGGTTCGATAAATAGAAATTTAGCTACCCAATCAAACTTGTATGACCTGCCAATGGTCCACATATTCTTGTTCATTTTCAATGTTTTACTTTTTTGAGTAGAATTTTGAGCAATATCACAATCACCTGGTTTCCTCTTTCATGAACCAGAATTTGAATTTGATTTTTGTGTTCCATTTTGCTGAGTATTTGTATGTGTGATATCTTGATGCACTTCTGGTTGCACCCCAACAGGAAGAATATCTTCAAGATCTGGCATATTATTGTAGGTGTCATTTGTTTGATACTGTGCAGAATGCATGTCCACCTCAATAATACCTTCCACACAGTCAATATTCTGATTCTTTCTGGTGGCATCTATATGGTTGTTGGTATTTTCAATATCTGTATCAGCAGAGTTTCCAAAATACTTGAACAATGATTTCTGATATTTCTTAGTTACTTTTAGGGTCTTCACATTCTTAGGACTAGCACCTTCCATTATTTTGAACAAAGTCCTGCGTCAGCAAAAGAACCAAGTAGCGACTCAGCGAGTCAGAGTCAAAATTATTGTCACGTGTCAACTATGGTAATCCTTGTCACGCGTCAACAACTAACCCTTTGTCACGCGTCAACAGTGCATCAACTATCCCTGTCACACGTCAACAAGGCATCAACTATATTTGTCACGCGTCACCAAGGCATCAACTAGATTTGTCACGCGTCAACTCTGTCCCTATCATGCGTCAACTGCTTATGCCCTTGTCATACATCAACTCTCTATATGGTGCGTCAACAAGGCGTCACTGTCTCTGTCGTGCATCAACTCTATTCCTCTCATGCTTCAACTGCTTACCCCCTTGTCATGCGTCTACAATATCTCCTTGTCACGCATCTGCAATACCTCTTTGTCGCGCAGTCAACTATATCCCTGTCACGCGTGTCAACAACTAACCCTAACAGGCTAACAATAATCTCTGGTGCTTAAGAGTATGTGAGTTCAAATTTCACAGTATTCGTATTTTGGTAAGCTACTTGTGGTAGTACCGTAGTATACTACCTGACGAATCACCTAGGTTTTTATAGGAGATGTTTTCAAATGAAGGCGAAGCCGACCCCAAAAAAAATATACTGTAAATTTTAGATGAACAAGACACCGACCCACTCTGAAAAAATCACCTTTTCAAATTTTCCTAAAATGAAATTTTAGCCCATATTATGAATATTCACCACTAAAATTATCCCTGGAGGTAATATAGTCCCACGACCTTTGGGCATACTGTGCACTCTACACATGGATAGTATCAAGTCGATGGCAACATATAAGAACATATAACATTGTGGAACTAACTCATTCAACCATTTAAGAAGGTCCACACTGGACAAAAAATAGCCAAGTGTCATCAAAATCATTAAGCTTTAAGATTTGAAAGAAACTAAATAGAGGAAATCTAGATAAATTAAGAAAAATTGCTAAGTAGCCACATTCAAATAGTAAAACAAATATCACAAAATAGATAAATATTCTCGAAGCTTATCAACAATCAAATAAAATTATTAGTTCCAAGTAAAACTGAGTTTATAAATTATAAAATATTAAAATATTCACATCACAAGCACTATAGTAACCTCCAAAGAGGTTGCTCACTGGGGTACTCTATCGTCGAGTGTGCATCTCAACATCAAGAATCCATCTCAAAATATAAATAATAAATGATCAAATAATATAACTTTCATAATCTTTGTCTAAATCATCCCTCCAAAATCCCACAAGGCTCAACATAGTCAGTATCACATAGGATTGTTCGATGAAAAAACCAAATAAGACTGAGCAAGGACTCTAATTTACATAATTTAAGCCTAAGGTGGTGTGCATCCATAATATACTGAGAAATCTTGAAGTATACAAAATGGATAGAAGTGGGTTTTCAGTCTACATGAGACTCCACTTCCAAACTCATACTCAACTTGAGGTTATGGTCACCTGATTCACACCTTCTCTCTCCACACATAAACTTTTGATACTACATGTAGGGATTGTAAGTGTAGGGTACACAACATAAAACATTACTACATTACTAACACAATGGTGATTTATACACAACAACCATAACATCTTATGCAAGGTCATATTTATGGGGAATAACATAACATTATTTCCACATCTCATAACACATCATGTTTCCACATAACGTACTTAAGTGCAAGTACAATATAATAGGGGTCATAAGATCACAATATAACCTCAAATCACGACATGAATGTTTATCACATAATGTATAATACCCATGTATGATGAAATAGTGACTAACATCACACATATACACAATTACAATACAACATGGTGACATAACATCAATGATTCATCACAACATGGTGGCAACAACACAATATGACACAATTTGCTATGAAGTACTTGTTATTCAATCACAATAGTATACATATACAATATCACAAAATAATGAAAGACTACAACACTTCATAGTCCACAACAACATTCATTTCACACAACAAGGTGGTACATCACATGTGAATTTCACAAATGAATTCATGAGAGAAATAGAGAGTGAATACTCTCATCACCAAAATGCATCAACATCATAATGAGTCCACACTAAGTATTATGCACAACAGGTGCATTCATAATATCAACAGTAAAATGTTTGTCACATCACAACATAAAATCACATTACGCTTCTAAATCTTCCACCATCACGCATAATCACCACAAAACCAACTATCCTATAGGTTTGAGAGTATGAACCTTCACTCTTATACCAAATGTCACGCCCACAAAATTTTACACACAAATACAAAATAGAAAATACAGGAATAATGTTTTTTGTCTTTCATTACTTGATACATGACACCACATGGAGTCAATTAGGATAACTCACATCACATGAGACATTTACAACCATGATCCCACATATGCAACATGATGAGGAAAGGGTAAACACCATAGGTAGAGATGACACACATTGCCAAGCCTACCTAAGAGGATTACAATGGGGAGAGCTCATCATTAACTACCCCTTATCACTCCAAGAAGGAATCTTGGCTAGCCTTTAATTCCTCCAAAGTAAACACACCACATCAACTTTGACATGCCCCTTATCCCTCCATTATAACACGTGTTTATCCCTCCACTAAGACTAGCCACAAATTCCTTTGGTTCTTCCAAAACAAAACACACACTTCCCCTTATTCCTCCCTTCACTAGCTACACCTTATTCCTCCAATAATCAATGATGAAACCTCACCCCAACAAGAAGAAAACATAACCACATGAAAACACATGATGCACATCAAAACCACATCTTCCCAAATGACAAAGTGCAAAATAACAATCCAACTACAATATAAACTTATGGATAGGAACTTTCCACGACACAACATTTTCATGGTTACATATTTATTACAATCCTATTTCATTATTGGACCTTAATTATTTGAAGAGCACTTAACATGTGAACCTTCATTCTTCTTAAAACTATACTTCATTTCCTTTATTTCATTTAACATTTTACATGTTCTATAATGGTTCTATTTGTTTTTCTCATTTCTCTTATGGAAATTAATTTATATAACATTGTTATAGAAACATTTAAACACACATGCATCTACAAGTAATTATCCTAAGGATCAGTTTCTAAGGAACGTGTTTATTTGGCTTTGTAATTTACCTTCATTGCATCAAAAAGCATAGTTTACATAAAGAAAAAGGAAGGCTATTAGATCTAAGGGTAGAAAGATTTCATGTTCCTTTTTCATTATAAAATTTAAGCACTACAAATACACTCCTTTAGCTTTCAAATTATTACAACTAACTACTTAATTTAAATACTTAGTTTTCATTCGTTCATGATTTGCAAAGACAAAGGATTTACATCATTCATGATACACAAAAAGGGTTTGCAAGTCTCAATTTTCCTTTCCTTTCCCTAATCCATCATCTTAAGAATCCATTATCAATAGCTACGAGTGAAAGTAATAGGTTTCGGCCACAATTAAACTTCTTAAGTGGTCCTAGGTTTAAATATATTTCCATTTATGCCCAAGGGTTCTACTCCCTACTATAAATAAACTAGAGTGCAATATCCTTAACTCACAAGACCTTGTAAAAGCCCAAGGTATTCCATTACTACCTACTAAGGGAACATTTGTCTTAACCTTAAGGCTTAGGATTGTAGCAATGGGGTTCATTCATAATGTGATTTTGGATCCATTAAAAAGTATCTAGTTCAATACTTTTGAAAGAAAAATTTTGGCCCATGAGGGAAGAAAAGGAGCATTCTCATTGACCAATGCACTAAGGATGGACAAGGTACAAAGTTTACCTACCCCAAGATGGTCATGAAGGACACATGTGAGGCCTATTTTCTTGACATACGGTAGAAGATAATATGATATAAAAATGGAATGACACGGTTAAAAGTTGACCAAGTTTGGTTTCACTATGGAAATGGGGGTAAACTCAAGGGAACCATTCCACATGGTTATTATTTCAAGCTATAAGTTTGATTATTTCCCTTCCAAATGAAATGACAAGGGTTGTTATTTCTTCTCAGGAGACTAAAGATTGTTTTTCTAGGTCAACACATCACTAGCAAATAGACAAGATATGACATTCTCGAATTATTATTATCCAATTTACTGGTACAATCAACATCCAAAATTACCATGGTACAATTAACTTTAAATAACAAGATTTCTAAATTTACCCTCCTACTAATGATTCAAATACTATCTATAGGATTATTTTTACATCAATTTTCCATAGCAAAAAGGTATAATTAACTTAGATTTACCTAACCAACATAAAAATATGACCAAGTAGGAAATCAATTCAACATATAAAAGAGTAACTAAGTACAAAAATAAAAAACTTTCCCAATATCCTAACAATGTCGTATTCATCACGAAAAACAATAAATGATAATTATATTTATATAAAAGCGATGATATATCATATACAATATAATATTTTCAAAATCACATGTTATTATACAAACACCAACACAAATTCAAGTTGTCCTTATCTTGGTACATGCAAACAACACATGGTCATCACAAACTTCTTTCATGGCATCTAAGCAAAATCTAGCATAATTCATGTTATCATAGTGTTGATCTGTGTTTCCAGCTTCCTGTCCAAATGAGTGTATGATTAATCAAGAAACACTAAACAATATTGAGTATACAAGGGCTTAGTACCTTGGAGATGACAATGGATGATACAGGCGCAAATAAGATAGATGTATTATATAAAGAAGCTAGATCTGAAAAAACTAAAACATATAAGATTAGATCATAATATACAGGGGTTACCCAAACAACGTCAGTTCCAAGAGGATTTTAACTCCCTTGGAGGATGTCGACCCCCGTGTCAGACAAGATAATAACAGATCATAAATAGTAATAATGGAATATAAAACAAAAACTAACTAAAATGACGAGGGAACTTAGCTTGTGCTCTGTTATGGAGATGAACCGAACATCAAGATGGAAAGATAATGAACCATGGAAAATGTTTCTTCCTTAAACTGGTAGAACTTAATTAAGCTATTTCTTCTCTTCTCTAGGCCTAAGTATCTCCAGGTCTTCGGTCTTCTGTCTTTCTTGGTCCTTGAAATATGTGGGAGAAAACCATATTTATAACTTAGATGTGAGGTTAGATTTGAGGTTAATAAGTAACTGGGGTTGAATAAAGTAACTTGAGTTAGGGATATGATGTGATCACAAGGGGACCATGGCTTGAATTATTAGATGGAGTGAGGAACATGATTGACATGGTGGGTGAGATAAAGATTCCATTTTTAAAAAAAAAGTATCGGATAGGTGTATTAATACCCATGGATTGAATAATTTGTGAAGGATGGGAATAATATCAAAAATTTGAATTATCAAATGGGTCTACATGGAGCCCATTTGATAATTAATCAAATAATGTGAGCAAATAGATAGGATTTTATTTAATTTAAGAGAAAGAGATGTGAGAATGGAAATTGTGTGAATGTGAGATGACGGAGGGGTGTTATAACCAAAAATAGGTGTCTACATTTGCCCCTTTTTGTTGAGTGGTTTGCGATAGCAAGCCACGAGACAAAAACAAAAAGGGTTAGATGAAAGATGTGTCCGAGGATGGATGAAGACATGACCAAAGGCAAGATGCCCTAGGCAAAGAAGAATTGCAATAACAATGAAAAACAAAATTTATGGTGGTGACTTCAATATCACATCGATAAAGGACAATTGTAGTCTCAACGGAGACATTCGAAAACGTTCTACAGACCAGTGAGTGGGTAAAGACCACTACAGTATGAATGTAAACAGTGATGACCAATGAGTCATAGGAAAACATTGAAATATGTGCAACTGAATGTGAAAGATGTGCGTAATCCTTTTTCTGCAAGGAATCATGTGAAAAATCATGTCTCCAAAAATGGACGAGAATGGAGATAATTATGCCCTAGCATAGGGCACGAGAAGGAAACAAAAATTGAGTTATATACGTTGACAAGTATAAGGGTGAAAGAGGTGCCCCATGATAGGGCACAAAGATGACATAATGGGAGATGGATGTGTAAACAAAATTCCCCAAGGGGAATAATCATAAATGTGCACATGATGAGAAGATAGGATAGAAAGATGAGATAAAATTCCTTAAAGGTGTGATAAATATGATGATAATCATGTTTCATGAGAAATATGCATAATTGTTAGTAAATTATAATGTAAAAGTAGTCCTACTTGTTCGATAAGTAGGACAGGAAGTCAAGATACTATTGCGATAAAACAAAAGAAGAGAAAATATGCATGGAAGAGTAGAAGATCAAATAGATGTTGGTCGTTACATTATCCTCTAAGAAAAAAATATCCCAGGAATATGGGATGAAAGATGTGAATGATAGATGATAGAGATAAGATAAAGCGGACATGGTTGAAGTAGAAAGGACATGGTGGAGGAGAGGGATCAAAAAGTAGAGAAGGACGATAAGAGAGGTGAGAAGATAGACAAAAGCACAAAAGAGAAAGAGTGACATTCAATAAGAGGGTAGTGGAAAAATATAAGGGGGGAATAAATAGGTAAGGTACAAGGGACCTGGAGAAAAAGAAAATAGAGAAAGAGAGGAGGAGAAGAAGGGAAGGAGGAAGTCTAAACAAGAAGAAGACGAGATGAGAAGGAAAAATATATTAGAAGGGAAGTTGAATGTATAGAGATATATCATAGTAAAGAAGCAATAGATATAATAAAGAGGAGAAATGGTGAAAGAAAGAAATGATGAAGGAAAAAGAAGAAGACAAGAAAATGACAAAAGAAGGGATGAAAGGGAGGAAGAAGATAAAAAGAAGGATTATAGAGAAAGGGGGAAATGAAGAAGGACAAACAAAGAGAAGATAAGAAAAGAACAGAGCAGAGGATGAAATTATGAAAAAGGTATAGATTTATTCAAGATGAAAGGCGTAATGAAGGATGGAGCAGAGGAAAATAGAGAGGTAATGGAAAACAAAAGAGATGATAGAGCAAAGAAAATTGAAGGAAACAGATCATAGTGAGGAAATACAAGGCAAAGAATATGGAACTGACCGCATGGAAATGCATCTGGATGATGATATGATAAAGTAAATGGGATAACGCTGAAGAGTCAGGTTTTTGATGGGGAAGTAAGGAGGAAGTGTGACGTAAAATGGGGGAAAGGACAATATAGAAGAATTAAAATAAGATGAAGATCAGAAAGGAGGATAAGACAACAAAGAAAATCATGCAGAAGGAAGGGAACGAAGAATGAAGATATTTGGTAAAGAGTGAGAAGCATAAGGAACATAAAGACAAACTTGAGGGAAGGAATGACATCGATTGGAAAAAAAATGGAGATGCATGAGATAAGGATTTGTTGATGACGAGAAAATAGAGAGAAGGTGTATGATGAAGACATTGAAGAAATTGGCAAGGAAGAATGGAAGATAGAGAGGTGGCAAGGAAAAAGAAAGGAAGGGATAGGAATGGTAATGTCAGTGAATGGATGTTAGGAGAAATCCATCGATAATGATCAGTAGGAAAATATGAGACAAACGATGATACAAGGCAGAAAGTAAATGAAGAATGAGAGGGGGAACGCCAATGAAGGGACGTTTAGGGAGTTTCTTGATTAAGTCACTACATAACACAAAGGTCTTTTCCAAGGGAAGGAATGATAATGATCTAGAATCACCTCTAGAAGAGTTTCCCCAGCTCACCTCTGCATTTGGTTATAAACGGACCAAACTTACTAGCGCGGAAACCAGGGTTCATTTTAAGAGACCTCTTGGAAATCGGAGGTGGAAAATACCTGGGAATATGAAGAAACTGGTTTCACGGAATGGCAAATTTTTTGGGGGTTGTATGAAAATCAAAGTCTTATGTCTCCTGTTTTCCTGATTCATCAAGTGCTACGACACAAGGCTGCAGATATTTATGCGAGAGGAGGGATTTTGACGTCAAACCGCGTTATACAAAATGACGCGGTTCACTTGAGGCATTTTTTTTGACGGCGACAACAAAATATCCTGTCACGCATCTGCAACCTCCGACCTCTTCTTTCTCATCAAAAAATCTCCGTGTCGCACATCAACAAACTCTTTGTCATGCGTTTGTTATGCGTCAATATCTATTGTACCTCCTTGTCGCATGTTAAAAAATGCAGTGACGCGCATCAACAGGCCTTAGTGACGCGCGTCAACAGACCCTAGTGACGTGCGTCACTGTTGTAAGGTCTGTTGACGTGCGTCACTAAGGGCCTATTGACACGCATCACTAAGGCATCAACATGCCTTAGTGATGCATGTCAACAAGCCTTAGTGACATTTTTTTGACGTGCGACAGCAAATATCTTGTCGTGCGTCTGCAACCTCTGCCCTCTTCTTTCTCATTGAAAAAAACTCCATGTCGCTCGTCAACAAAATCTTTGTCATGCATCTACTATGCGTCAATATCTACAGTATCTCCTTGTCTACAAACCCTCCTTGTCGCACATTAATAACTTACCCCTTTGTTGCACGTCTATAATACGGGATATATCATATTGTTGAAAAATGTGAAGTAGAAGTGTTCTACCTGGCGAATAATCTAGGTTTATATAGGGGATATTTTTCAAGGGTAGGCGAAGCCGACCCCTAAAAAAATTAAAGTGTAATTTTTAGGCGAACAGGTCACTGGCCCGTGCCAAAAAATTTTCCTTTTCAAAATTTTCAAAAATGGTATATTTTCCATATTACGAATATTCGCCACTAAAATTTTCCCTGGTTTCATTGTCTAGAATTAGTATGTTCCTATAGTTTCTCTTGAAAGAATTGGCAAGGAATCAAGAAAATACAAAAAATTGGGTAGTTACCATTATGATAAAGAAATGCCATTAGATTTTTGAATATAAGTCAACAAGGTGTCTAACCTAATCAATTCATATTTGCTAGCATGAAACCCTTTCTGTAGAGAAAATGAGAGGCTTGAAATAGGGTATGAAAATCAGCTAACACATGATTACCCAGGGAAGAATGATGGAGATGAAAAGGGACAAACAAGAAGTGGTGTTTGTATGAATGGAAGAGGATGTGAGAGGATATGATGAAGGGAATGTACATTATTCAATAAAATTAGATGGAGAGAATGTGGGGTAATGGGGGAGTGCAGTGATGACAAATCATGTACTTAAAGGGACTGTTGAAGTAAGGCCATGCCGAGGAGGATTTAAGTAAGATCACCAAATGGAAGCAACATGGAGAGGAGAAATCAACATTGTATTGGATGTAGGTGTCTGAACAGTTGGTTGGAATGGATGAGTCTTGATGAAAGGCAGGAGATAGAATATGAAGGAAGAGATGATGGTAGATGGAAGGTTCTCTTGTACAACCATTCTTAAGAGAAACTCGGTAAGTAATGATTTCCCATGTGGATGGTTAAGTAGGATCCCCTTCGAAAGAATTTAAGAATGATGAAAAACTGAAGTGTATACCAAAATTGAACAAGAGATGAAAGGATGTGTTATTAAATATCAAAGAAACAAAGGACCTTCATGAGTGGATGGAGGAAATAACAATGTAGATGGAGATTGTAAGGGAAATCCTTAACTGGGATGCCCATCATGGTGGAGTGATGATGTAAGAGTGTTAACTGGAAACTTTAGAGTGGAAAATATTTTGGTAGTGATTGTCATTGGTTGAAATAAAATGTGGAGAAGCTTCTATAACGGGAGGATCCAAGAAGAAGATATACCTTAAATAATTTTGGCCTTATGGATGGTTAATGCAATAGATTGTCAAACTGAAATGCGGAAGAGCCTAAAAGAGAAAACTCAAGAGGAAAGACAAAGTAAGATATCTGGCAATGGTGAGAACTCTGGGAAACAGAAAGGTGTAGCAATGGCTATTTGATGTTGATTGTCAACATTGATGAGTGGAAATGGGGTAGAGCCATGGAGAAATGGATCAAACACTTAACATGTCCTGAATATTTAAGTGAGCTACAGGATAATGAACTTGCCTTGAGAAGGATCCTCAAATAGGATTCGCAAGCTGCAACAATGATCAAGTAGAATTCACAAACCGAAGAGTGTAGTTGCAAAAAAATTCATGGAGATGATGGATAAATATAAAATTCATAGTGTGAAAACTGACAAGAATAAAATATGATTTAGGAGATGAAAGAGAACATGTTGTACCAAGAGGAGGAAAACTGGATCATTCCGATACTGGATTAAGATAAACAAGAAAGCGTGACTCGTCTAAGGCAGAGTTGCATTTGTCATCCAATAGTAGGTGTTAACACAACCAATGACAAATTCAGTTAGAACCAAAATTCCCCACCTAGTGGGAAATATGGCATGAAAATATAGTTTAACCTTGCCATGACAAAGAGATCCTGATGTGACATTGTACACGAGAAGATCAATCTTCTGGAGTGGCTGCGGGATCTTCGACCATATATCTAGGTGGCCCAGGTGGTGGAAGATGTCGAAAGAATTATCAAGAGAAACCTGACTCATCGTGTAGGGTGCACTACCTCATGTTGATCAAGAAGGTGTTCAATGAGAAAACCTTCCAGATGCCATAATAACTGAGCTATTTCCTTGAATCTGGTATATGAACATAATATGGACAAGAATACCCATATGATTAATGTTTATCTCAACAGATTGAGTACAATTCTTAAATTGAATTTAGTGCTGGATTTCTAGATTTGTATACAAAATAAAAAATGAAAGAAATTTCCAAAGGAAGCAACATAGAAAGGTCCTTTGAGGGATCAGTCTATGATTACCAAACTTTGAACTTTCCAATTTGCAAACTTAGGGCTTGAAATGGGGGAAAATGGGAATAGATCCAAGTCCCAAACCATGTTAAGATGAGGGATAAAACCAATGTACATGTTTGAAAGACTTCGCATGGTTGACAACAACAACTAGAAGTAATGGATGTCATTTAGAATCACATCAAATGTACTTAATCTTTCCCATAATGGTCAGGCATCATTACAATACACCAAATAAGGGGCTAAATATGGCTTCGGAACAATCTAAGGATGTAACTAAGTTCTCATTGGTAGATGCTTTAACTAGGTAGACAGGAGCAAGAATGCAATGAACATCTAAGAGGTTATCTGATTTATCCACCACTAGTTGGTGAAGTATAGAGATAGTTAAGTAGATGAGATGACTCCTTAAGTGATTGTAACAAAGGAATGTCCAAAGGAAACAAACTATATTTCCACAAGTGCTGGGATAAAAATGAAGATGCCCTAACTTGTGTAGACATAAATCATAGAGAAGACTAATCATGACCAAAATTAAAGGCTTGATCAAAATCGAAAGCGAGGTTGTATTTCTATTTCAGCATAGAGACCAAGGAATCCAATCAATGAGAGGAAACCATGTCAAACGGATGGTGGAAATACCTTTACAAATAACCAAATGGAATTAAAATGATTGAGGATGTTCAGAAATTTTTAGATTGGATGAATGTGAAAATAGGTGACCACCACATATTTAAAGAGTGAAGCTCATTGTAAGGAGGGATTAGTTCGGATTCCATCACCAACCCACGAGATGAAGGTTTTGACCCTCAAAAGCTTTCTATGAAGGAGCTAAAGACCACAAAAGAGCCAAGTATTTTAATGGAACTTTAGTAATTAACAGATGGGGTAAATGATCAAATCCTAAGTAGGCTTAGCATTTTTTGATGAACAATGGAGGGCATTCCTTACGTGGAGAAACAATTCCTTAACATATCTGCCATGGCTATTAAGGGATTGTGGATGCAATGAATAACCCACTTGACGATTAGAGAGATGTCTTCCTATATGACATTGGATAAGCCCATAAGATCATGATCCCTAGGAAGAGTTCAAGTGAGGAAATCATGATTTCTCAATAACCTTACAATGTTGGTGTGTGACCTGGGGAAAATCCATGAAAAATATTAGCCAACTGTTTAAAGAAGGCATGAGATGGCTTGGGACACATACAAGCTTACATAGTAGACCTGAATGGCAGCAATAATCTTAGTGCAAAATGGAAGATGTTCAATTAGGTATGCAAGATGGGTGTAGACACTAAAATTAGGTCACACTCCCCTTTTGTCCCTCGACAAATAAGCACCCTTCATCACATTCACCTAGCCATGGCCCCCTTCACCTCACTAATATTAATTTAATTAATTAAAATTAATTCATTATCCTCACCATATTTATTATTTAAATATCTTAATTTAAATAATATCCACACATACAGTTCACCTAGACACCTCATCAAGTCAACTCACCCTAAGACCTATTCTTAGTAAGTTGCCATAACTAACTAAGACTTACCCAAACCCTAAAAATCAATGCCTACATTCCCTCTAACCACATTCCCACATGCTTACAAGAAGCTTCCAGTCTAATCCACGGGTTAATGACATGAGATCCAAGAAAATCAAGAGGATCTCCCTAGTTTAGTAAACCTAGGAAATCCCACCTTGACCGACGCCGGTTACCCCTAACCATCACCGGTTAAGCCGGAACCACCATCGGTTACCCTTTTAACCCCCAAAACAACCTTATTTTCAAGGTTGGAAAAGATTGGAAAAATTTGGCAAACATTAGCACATTCCAGAGAGATATCGCATCTTCTGAGAGTGAATTTTAGTGAGAACACGCATGCAAGGAAGGAGATCAAGCATTTTCTCCTGCACAGCCATCCCACCCATGATCTGATCTAACCAAGCAAAAGGAATGCATGCATGCAGCCCATGCAGAAGCTTTCCTAGTTGGTGATCACCTGCAGCCTTCAACCTCTTACCAGCACCTCCATCCCTCACTCACAGGCATCCAGGACCAGAATCCAAGTAAGTAAAACATTATACTTCTCTGGTTCATTTCATTTTCATTATTATATTATCACCTATTGTTTACCTAGCCACCCATTGACCTCCTTCAACACTCCCCCTCCATATACCCATTAAAACCTCGCTAAATCCCACCCAAGCTACCAAATACCTCATTCCGACCAACCAAAGTCCTTTGTGTAATCACAAAGGAGACCCAAAACTCATTCTGTGGCATTCCCAGTTTTCCACAGTAACCGGTGCCGGTTACACCCAACCACCGTCGGTCACCCTTAACCGGCATCGGTCTCTGTATTTTCCCATACAACCCAGAACAGTGACCTATCCACCTAATTCAACATCACCCTCATTCACCTGTGATCTACCTGAGACCTCTGTCAGACCTGCAGAGATCCAGAACCAGTTATTTGACCTTGGATCCTATTCTAACCTAGCCTGTTAGATTAGATCTTTCTTATTGTGTTTTAAGTGAGATACCTAAATCATTTCAAAATACAATAGGATTTACTTTATTTACCGCATTACATTGTTTAAAACAGTGGACTGAAAACCATATAGGAAGTATCACACTTCCCAGATCTAGCATACACTAGGTAGTTCACTGCACATATTGTTTAATTCCTTCTGGTGGTCTTGCTTTTCATTACAGGTAGTTCCTCCTAGCCAAAAGGAAGCTCTCACAATCAGCTGTGGATTCAGAAGTCATACGCGCGCAACAACCCATCAACCAACATTTGAACAGGTATTCCTCCTATGCCCATTACCCTATCTGTTTCATCAATACTTCAAAGAAACATCTAAGAATCAGGTGAAACATTTTGGCATGCCCGATGGGACCCATCTGGGGTTCCTTGCATTTTATTCATTCCTAGGAAAATTTGTGTGTTTGTTTCCCTTCTGAAAAGCATACACATTAATTTTCTTCCTTGGTAACCCACCTTTTCTTTCTATTTTCTCTAAAGGAAACCTTTCTTTTGGTGTAATTAAAAAGAACCATTTCTTCATGTTTTCTGCATTGTAGTGAAAGAGCATCCCTCTTCCTCTTCATCTTTTTGTGTCATCCAACTTCACACTTCAATTTGGGCTTAAAAATAAGTGCATTGCATTCTGATTTATTGCATTAGCTCACATTAATTGAGGGCAACCTATACGCTGGAAGTCATGACCAGCTGATGGTTGACAAACGAACTGTAGAAAGCACTTTCTTTCTCTTTCTCTCTCTCTGAGTCTTACCAAACTTCACAAAAATTAAAAATACTCACATTCTTAAACAACATCTTACCTAGAAGAAGCTGTAGGTGATCACACGATCACGCACAGCAGGGCACCCAGCTCGCTGCTCTATCGAGTCATACTTCAGAGCAAAGCCCGCCCCCACCATAACATACCTGAAACCTCACCTTTTAGATCTCCTTCTTCGTAGGAAGCCATCCTCACCAAAAAAACTCTATTTCACAGTTCATGTGTCAGTCCTTAAATAGCATAAGCTAAACAAACATAATAGAAAAGGCACTCCTAGGATCACATTTTTCTTAGTGTTTCTGCTTGGCTTGCGTTTTGAGGTGAGAGATCATGTTCTTCATTTTTCTTGTTCATCCTTGCACGCTCCTCATCACAACTGGTGTATTCCGGCTTCACCTGAGTGTTCCTGGGCCATATTCATCATCATTCTCATAATTCTGGGTCTGATTCCACATCATATTTTAATTCACAACCACTATTCTTTCATCACTATTTCAATTTCACAGTGACTGGTGTCGGTCCAGTGACCGTCATCGTCAGTTACCCTCTTACCGTCATCGGTTATACCCAACCGGCGTCGGTCCTAGGTCCTTTTGTTAACCTACCCAAATGGACATTTATTCATCTTCTTCCACTTTTCACAGTCCCTGTCATTGCTATCATTCCCATTGACATTGTAAACCTCATCAGATTTGGCATACCTGTCAGATTTGACCTTATACCTTATTTTTCACTCACTGTCCATTTTCTACAGTGACCGACAGTGGTTACCCCTAACTGGCGTCGGTTTTCCCTAACCGGCATCGGTTAGCCTGTTTCACTTTCCCACCAACATTTGGTACCTAATCCACTTTTTACCGTCAGATTCACCTGTTCCTGCTATTTTTCTGTGTCATTTACAGAGAAGCAGCCCTACCTGATCAGTACTGGTTCACATGGTGCTGACCTGAAGACAAGCAAGTGCACTCATATTTCACGCCAGTTGTCAACCACTCCCACCTAGTCCTTCACCACCTTCCATTTTATCACCAGCCATGGATCCCATCCAACCTATCACTATCGCTACAGGAGATGAGGAGTTCGCACGACTCCTTGACCAAAACCCTACCGCTTTGTAGTTTTACCTTTCCCACTCGTCCACTCGAGATGCCTCAGGTCAGTTGATATACGACATGCCCGTATCTATCCCCTTGACTCTCGCTCCCACTCTTGCATCAGCCCCATCTGGCTCTTTGTATTGCCCGCATCTACTTTACCCCCAGTTGTTTTCATAGCTAGGTCCTATACCCGCTATGACTACCACATCTGCCACCTCTGTGGCACCCGCCACATCCACCATACCTTCGACAACTACCCAAAACACAACCTCATCTGCCCCTAATGTCTCACACATACCCGTAGCTACACTACCACCTCCGGTGTCGGTGACCCCTACCCCTTTTCAGAACATGGTCCTTTCCATTCCACAATCATTAGCCCCCATTGCCACTAGGGTTACCATGACCCTTCCACCTCCATATACATACTATCAACAGCCTCCCATTTCATCTATTATTCACTCAGGGTACGTACCCCCTGTTTCACTACCTTCTTCTCAATCAACCTACATGGCAGCACCATACACTGGAGTGCCACCCCCATTATATGCCCAAAACCAACCCTCTCACACTACAGGAGGCACCCAATCATCGCAACCTACCAATGACCTAATCAAATTGATGTTGGACAAGATGCAGACATTAGAGGCATTGGTTTCCGGCTCCCACAACACTCTCACCTATGACGAGATTTGCAACGAGCCCATCCACCCATCCATTCCTATCCGCCCATACCCCGTGCATTGGGAAATGCCTAAATTCAATCGTTTCAATAGCAAAGAAGACCCGCAGCAGCATTTGTGGTCATTCAAACATGGGTGTTATCTGATCGCTCACGATGATGCTTTGCTCTTGAGAACCTTTCCCATGTCTCTAACTGGACCTGCATTAGATTGGTATAGTGGGTTACCTAGACACTCTATATTCTCATTCAATCAGGTAGCCCAAGCCTTCTTGGATCATTTCTCTATCAATATCATCAAGAAGGTTACCATGACTGACCTATACTCACATGTCAGTATGAGGATGAATCTATCACAGATTTTGTCACTCGCTAGCGTAGCTTGATCAATCAACTCACCTTCCAACTGCCGCAAACAGAACTCATCGAGCTCTTCACATGGGCTTGTGCTAGACATATCTCACTGACCTTGTAGGTCCAAACCTTCCAAACATTCGATGAAGCATTCACTATGGCATGAAAGTTAGAGATTCGGGCCATCGAAGAGAAGAAAATCCAATTACGCAATAAGAATTCGGTATTCAAGTTGAATGATACCTCTTCTTCTTCCAAACCACAAAATAATTATTCAAAAGCTAAGGGCACCACTAACACAGTGGTACTCAAGGCTGGCCCAGCTCATCCATCAAATCAGGCTACCCCCTCATCTAATCTCTCACCCATCTAGACTTTTCAATTCAGACGAGAACAACGGAAATACACCCCAATTGGGGAACCTTACTCTTCTGTCTTAGAAAATCTTATCAAAGCTAGAGCCATCACCCTTCCACCTATAAAACCACACACTGGTTTTGACCCTGCTCGCCCCATGCCCGCATGGTATAAAGAACATGACTTCTGTAACTATCATCGAGTAAAGGGTCATAGTGATGGAAATTACATCACTTTCAAAAATATTGTCCAAGAAATGCTCGAGAAAGGTGAGTTAACTGTGGATAATCCTAATGCACCTGCCAACCAAAACCTACACATCTTCAAGAAACCATTTCCCAACCATGCCCCTTCGTCTGATCAAACCGGTGAGACCTCAACTCATGATACCCATACCCGCGAGGTTCACACTATCTTTAATGACGCATACCTGTCGCCTCCCAATTACCTCACATTCCTTCCATAGAGGAAATCCTAGCCCGAAATCCTCCTTCTACATTGGAACCCACCTCACCTATTCTTCCACCAACAGAGGAACACCTTTCATCTCCTTCATCACCTATGGAGGAGTCTTCCACTAACATCGAGACCATTTCACCTTTGGCTTCTCCACTTAGAGAACCTTTACCCACAGTACCTCCTCCAGTCCATAGAGGAGCACCCATTACCTCCTCCACCCACAGAGGAGCACCTATCCATTCCTCCACCTATAGAGGAGCACCCATCATCTCCTCCACCCATCATAGACCCAGTTGAGATACCTTTACCTCTTGGTGAGCATTCTCCATCAGCTACCCAAAATCCTACAGACCTACTTTTGGCTCTCTTACCCACAGAAGCTGAAGCTAGCCAATTCCCCATCTCTAAGACACATTTTATGGGAATTTCCATTAGGTCCTCATCAACTCCACCTACAGACATGTCATTCTCATGTTTGGCCGATCACTTAGATTATGTGGATAGGGCCTTACTATGGGGGCACCTTTTACTTCCTGTCTCAACACAGATGCAGATGTCACTTGCTGATACTTCCACTATCTACCCAAAAATATTTCGACCAATCAAACCAAATACAACCACCTCTATCACAACTCCTTCCATGACACCTATCATAGCTCACACCACACCCTTACCCATAACCTAACCTATATATAAACCCAAACCCACACCTACAACATCTTCCTCGACTAAACCTATTACCACTTTAGGGGTCACCCCAACCACCAGCCTTACTCATCCACCTATCAAACTGGATTTAGCTACATCCTCCAAAGTCAACACCACACCTACTCCGACACCCAAACAGAAGAACCAAACCCATAGACCTCATACCCCGGCTGTGCCAATCACACCTGCACCTGTCCCATCTGTCTTAGGACCTTAGCTTCCCAAAATGGTCAAGCAACATCCACCCATCAATAAACCAAAAACAAAACAGCCCATTCCTTCCTCACAAACCTCTAAACCTACCCAGATGCCCAACATGACTTACACCCACACCCACAGCATCTTTACCACCCATACCTCCAATACCCTTCAGCAATTCCTTCACTACCCACTACACTTCAATCTCTGTCCCTTACACCTCAAGCATGACCCGCATCATCTACCTTCACAGCACCCCCGTTATCCCCATGGGTAACTCACCCTCTTCCCCCATCTACTTTTCCTTCTAGACCTCATACACCCACATCACCTTTACCCAAGAAGGTGCAACCCAAAAACAAAACTCCACTACCCCACAATAAGGTAGTCAAAACCACACACCCTCCTACCCGTTCCATCTACTATACCCCTACCTAAACAAACATGACCAACACCCAAAACCACAACACCCAAACCATAGCTCGATCCTCCTCCTCTTCCAAAGACCATTCCTCAACAATCACCTACACCTACACCCAAACCCACGTTCACTTCCCATTGTGATCCACTAGCAGGGTCTTATGCCAAAATTTTAACCAACCTCCTTGAGACTTCTGTTATCACATTACCGCCACTCACTTACGACCCCCTCAAACCCAAGCCAAAAGGGTTTGATGACACCAAAATTTCCGCATACCATCATGTGCCAGGGCATGATGTGGAGAACTCAACCTTGAAAGCCCATCCTTATCTAATTGTGTCCTCCTGGAAGCCAACTTTGATGTGATGACCTTCTCAATGAGGACCCTACTTCATTGACACGCATTCCCACACTACCCACTCAACAACCACAACCTCCACCCTTACAGCTCCTAAAGCCACCCACAAGATTCTAAATTAACATGGTCCACATCAGATAACTTACCACACCACCACCCAAATGTCATTGTGCCCATCTGACCTCACAAGGATTTTTCTCATTTGGATAGGACACTAGCCCTTCTCCACCTTCTTCACCCGCTCCACCTTCATCACCACCTTCACCGAAGGAGTTGATGGATCCTGAATCTATCCCTCCTAACTTTTTTTTTTCATAAACACCATTTCCTTGGGGCCTCTGACTTATCAACATGAGGGCGAGGACCCCTTCCACTCTTCCCTTCCTGTATCCTGAAATGATCGATGATGATACACCTTCAATTAACATCATTCAATGTCAGGATGATGAATCTATACTCACCTACCTTGGTGCAGAAGACTCATATATTCATCAGTCATTACCTTCTGAGATGCAAACCATGTTGAATGAATCGACTATTGAGATCAACATTCATACTCAGGATGACCCACACATCCTAAAGATCGGTCAATCTTTAGATGCTGCTGAACAGGAAGCCATCACTTCTTTTCTCAAAGATCATAACCATGCTTTCACTTGGTCTTATGCAGACATGCCCGGTATTGACCCCACCATAGTGGTCCACAATATCGTAACCATTCCCGATGCCAAACCCATCAAACAAAAGCTGAGGAAAATGCACCCTCGCATTGCCCTTCTGTCAAAGAAGAACTTCAGTGCCTTCTTTCTGTTTCCTTCATCTTACCCATTGATTATCCTCATTGGATTTCTAACATTTGTTCCTATCACTAAGGCGACAGGGGGACTCCACATTTGCATGGATTTCCATGACCTCAACCTAGCATGTCTGAAAGATGACTTTCCCTTACCTGGTATTGACCAGCTAGTTGACCTTACCGCTGGCCATGAGATGCTATCACTCATGGATGGCTTCTTGGGTTATAACCAAATCCTTGCTTGCCCCAGAGGATCAACACAAGACCTCATTCATCACCCCTTGGGGGACCTTCTGCTATCGAGTCATGCCTTTTGGCCTTAAAAATGTTGGTGCCACATATCAGTGGGCTATGACTTACATCTTCCATGACATCATGCATCACATATTGGAAGATTATGTGGATGATCTCTTGGCCAAATCTAAGCACCGCTCTGAACACCTTGCCATCCTTAAAACCATTTTTGACCACCTCATTAAATATTGTGTTCACCTTCAGCCTAAGAAGTGTGTCTTCGTGGTTCTCTTAGGAAAACTCCTGGGATTTATCATTTCCCTACATGGTATAGAAGTTGACCCTGCTAAAGTCAAGGCCATTCTCGAAATTCCTCCACCCACTAACCTTAGACAACTCCGTAGCCTGCAAGGTAAGTTGTAGTCTATTCACCATTTCATTTCACAATTATCTGATCGGTGTCAACCATTTCATCATCTTGCTCAAGAAGGATGTCTCCTTTAAATGGGATGATGACTACCACAAAGCTTTTGAGGCCTTAAAACAATACCTTCTCCAACCACCCATACTCATTCCACCTAAAGACGATCAACCTTTTTACCTATACATCTCAGCTACCGATCATTCCTTGGGAGCCATGCTCGCTCATCGTGATGAACAACACAGGGAGCAGGCAGTTTATTACATAAGCCGTACTCTTTTGGACTATGAAACCTGATACACCCATCCCAAAAACTTTTCTTAGCCTTAGTTTTTTTGCCACCAAACTCCGTCATTACCTACTCAACCACAAAACCTATGTTGTGACCAACACTGACCCCTTACACTTCATGTATACCAAACCTTATCAAAATCAGTGTGCCACATGATGGATTATGCTTTTAGCTGATCTTGACCTCGAATTCATTCATCAAAAGTCCATCAAGGGCCAAGATATCACCAACCAATTGGCTGACGCACCTATTTCTGGGGATCAACCCTCTAATTTTGACTTTCCAGATGAGTCAATTGCTACCCTTTCCCTGGATGAACCCCCTTACCAAATGACACTCTTCTTCGATGGTTCCAAGTGTCAGCGTGGGGGTGGGGCTGGTATTATCCTCATTCCTACTTGATGGTGAACCCATGCCTTTGTCTTTCAAACTAGATTTTGAATGCACAAACAATATCACTGAATACGAAGCACTTGTATTAGGTCTCCAAACCACCTATGCCCTAGATGTCAAATCAATCAACATCTTTGGTGATTCTCAATTGGTTGTAAACCAAGTCAATGGTATATACCAATGTCGTAATGAGATACTTCAAAAGTATAAACATCATGTAGACATACTTTTGACCACCTTTGACCGTTACACCCTTCAAACCATCCCACGTTCAACCAACAAATTTACAGATACCATGGCCTGCTTGGCTTCCCAAATACCTGCTTCACCCACTGATTCTAAAATCTTTGTCACCATACAATGACTCCAATCACCTTCTTATTTACCTCATGATGTTTACTCCATCGGAACCACTACCCCTGACCTGAGTGACCTTTGGTATAAACAATACTCCGACTACCTTTCTCTCTCCATCTTACCTCCTGATCTCACCTGTAATGGACAACATGCCTTCCTTAAAAAGGTCTCTCATTATGTCATCATGGGGGACTCCTCTATAAGCATGGCTTTGATGGTATTCTCTTACGATGCCTCACAAGTTCTGAAATTCCTTATACCATTAAGGAAGTTCATGATGGCATATGTGGAGGTCACTTCAGTGGCCTTGCTGTTGCTAAGCGTATTCTTCACCTAGGCTATTACTGGCCGACCCTTAACCATGATTGTTGTGACTATGTCAAACATTGTGTAAAATGCCAACAACATTCCAATCTTCATCATACACCCAGTCATGCCTTACAGGTCACCCGTGACCTTTGGCCCTTCTCTCAATGGGGTTTGGATCTTGTCAGAGAAATCAATCCCATTCTTCCCAATGCCATCAATGGATCATCACCGCTACCGAATACTATACAAAATGGGTGGAAGCCATACCACTCATCTCCATGAAAGCTGAGAAAATATGTGAGTTCATCAATCATCACATCATTTGTCACTTTGGTGTTCCTCATCGCCTCATCACTGACAATGGAAAACAATTCAAAAACAAAACATTGCAAAAACTTTGTGATGCCTTTGGCATTCAGCTTAGTTTCTCATCACCTTATTACCCACAAACCAATGGCCAAGCCAAATCCACTAACAAAACCCTAAACAAAATTCTTATGAAAGTGGTTAATGATACTGGGAAGGATTGGCATATGCACATTCCTTTTTCCCTGTGGGCATACCGCACTAGTATTCACACTTCCACTGCTGCCACACCATTTTCTCTGGTCTATGGTACAGAGGCAGTTCTACCTCTCGAAGTCTAGATTCCCTCACTCCACATTTCTCTCCATGACATGCTCAATGATGATGACTTTTGTCAGGACCGTTTAGCACAACTAGAGTTATTAGATGAATGTCATCTTAACGCTCTGGATCACCTTCAAGTTTACCAAAAATGTATCAAACCTGCCTATGAAAATGTGTCCATGAATGAACCTTCCAAGTTGATGACCTTGTCCTGAAAGAAAATCAACATGTAACCAAAGCAGAAAAAAGTAAACGGGGAAAATTTTCTCCTAATTGGCTTGGACCATACATCGTGACTCATACTTATGGATCAGGTGCTTATCATTTATCTTCACTCGATGGTAAACCTGAACCTGAGCCCCTTAATGCCTTGCATCTTTGACCATTCTATTGTTGACTTTTAGTCCTACCTCACCTTTTGTCTCTTTCCATGCTCGTCCCTTGAGTGCTATCCACTTCATACACCTCACCAATGATTAAACAAGAATCATGTGAGTACCCATCACTTGTTATCTTCTCTTGAATATGTGTACCATGGCGCTACACATAGCATGATTCTCATGGATACTTTTCATCTACCTTTAGATGAGATCCCATGGTCGTTTCACCTTGCCTTTTGAACAAGAGTCTTATTCTCTACCTTGGTCTTTTCCATGACTTCAAGGCCCTCACATGGGATATAACTCCTTGAGTCAAACTTCCACTCAAAAGATGACTCCCTCAAAAGGACATCTTCCTCTCGACAATGGCTCCTATAAATAGATTGCTCCATCGAAGGACAGCTATGTAAAGCTCTAAAAAGAGAGAAACTGAAGCTTCCCGCATCGATCAGCTTCACGAAGACCTCAAGGAGTTAAATTTTCTTCATCCCATATAGACTTCCTGCATCGATCAGTCTATCTCAACTATAAGTCAAAACAACAAACCTTTTAGTCATGGACTTTCCCATTGTGACCTCAGATCTCTTGCCCAAAGAGCATGTTACCTCATACCATATAACAATTAATTACCTTTCACCCTTCTTACCATTCCCACTCCCATTTCCTACTGCCTCAAGGGACTTCTTGGAACTTAGACATTTGGTGATCATGTGACTACTTTTCACCATAGAACAATCAATCATGCAATGTCTTTAGGGTCTTACGTTCCTCACCTTCTCCAAGGTATGATCTACTCAGTAAGATCCTACCCAATCGGGTGGCTTTATTACCCCCCTCTTATCTTTTAACATCTTTGTTTACATTTTTATTACCTTATACAGGACTTGGTCCTCGACGCTTACCTTTGGGGTAATCTTCTTCTTTCACCACAATCGACCATCACCTACATCACTTTACCTATAATCCACCCACACCTAACAGACCTAAACCCACACCATGCCTAAAACCTACTAACTCATTTTCATACCTCCTCATATTCTTCCCTAGCTCATGGGAGAACTACATCGGCCTGAGGTCCCTTTTCACCGGGACTATGTAGGCAGCACTCTGAGGGCATGGGGCCCTTGGAGGTTAGCTTGGCCATTCTCTACCCTAAACAATTCATCTTCCATGTTCCTCACATTACATCACACCTCACTTAGTTTCCCTTTTCTATCCCAAATTGGAAATTAAACCAAATACATAACAAGTTGCTTCATAATTTAATCCTTATCACAGTATACATTTATTACGCCTACCATTTCTTTATCATCACTATGCATAGATTATACCACATCTCACATATGACCCATATTATCATTCATTGCACAAAATAATGAATCACAACTTCACCAACTTTCAACTCAACCATGCCTAGCAAACCTGACTCGAACCATGCCTAAACCAAACCTGACTCGATCCATGCCTAACCAACCTGACTCATCCATGCCTAAACCTGACTCGATCCTGACTCGATCCATGCCTAACAAACCTGACTCAATCCATGCCTAAACCAACCTGACTCGATCCATGCCTAACTCACCTGACTTTCCATCCATATCAAAACTCCAAATCAAAAACTCATCAATCAAAATAATAAATCATCTCAAAACACATCAACAAATCAAAAATACCATGTATCTCATCATATAAATAAATGTGTATCTCAATACAATATACATGGCTATCTCATCATGTCCATCATCTCAAAATCATCGGCACGCAGGCCGATACACAATACAAAATGTCATCGGCACGCAGGCCGGTCTCATATATATAATAAAATAATGAATCAATACAAAATCTCTTCGGCACGCAGGTTGGTATATGCTCAAAATATACAAAACCTCTCATACATCCTCACTATCTTTGGCACGTAGGCCGGTATGTGATAAAAAATACAACTATCTCTCGGCACGTAGGCTGGTATAAATCACAAAAAGACTATCATACATCAAAAACTAGGTGACCACATATCAGGCATCTCGGTGGATGTCCTCCATCTTTGTATCACCTGTACCCTTGGCCTCCTGGGTCCCTACTGGTGCCTCAACTGGAGCTGGTCTCTGTGTGCTGGTAGCCTCTACCTGATTGGGCCTCAGAGCTCGCTGACCCCCTGTGCTCTCCACACTGTGAGTGCAGGATCTCATCCTCTCACTGGATGCCTGTTGTGCCCTGTACTCGGCATAGGATATGAAGTCTATCCCAGCCACCATCAGCTGGTCCTGGTAGTATCTAGCCTCACCTAGGGCATCCCGTAACCTAGATACAGGCATGGTCTGTGGTGGTCCCATAGGTCTCGGCCCCTGTACCTATCCTGCGGGACCCTACCCCACTCCTACCTATGAACTGGGACCCGGTCCGGTGCCTGTGGTGGTGCCCCCTACCCCTGTGCCTGTATCTGGGCCTGTAAGACCCCAATCTGTGCCTGGGTTGTGGCCAACTGGCCCTGTAAACCTACCACCTGGGCCTATAAGGCCCACCTTACCATCACCCTCCTCTCCATCTCCATCTCCTCCATCAGCCATCTGGGCCTGCAGACTGGCCACCTGTACACATATCTCTGCTACCTCCACCTCAAAGCTCTCCAGCTGTGTCTCCAATATACCCAACTAGGTAATGAGAGTAGCCACTTGCCCCTGTAGGGCATCTCTCTACACTGTCATGGTGGTTAAATCCAGCTACCCCAGTCTGGGTGGTATGGCTCGTAAGTGAGCCACCCACCACTGTCTATACTTTTCTGTGCACCTGGCATCATCTATCACGGTCCACTGCCTACTCCTCCTACCCTATGGGTAATGTAGGCTATGGTAGAGGTAAGGGCCTCTCCACGTCATCTCTCTGGTACTATGGGAAAGGTGGAGGTATGTCCTGTACTAGCCCAAACTCCACTGGACTCATCCTCGGGATCATCTCATACTCCCCGGCATGGCGACCCTGTATCCATCTCTCTAGTTAGAGCTCAGCTAGCTCCTCATGCATATGCTTATATGAGGGGAATCCCACATATGGCCTCCAGATAATGTCCACTACAGAAAACCCTCCTAGTAACTGCAGAAATAGGCCACATCATGTGTGGGCCTCTCAGATCTCCCACTCTCCAACCAACCAATGGCACCCATCTCCTATACCCCACCCACACAAATCTGGGAATGCATCTGCTCTGGGGCATCTAGGCCGCACACAAACTTTGTGCTCATATCCCTGCACGTTAGTAAAAATGTTTTCTTGAACCTGCGCACCCATAATATGCTCACACAAATCACCTGGGGTAACCAATCAACAATCAAAGTCTAAAGACACTTTTCTCTGGACTCATCAATAAATGACAAATGAATAACAAAAAACATATTTTTTTGTTTTTATAACAAACCCGACCTAACTGATGTCGGTTACCCTTCACCGGCATCGGTCACATGCCCTACCTTACCATGGTCAGTTGACCTATACTGACATCGGTTACCCTTGACCAGCATCGGTCACCCTCACCTGCACATTTCCCTAAATTTTACCCTTTTACCCTACCCCTACCTCCTTTTTTGCCCCACCCAACCTTACCCTGATCATTTACCCCACCCCACCTTTACCCAAACCATTTACCTCACCTTCCTGACCTCATCATTTACTACCTCCCTTTGTCCTCCTTTGGGGACTCATTATTTTACCCCTACCTTGGCCTTACCTGTGCCGTGACCTAGATATTTGGACCTAGACCATCGCTAGTGACCTTTGACCTCATGTGTTCACTATACCTTGTGGCACTGTTACCTGTGTTGTTGACCTAATGACCTTACCTAGCCTATTACCATGACCGTTTATCCTGACCCTACCTTTGGTGTACCGGAACATACCTAAACGTTCCTGCACCTAACCTACGTTGTGTTTCCTGACCATATCCTATACCTTGGATACCAGAATCACTTCAACCTTGTTTGGATAAACCTATCGACCTTAGACAATGTAGAGTTTTCCTGCTCTTCATCTTGGTACTGTGCTGCAATTTATACATGTGTGTGTGCTTGATTGTTACTACCTTTGACCCTGACCCATTACCTAGATTACCCGAGTAGACCTTTAACCCCTTTTTTACCCCTCGTTACCCACCTTCCCTTTTCTCACATTTACCTTTTATCAAACCACTCACCGATTCTACCTTCGGCCTCGTCAGTTCCTGGTTTGAGGGGGATCACCTTCACCCACACATGGGGCAACCACATCTTATTTTTGTTAGCGTCGCTTACCAATACAAGCTACGCAACAAAAAGGGGAAAAATGTAGACACTAAAATTAGGTCACACTCCCCTTTGGTCCCTCGACAAATAAGCACCCTTCATCACATTCACCTAGCCATGGCCCCCTTCACCTCACTAATATTAATTTAATTAATTTAATTAAATTAATTCATTACCCTCACCGTATTTATTATTTGAATATCTTAATTTAAATAATATCCACACATACACCTCACCTAGACACCTCATCAAGCCAACTCACCCTAAGACCTATTCTTAGTAGGTTGTCATAACTAACTAAAACTTACCCAAACCCTAAAAATCAATGCCTACATTCCCTCTAACCACATTCCCGCATGCTTACAAGAAGCTTCCAGTCTAATCCATGGGTTAACGACATGAGATCTGAGAAAATCAAGAGGATCTCCCTAGTTTAGTAAACCTAGGAAATCCCACCTTGACCGATGCCGGTTACCCCTAACCATCGCCGGTTAAGCCGGAACCGCCGTCGGTTACCCTTTTAACCCCAAAACAACCTTATTTTCAAGGTTGGAAAAAGATTGGAAAAAGTTGGCAAACATTAGCACATTCTAGAGAGATATCACATCTTCTGAGAGTGAATTTCAGTGAGAACACACATGCAAGGAAGGAGATCAAGCATTTTCTCCATCCAGCCATCCAACACCACCCCAGCAATGATCTGATCTAACCAAGCAAAAGGAATGCACATGCAGCCCATGCAGAAGCTTTCCTATGATTGGTGATCATCTGCAGCCTTCAACCTCTTACCAGCACCTCCATCCCTCACTCACAGGCATCCAGGACCAGAATCCAAGTAAGTAAAACATTATACTTCTCTGGTTCATTTCATTTCATCATTATATTATCACCTATTGTTTACCTAGCCACCCATTGACCTCCTTCAACATTCCCCCTCCATATACCCATTAAAACCTCACCAAATCCCACCCAAATCACCCAATACCTCATCCCGACCAACCAAATTCCTTTGTGCAATCACAAAGGAGACCCAAAACTCATTCTGTGGCATTCCTAGTTTTCCACAGTAACCGGCACCGGTTACACCCAACCGCCGTCGGTCACCCTTAACCGGCATCGGTCTCTGTATTTTCCCATACAACCCAGAACAGTGACCTATCCACCTAATTCCACATCACCCTTATTCACCTGTGATCTACCTGAGACCTCTGTCAGACCTACAGAGACCCAGAACAAGTTATTTGACCTTTAGATCCTATTCTAACCTAGCCTGTTAGATTAGATCTTTCTTATTGTGTTTTAAGTGAGATACTTAAATCATTTAAAATTACAATAGGATTTACTTCATTTCCTACATTAAATTGTTTAAAATAGTGGACTGACAGCCATCTAGGAAGTATCACACTTCTTGGATCTAGCACACGCTAGGCAGTTCACTGCACATATTGTTTAACTCTTTCTGGTGGTCTTGCTTTTCATTACAGGTAGTTCCTCCTAGCCAAAAGGAAGCTCTCACGATCAGCTGTGGATTCAGAAGTCATACACGCACAACAACCCATCAACCAACATTTGAACAGGTATTCCTCCTATGCCTGTTACCCTATCTGTTTCGTCAATACTTCAAAGAAACATCTAAGAATCAGGTGGTGTGAATTTCATGTTTTGGAGGACAAATCAAATTTGGTTGAAGGATGGTATTGTTTGGATGTGGATTGATTATTGTAAGAAATCGTAGATGAAAAAAATGATCCTGAAATGGATGTTGTGGTATTGGATTGTTGAGAAGAGGGAAAACCTGAATATTTCTGTGGATGCATAGGAGACTGTCAGGGATGTTTTCCCGAGCCTTAGACTTCAACCGAGAAGATTTACCTCTAGCAGGGATGACAATGATTTCAACCAAAGGATCTGATAGCGGTGGCGTGGTTATCAATGGAGAAACTATCCTAAAATAAGACAAATATGTTAATGAAGAGATAGGTGTTTGTACAATGTAATTAATGATATCTATGTGAGATGTGGATTGTTTCAGTGTTAGCATGGGAAGAGTTGATTGTGTAGAGGGAGAAGGTAAAACATCTTTATTTTATTTAGGTAGAGGTGTTGGTACAGTAGGTGATTCAAGGGGTATATTTGATAGGGTTATAGATTGAGAGGATTGGGTTGGTGTGATAGAAAGATTAGGTAAAGAATATTAGGGTAGACTAGATGATGTGGCCACGGGCAAGGTTATCAAGGTAGAGATAGGTGGACTTGTTGATATGATAGGTATAGGGGTCGATGGGATAGATAAAGATGTAGGAACTTTTGGAATATGTGGAGATGTGAGTGATGTGATAACCGATAGAGTAGAGCTTATGGGTATGGGTAATGCAACAAACGCAGGAGAATTTTCAGACCTAGAAGTAGAATGGACTGGTTGTTTCATAAATGTTTTGAGGGGTAAGAATGATATTTTTGCTAAAGGGATTGATGTCGAAGATGGGGTTGTAAGGGTGCATGTAGTAGAACTGAGTTTAGTTGGGATGGTTGTGAGTAATGTAGGTGTAGTAACAGATGTATTTGAGGCAGATATGGGTGAAGAAATAGATGGGAGAGATGTAGGGATATGTGTGGATACGAGTGGGGCTGAAATAAGTGCTAAGGATGAATCTAATGTGGTAGATTGGGGTGTATTTGAAGCGGAGGAAATGGATGATATAGTTGAATTTGATGTGGATGTGATAAGGACAGGAGAAGGTGTAGGTTCAAGATAGGTAGTGAAAGTTGATGTAGGTGTGACAAGTTCTAAATAAGAGGTGGGAATAATGTCCACTGTGGGAACATGCAGAGTTGGTGATAAGATAAGATCTTGATTGACAGTGTCAACCATACAAGCATTTGATAGTTGAGATGTAAAGGGGGTGACATGATTTGTTGGTGGTTGATTAGTTTGTGCAGTGGAGGTATCAATTTGGATATCCCCTTGATTTACAAGTTGTTGGACACGATCTTTGAAGGAATGACATCTCTCAATGTCATGACCTTTGACTCGATGATATTTACAAAAGTGGGCCTCGTGATACCAAATAGGCTTGGCTTGTGAGTTGTCCACGGGTCATATGGGAGGAAGTTGGATGGATTTTACGCTCATCAACTTATCAAATATAGAACTGTATGATTCTCCTAAAGGAGTGTAGTTGGTTTTTGATTGAGGAGATCGTTGTTGAGACCATGTGCTTGATGTAGATGGAGATGAGGGTTCAATGATAATAGTGTTGGCCATACCCTTAAATTCGCCATTATATGTGAATGGTTTAGTGGATTCAATTTTTGATTTAATTGAACTTAGTTTTAGATGACCCTACTCAATGGCATGAGTTTCGAGCTTGCGAGCCATTGTGAAAGCTTCATCAAAGGTTTGGAATGATTGGATCTACAAAGTGGATGATATATGTTTGGCACACGAACGTGAGAATAATTCGATGAGTTTGGTTTGTGGGATAGTGAAGGATAGTTGGTTTATAACATCATGCCACTGTGTGACGAAGTCGGCGATGGGCTCGTTTTCATACTGTCGAATGGTATATAGATCAGCGATAGTGGTTTTGCATGTGATATTGATAGAAAAGTGTTCTAAGAACAACTGTGCAAGTTGAGTGAAAGAGAATAAGGAATGTCGTGGGATACTGTTGTACCAGTCCAACCTGGGACCAGACAAAGACATGGGGAAAGTGTGAAGAAGTAAATCGTGATCATGCGCAATAAGACAACATGCGTGTTTAAATGCGAGGAGATGTTGTTGGGGATCTTCTTTATTGTTGAACTTATTAAATGCAGGAAGTTTCCAATGAGGAGGGTAAGGTTTAATTGGAACCGACGGATGAATCGGTTTGTTACAGATTTGTTCATAGGATAAGGTGTTCTTGGGTGGTACGGTAAGGGTTTCTAAACTAGCCAACTGATTCATTAAGTTGTGAATTGAATCACTCGAGGTGTTGTAAGGTTGAGATTGGATTGGTTGTGTGGTTTGAAAAGTAGTTTGATAGGTGCAAATGATGTGTTTGTGGGTGTGTGGGTGTTTGGGTGAAGCGTCTGATAAGGTGGTTGATAAGTTTGTGGATAGGATGTTTGTGGAATGGTTTGATAAGACAATTGATTAATTTGTGGATATGTAGGTGTTTGGGGAGCTACTTGGTAAAGACTAACATGTGTCACAGGTTGGGATTGTTGCATAGGCTGGTGTTGAGCAATAGGGGCATGACGATAAGTGGGGATATGTGTGTTAAGAATTGGAGATGGCTGGGCAGGCCTATTAATGGAATTGTCAAAATGGGATGTGGGTGGAATGCGATCCACCAATTTTGGAGATTGGGAGGATTGAGAGATTATAGGAGATTTCTGGAGTAAGAAGTCATATATGGGGTTAGGAGGAGATTTGAGTGTATCTAGAGGAGCAGGAGATGGTGGTGTGATCGATTTAGGAAGACTGGCTTGACGAGGGATATGAGGGTTGGTGTCAAGGTGGGGAGAATTTTGTATGACATGGTTCTCATGAGGTGAGACCATGGAGACTGGAGGTTGGGTGACTGAGGCGTGGTTTTGAGTTTAGAATCTTGTTGAGTGAGATCATCAGAAGAAGTAACTTCATTGGATAGAGTAGATTGTTGTTTTGTCTCGATTTGGGAGAGAGTGACAATAGGTGTGAAATAGAGAAACATCTGTTTATGTATGTTGTTGACAAACAAATCAAGAAGAATATTTTTTAGCATCATGATTAATTTAGAGGATGTGAACAGAAAAATAAAAGTAGGTAATGAAGGTGCCTAAAGGAGTCTAAGGTTGGTTTCAGGTAGTTATGGATTGGGAGATGTCTGAGACGGTTTCCTGTTGGGTGTTTAGGTCCCAATCAGTTAACTAGGTGAGAGGAATGTTTGATGTGTTAATTATGTTTGTGCAGTCTCAGGCAGTGTGTGATAAGTGAAATGCAGAGAGTTAAATTCTTTACTTAAGCTATGTGATCAGGCAGGATGCAGAAGGTTCGTTTTAAACCAAAATGAAATGTGACGTTCGATGTATACAGACACTCAGGAAAGGGAAAGTTTGATGCAGAAAAGAGAAAATAGAGAAAAATGAGAAATACCTGGAGAATCGCTTATTGGTGTTATGTGATTGTACTTGATGATGGTGTTTTTAGAAGTGCCAGTTAGTGACCTGAAACGCCCGGGTACCCTGAAATGGCACCGTTTAGAGTTGCAGATGAGGCCAGTAAAAATGAGTGTTGTTTTTTTTTGCAAAGCAAGTGATATCTGACAGCGTTGTTGGATGGTCGTGAATTTGTTGATTTCACCTGGAAAATAAGATAAATATAATTAGTTGATATGGTTAAGAAAGAAGATATAGATGTTGTCAAAAAGTTACTTTGTAAAAAAAAATTAAGATAATAATAATGAAGCTAATTAATTAAGAAAAATATTATAGACTGACATTCGTATACAATAAAAGGAAATAAGCTACGAAAGCTATTAATAGACTATAAACTAAGGGATAAACTAAGAATTGGTATTCTTATTAAAATAAATGATTATGAACTAATAAACATAGAAAACAAATGGTGAAATAAATGATTAAATGCTAAGATATACTATAAACTATCCGTAATAATAATAATAATAATAATAATCTATGCAAGAAGCTATGAAATGGATCTGACGAAAAGAATTTGGAGTAGATTAATTGATTCGAAATCGATTTGAGATGAGGAATGCATTTAGTTATTTAGGTTAAATAGTTCATACACACAACGTGGGCGTTTTATAGATTGTTGATGCGTGTCTATGCTACAGTTGGACTATTTTCAGTCAGACATGCAAAAAGTGTCTCAACTTTACTCACCCACATGTGTGGGACCAAAAAATTGACTTCCCACCATAGCAAGCACCAATGGGTCATTCTACATGGGGAAGAGTGTTTCCAAAAGGCAGATCAATTTACAAATATGATGGATCATTTTGATGGAAAAGTAAATCAAATTTAATCTTGCCTTTAGGAAAAACAAAGTCAAAAGTTGAATCTAGGAGGATGGGTAGATTGAAAATGGTTGGCCATATCACACATGGACGTGGATCTTCACATATTACATCTAAACAAGAAATATATAATTGGAAATGGTGCTATGAAGTTTGTATAAAAGGAATTGTTATAAACACATCGGTCCAATGAAGCACTGCACGCATGCACTGTTGGATACAGGAATTTGTGTTCTAAAGAATTAAAACCTAATCACTATAAAATACTTACAGTCACTACCACAAAGTTGATTGCATGAATTTGAAACAAATTAGAGTATATCATTTGGAAGGTACAGAACATATATACTTAAATCTTGCTACAATGTTGAAGATGGAAACAGTAATAACATGCTTGTATATTACTTATCAAATAGGGAACTAAGATTTTGATTTGTAAACTAGGAGGCAATACAGAATTGAATCTTGTTCTTGGAAAGAGCTTGAGCCATCAAGCTAACATGACAAATGAAATCTGATGCACTGAGCATCAGAAGAATTTGGAAATTCCAGGATGTTAATACAAGAATTTTCATAAATTTGAAAAGTTGGAAACATTGGAATACAAGATTTGTATTGACTCATGGGAAGTGACGGATGCAGGAATGGGAGTCAAGGATGCACAATGGAGAGAAGAAATCTGAAGAAGGAAATGATGGTCTAATAAAATTTCTTGTGAGTTTCGAGCTGGTGGGAGAGTTAGAGGAAAAATTTAATCTGAGTGGACAGAAGAGAGGTGGGTTTCCCCTACTGCCTGATGGATGGTGATGAGGAGATGGACTAGTGGAGATTCGACAAGTTTAAATGGAGCTCAGTGGATGAGAAGTGAGGATGGAGAATACTCTATGTGGGAGGTGATGGAAGGAAGGTGTGGTGGCGAGGGATCTGAGGATGGTCCAGTAGGGGATGTGAAGCTCTGGTCAAGGGCTGGTGGAGTGCTGTGTAGAGAGTCAGTGGGAATAGGCTCGGCGTGGAAGAGAAATGGCATGTGAGCAGAGTGGAGGAAGTGGAGAGGAGAGGGATTGAATGGAGGAGTGTGGGTTGAGAGTTGGGATGTGGGGAGGGAGATGAGGTAAGGGAGGAGTGATGGAAGGAGAGGATTAGGACTTGGTGAGGTGGGATGGGGAGATGTCAGGGAGCTCGCAGTGAGGAGAGGTGAGTGTGGATGCTTGAGGAGAGGAGGGTAGGTCGGTTAGGTGTGGGGAAAGGAGATAGTGGGAGCTGGCCAAGTGGAGAGGAGAGAATACTTAGGGGGTGTGAGGTAGGTTAGGAAATAGGGGGTAATTTTAATTTTTTTTTAATATATTTTTTTTAATTTTAAATTTTTAATTAATTAATGTTATTTATTGATGTAATTTATATTAAACATTAGATATTAATTATAAATGATAATCAAATTGATAGATGATAAAATAAAAGTTAATTAAAAACCAAAAGCTACGTACATGAAGATGACAACTTAATATTAAATGTAAAGATGACACCACACGGAAGATAATATTAAACCCTGTAATCAGGTGAGTAAAAACAAAAATTTGTAAAATATATACATGACACAGCTAGGAAAATAAGTAAATTACACAATTAAACTTGAATTCATATCCAAATGATAAGGTTAATTTCAATTCAGAAAACAAGAAAACTCATGTACCAAGTGGTTAAACAAATGAAAGACCGTAATTACCTTGAAGATGACAAAAATACGGACGAAGATATTGCAAACAAGCAAGTTAAAAAATGAGTAAAATAACAAACAAAAATGACCAGATCTAGGATCTGGTCCCACCGGGCATGCCAAATGTTGATCTAGTTTCCAGCTTCTGTCCAGATGAGTGTACGAGTAATCAAGAAACACTAAACAACGTCGAGTATACAAGGGCTTAGTACCTTGGAGATGACGATGGATGATACGGGTGCAAATAAGATAGATGCATGATATAAAGAAGCTAGATCTACAAAACTGAAACAGATAAGATTAGATCATAATATGCGGGGGTTTCCTAGACAATGTCGGTTCCAAGAGGATTTTAACTCCCTTGGAGGATGTCAACCCCCATGTCAGACAAGATAATAATAGATCATGAATAGTAGTAATGGAATATAAAATGAAAAGTAACTAAAATGATGAGGGAACTTAGCTTGTGCTCTGCTATAGAGATGAACCGGGACATCAAGATGGCAAGATAATGAACCATGGAAAAGGTTTCTTCCTTAAACTGGTAGAACTTAATTAAGCTCTTTCTTCTCTTCTCTAGGCCCAGGTATCTCAGGTCTTCCTCTTTTTTCTAAGTCTTTCTCGGTCCTTGAAATATGGGGGAGAAACCCATATTTATAGCTTAGATGTGAGGTTAGATTTGAGGTTAACAAGTAACCGGGGTTGAGTAAAGTAACTTGAGTTAGGGATATGATGTGATCACGTGGGGACCACGGCTTGAATTATTAGATGGAGTGGGGAGCATGATTGACATGGTGGGTGAGATAAAGATTCCATTTTTTAAAAAAAGTGTCGGATGGGTGTATTAATACCCATGGATTAAATAATTTGTGAAGGATGGGGATATGCCAAAAGTTGAATTATCAAATGGGTCTACATGGAGCCCATTTGATAATTAATCAAATAATGTGAGCAAATAGATAGGATTTTATTTAATTTAAGAAAAAGAGAAGCGAGGATGGAAATTGTGTGAATGTGAGATGACGGAGGGGCGCTATAACCATAAATAGTGGTACAAATTGCTACTATTTTTTTGGAGCCACTAGTCGTAATTGGGCTAGTTTGACCTAGTCAACCAGCGACTGAAGGCCTATAAAACCACCTTGCAAAACTAACTAGAGAGGTTTTTTTCTTCTAGCTAATCATTGCAAGAAATTTTAATGGATATATACTAGATGTCTACGGCGGATGATATCGATTTCTTCAACCAAGGCCATAATGGAAAGCTAAAACTCAATCCAACTTTTGATTTTCACTAGCGTCCCAAAGCTGCAAACAAGGGTTAACAGGGCTCTTAGAGTGGTGTCAAAATGTACACAAATGGTCATTCAAGCGAGTTATAAGGTATGATACGACACTCCACATGACAGGTGACTCAATAAAAACTTGAATTTCCCATTCTGGGGTCTAGGCAGGTGTTTTGCAAGTCACATAAAATCAGGGTTTGTCAACTTTGCAAGGTGAACAAAAAGGAGTTGATTAGTTGGAGACTCACCTCGATCTCGCCAATTCAAGTGGACATGGGTATCTAGTTTTGGTACCTTTGTTTTACAAATTATTGGTTGTAGTTTGTGAGTACGGTTGATTGTCATAAGACTTAATTAGGTTACGTAGGAGAAATCCCCCTTTAGTCATTTCAGACTCCATTCTATTTAATTTAACCATACGTTTGATCTTAATTTCATTTTTAAAAAGTTGATTTCATAGCAAATAGGGAAACTATCAATATGAAAATTATGCAAATCAAGGTGAGAAAACCATTCCTACAGGTACTCAAACTCGGGTACAATGGCTCCAAGCGGTCCACAATCATGAATTGCGATGCCATGAAACTGAAGAGGATTTTCGTCAAACAATTCACAAACGTTGTTTAAGCTTCCAAGTTTTACATTCATGTCTTCGAACGTGTTTAACCAAACATTCTCATTATTTTTCTTCTCTAGCACCAATCCAAGACATCCACATGTCCACCTCATATTTAAATGGCTTGTTGATGGAAAGTTTAGAGTTCCCACAAGCTAGTTGGGCCTGAAAGAGAAAAGTGTCCATGCCAATGGAGTGTTTCTAGATTTAATCGCAAGCACCAAATGAACCATAAAAAAATAAAAATGACTCCTACAAAAGCCGTTAGGCAACAACAAAAAAACATTTTTACAAATAGATAACATGCTTTCACATTTTGTATAAGAGTCTACCCCTCCTCCACTACACAAGAAGAGAATAAACAAAGTTCTGGATTTCATTTTGGCACAGGAAGGGAGTAATCTGACAGTTGTCTTCGCATGAATTTTCCAATTCCTTGTTAAAAAACCAATATCACATCATTATTTAGAGGGGGTGAGCTAAAAGAGATGCTGCTCATTTGCTTGAAATTTATCAAGACAAAACCCAACAAAACAAATTATTCCATGAGAGTGCTACAAATTATTTGTTGTGGAGTCCTACTTACACCTGTCACCGACCTTTGCATGAAGTATCCCAACGCCTTATCAACAAATTTCATTTTTCGTGTGGTCTGAAATCATTTTTGCCCAAGAAATACATTTCTTTGAGTAATGAAACAGAAAAGGGATGCAGGTTGTGTGTATGTTGTCAAAATGAACTAATTAGACCGTACGCCAGTCCATTTGGTTAACCAAGTCAGAGTCCTACTCTCCCTACATATTCCCACCAACTCACCTTCAAATATCACCCGCACCCCAATTCGAAAATAAAATTATTTATTCATTAAACTTTTATTTTTATTTAATTTTTGTTTATTTGTTATTGTTATCTTCAATGGATATTTAATATTTCATTCATCCAATTATACCAATTTATTTTATTATATTACTTTAATTATTTGTTTCGTATTATTCATTTTATTACTAAAATTTTATTTATATGATTGACAAATTAGTAATTATTAAGGAAAAAAGGGGTTTGGGATCATTGTGTAATCCTAACTATACATTGTGTGGATCCTACATCACGTGAGTGACATTCACAATTATTACCGAAACTTGAATGTTGACTATCAATTATAATCATTAATATTATAGTCTCCAAAATCATCGCTTGGCGTTTGTTACACACCCGTTATGAATAATCTTGAAAAGAATAAAAAACGTCGTCACACATGCACTTGTGAGTACCCACACAATAGGGATTTGTTATGTTTATGGAGCCTATTTTCATGTTAGAGTTTGGTACACCTTCCATGTGTTACACTCGTATATTTTTAAGGCGGTCCCACTCACCGATGAGCGAGTCAAGGGGGTTCAAGGACGAAGCCCCCAAAGCAAATTTTCATGGGTGGTTTGTTAACCCATAGGTAATGGGTAACCGTTATGGGTTGTTTTTGGGCCCATTTCTTAGGTACCCATTGTTTTGTAAAACCACCTCTTCAGCTACCTATTGATGTACTTATAAATAGATGGACATACAATAGGATTTATATGAGTGTGTTTTGTGAAGGTGAATAGTGTGTGCGAATTCAAGTGCGAATTCGGGAGGGTTTGTTGAGCGCAACTCCAAATAAGATCTGATTATTGTAATTGTGAAGACTGTTGGCTTGTAATAAAATTTGAGCAAGTGTTCTTGGTGGATGTAGCCCACATTGGGTGAACCATGTTAAATATTGTCTTCGTGTTGTGCATTTTTCATTTCTGTAATTCTATTCATACTTCTTATTATTGTGATTCTAAGGAATTATTCCACATTAGATATTATTAATTCCTAGCAGGATTCGTATACTACTTAAAAAGACACTCTAGACCGGAGTATTACGCATGTAGCACTGACATGGAAAATAACAATCAATCAAATTATTTACACAAAATAATTTGCAGTGAAACTGTTAACAACCTACCGACCTTTGAATGGTTTGATGACCATACACAAAAGAGAAAGGCACTACATATTCATTCATATATGTGCTATAGTCTAACAGTTGATAAAATTAATAAAATTTTGAAATTATTTAAAATTAGTAATATTTTTCATTAAAATCACTAGTTCGAAATAATTACTAGATCATCAAATGTCTGCATATAAATGACACATCACCCAGTTAAATTAAAAGAACAAGGTGCCCCTGTAAAATAACATCATATCTCTCTCAAATAACAAGTCACTATCAATCTCAATAATAATCAAATTCTATTTGAACTTTTTACTACTTTATTTATAATAAAAGGAAATTTTTGGCCTTTATTCATAGATCCTAACCAACCTCTACCAACCACTTAGTACATAAAAATTCTACACTCCATATCTTGGTCCCCATTTCTCTTGTTTTTCCACCATTTACAACATTAGGATTTTTATTTTCCCTATTTCTATATTAATACGTGAGGAAACTTTATTTTAACTCTATTTGGGTCATATGGTCCTCTTTTTCCACAATAATATTTACATACTATACATCGATGAGCTTACTACAATATTTTCCAAGTCATTATTATTTGTAAATTCAATTCTCTTCTACTCTATTATATCAAGAATTGACCTCCCTTACCTAATTTCAAAAAATCTCATAGTACTCCTTCTAACATAGTCTCTATGATAGGAACGAGGCTCCTTCAGGTACTCCCCAATCCTGCCTCTCTCAGAGGAACACAACGGATGGAAAAAGTTTATGTTATCCTTTCGTTATCTCAATGGTTATATGACATTTACATTCACATCCCTTGTAGGGTGTTTACAAATGTTGGCACCTCATAGGGCTAACCACACTCACTTCTCACTTCATATCTATGGTTGATCTCGATCCGAGTCTCTCGGCCCCTGTTACTCTCTCCTACTATTGGTTGACTTCTTCTCTCAGATTTGTTCCTTTTAAGTTGGATTAAATGCCAACTACCACCACCTCAACCACCTGAAAGTGGGATTTCATCAACAACCTTCAACATAATAACTCCTTTATTAGTTATAGTTGTGCGCGTCCAATATTCCCACATCTCTCTCCTCTATGTTGGCTCCTCTGAATTTCCATCTCGGACTTTGAATTTGAATTTGGCATCTTTACTACTCTTATCCATGCAATCTACCTCTGACCAATTTCCCTGTCCCATGTCATCTAGTAGTTAGTTCCCCTTTACTCACCGTTCCATTACACAATTGCTATCAATCATGTGAATATGTAGATTTTTTCTGTTTTTCCTTTATTTTTTCAGCTATCACTGCAACCTTATCTTCTAGGGTCTCGTTCTCTGTGATATATCATTTCTTTATCTCAATCCTTGGTCATGTGCTTCATTTGCAATGATCTCATTCATTGGTTATCCCATCCATAATCCATGACCTTAGTGGTATGCACATAGGTGTCCATTGGCTCCATTAAGTGACAAGGAATATGCTATAGGCATGTACAAATTACACTTAGATGGTGCTTTATGTGACCAACCTAAATTTATAGCTTATCAGGTCTCAGATGTCCTCACCATAATGATTTTGACCATGACATACTGCTTCTACTTTTGCTAGCGGTTATGCTCCATTTTTTCACAAACTTTTCTTTCACCTTTTGTTCTTTTTTGTGGAGACCAATTCCTTTTATACATCTTCTCCCTAATATGCAACACATGTCTTATGGATTCCCATCTCATTACACACCTTACTTCTATCATATACATCTCAACACACACTGTAACTCATCACCACCCTATGTGCACACTCCTTCGTGAATTCCTAGTTCACACTTATCTATTGAGGGCATATTATAGGACATGAACTCTCACACGGTCTTTACATTATATCACTACCACACATTATTTGACCACATCACATATTTTACACTAGACACATTCACTCACACATATATCTAGCATTGCTTAGTCACACTACACATTATGGCATCTCACACAACACACATTTTACTTATCCATTCAACATTATCTCTGGATTACATCCATCTGATCACAGCTATGTTTTGCATCATTGACTCTACCATACACATTCATGCTACATCTTTCTTATTTTCTACTTTTACTATGCTGTATGTGACTACCTCAATGACACACTATTAGTCCACTTGGTCCGCATACCTTGACTGTTGAGGGTTTACTCAATAGATCCCTCGTAGACCTCTATCACACTCTCATGTTTGATCTAGCCAATATTTTCTCCTCATAGAATGCGACATTCTTAGCCATAAAGTTCTTCTCACACATTCCTCTAAGAGTATACGCTTTGTGCTACAGTCATCATGTTTTCCACCAACATCACGTCCATCCATTTTGTGATATTTGAAACTTGAGGTACTGCTAAATCATAACACTTAGTATGTCCTAAAACGCACGCTTAGCGATATAACTAGTCCCATAGGATAAATCCATCAAGCCATATTCTACAACTTGCATCTATTTTACTATGTGCACTCTTCCAGTCCTTAGCCACTCCTTGGTGACTTTGTGGTACCTTCATCATATGAACTCTTATTTTTCTTCTACACACATCATTCAGACTTGTGATCCCAACGACACACTCTCGGCTTAAGGTTGGATTCTTGAATGCCTTTGGCCCTCTCTCTAATACTTTGCCAACGAGCTCATTACATACATAGTGACATCTCACTCGGGGGCATGCTGCTCTTCATCATTCACACTACATGGATCTCATATAGCCTCACTCCACCATATAATGATTAACTAAAATTGACTAATTATGTAGTGTAGGGATAGTTAATCTAAGCTATGAACAACTATAATGAAGTAAATAAATGTAGTATAGAAAGTATGTAAACTATCTAAACAACTATGAAAAAGGAAATGCTAACCCTAATGTGCAAGAAGGAAGAGGAAATAACTCAACTGAGTAATAGATGCCTATCGAACAGTGTCACAGTGATGATTGGAAAAATCAGAAGCAGGAACGACTGAGCAGAAGTCCCGAAAATAGTGGATCTGGAGGATCTATTTCTTGGACTGGAGTGCACCTGGAAGAGGTACTGGGGCACCTGTGGGTGCACTGATATGGTCTGCAATCTTGGGCACCTTGGTCTTTGCAAAAGCTCTGAAAACATGATTCTTCGCTGGTTTGGAGGAGATGGTCTGAAACCTTCGTTGTTTGTCGCATCAGATTTGTTGTCCCGTGCCAGGAATGTTGCCAATATACTCCATGATGAAAGAATGACCTGCAAGACTCCAAAACAAGCATCAAACCCTAAAGAAGAATAATGCATATAAAGGGGTCAAAATGACCTCAACTACCATAATGGTGGAATTACTAATTGAGCTCTGCACTACATCTCAAACTCTAGATGTAGTTCTATGTGCAAGTGTGTGTGAACATGCCCTAGGTTGCTTTTGTGTCAGTCACACTTTGTGAAGTAGCGAGCAATAACTATGTGTAGAAAATGCAATAGAATGTGTGCATGGAATAGAATATAATCCCCCCCCTATAAAGTGTGATTTAGATGTCCTATTACCTTGTGCCTTGATGATGGATCTATGTGGATGCACAGTGATATCCAATGCAATAGATGGATGCAACTCTAGATGGAGTGATAGTAGTAAGTGATGTTAGGTCCCTCATTATGGTCTCATAATCCGTTATATTTATATGGTTCTCTTGAGTCTAATTTCATAATTAACCCCAAAAAGGTTGACCACAAAAAAGATAAAGATGCCAAACGGCTAAAAAGAGCCCAAAAAGTGGCAGGAAAGCTTGCAAAAAGGACTGGGGCGCTTTGGTGGGACCAGGGCACCCACGGGCTGCCCTAGTACTAATCTGGGGCCCCAGTTAAGGCTAAAATAATGAGAAATGACCGAAAGGGACTGGGACATGTGGATGAAAAGGGTTGGTAATGACGAAATAAAAGAAAACAAGATGGCCAAAAGATGGGGTTAATTAGTTACTTTCTTCACTCAAGAACCTTCTAAATAGTAGTATGAGACCGGGATAAATAATGTCTAAAGTGCATGATTTTGTGACTACATTTTTCCCCCACTTTATGATGATGCAGAAAGCTCTTGGTAACATTAAATAGATCACAGATGCTACCTGGGCTTCCATGATACCATTTCTAGTATCTACAAAGGTGTGCACAACCAGGACTAAGAAAAACTGTAATGTTCTATGTTTCATATGATTGAAGGGTGTGGAAACTAAAGATGAAAAAGTCATTTAAGAAAAAGTGATGAGAGTGAACCTAGGGCACAACTAGTGTGTAGTTATTGTGGTGTGTAGTGCATTACCTGCATGGTTAGTAAACATGTGTCGTCGAAGTGTGGTTGACTTATTGTTGTTATGTTTTACCCCCATTTGACTTTATTTCTCATACGGCTCAAATAGAATACTCAATAAGGAGAAAAAGAATCAAGTAGTCAAATAGTCTGTATGTTGTAATTCATATTAAAATGCAATGTAAAAGACAATGATATGAAAGCATTGTGTAATGTAAAGTCCGCAAATCGGAAATGGAAATGTAAATGGAACATTCCCTGGGATCTGAGGGGAGTGTAGAAGGATATCGTTACTACTGCGAGTTTTTTGGGCCCATCTCAAGCGCCATAGGCCCAATAAGTTTAGGGAGGAAATGCTCTTTATCTTTAAAATGTAAATGAGTGCTTCATGTTGCAACATTACTTCCCTGAATGTATGACAAGAGATTTGTATTGTCCTGGTTTTTTAATGAAATCCGAAATGCCACTAGCTAAAGTAGTGGAGAGAGGCACACCCAATATAACCTCCAAGCATGTTATTACTTCCCAAAATGCTAAGGACACCATGTCCTCTAAAATCTGATGTGTATGGGGTTCGTAAACTGGTATGAACCCCTTCATTATATATAAGTGAACCAAACTAGTGTAGAATCTTTGTGTTAGTATGTAAAACCCCCAAATGATTCCCCCCTCTTTAAGGGCACATGTGACGTTGCTGATAGGAAAATTCCCTGGCCCCAAAAGAGGACCAACCACATTTGTATGTTGTAACATCTAAAAAGTTCTTGGTAGAAACCAATGGTATCACAAACAAGAAGGCTAGCCAAAGACAAGTGTAAAAAAGACATGCATGTATGATAGAAACCATTAGTACTAAGTTTATGCAACTACATGTGTATTATGTAAACACAAGAAACTAAAGTTGCCATCACAAAGTGGGCTACCCAAAATGGGACATCACTCATGATGTCGCAAGACACACAAATCCATATGGCCAAAACAAGAAAACTAACTTTGCACACCAAACAATCTCAAATTGGCCCAAATGGCAAACAATATCAGACAATGTAAGAAACAATTACTTGGAAACAAATCATCCCTATATAAATGTTACACATAAAGCAAGTTAGCATGTTAGGAAGATAAGCAATATGTCAAAAGCGTGTATCTCCATTGTAGATTATACAAGTGCTAATACGGTACAAAATGAAACAATAACACCTGGATCAGATCACAATGTGGATGTATAATCTAAGCGACGTAATGCATGGAAGGGTAGAAGGTGAGAATCCATCTACGTGTAAACACTCTGTATCTACATCACTACTAGAAAAAGGCATAAAATGTGCATCACTGTGTAGTGATATGCTCGAAAATTACATATAAGTAATGAAATTCCCCCTATGTGTATTAAAGCACCATGCTACAAGGTAAAACTAAGCAAGATAAAAACAACATTATATGCAGTAATTTGGAAAATGGAACTTAAATGTGCATGGTTTTCATACGAGTTGCTTAATAACTTTGAGTTAATGAAAATGTATGCAGTGAGCTTCTTTTAGGTTTTCCTTAACTCAGCAATCAAGAAGAAACATGTAAATGATAGTGCATCATTAGGAAATGGTCGAAGTGTGATACATCATCAATAACCTTGCAAGAGACTTCCTCTGTCAATGCTTCTAGCTTCAATATGAATGTCATTTAGTGCCTAATTACTTGTTGGGCCCTAAAATGCTATCGCCAAGTCACAAGGAAGAAGTACAGCGCGTTGGAGGCAGTAGAAGCAGGGAACTCAGGGGAAACTACTTTAGGAAATAGTGTATTTAAGAATAGGTTTAAGTGAAAAGAGGGCACGCATGCGGGAGTAAAAGATAGGTTTAAAGGACTTAGCCATATTTGGCATTCTAGATGCACTTGAGGAGAAAATGTGAAAACCCGACTAGGCGTGATGAGTGGATAAGGTGCCATCCTGGAACCTTGGAGGTCAAGAAAAGGATATTCCACACAGGGAATATTCCCAGAAGACATCATTATAGAGAGTGGAGGGTTTGCAAAGGGATAAGCATTCACCATTGGAGGACCACATCAACACTTGTCATGTGATTTATTCAGGAGAGAAGGCATGGTGGTGGGTGTTGATCCTATAAAAAGAGATGCTAGGGATAGAAATAGTGGGAGGAGAAATAACGATGCATGAAGGGATAGAGAGAAAGATTAGAAGCAAGAATATGATAGACACAATGCAAAGTAGAATAAGAGAGGGTAACAAAGTGTTGTAGTAGTGCTAGGGTTTAGAGCACTTAGTGCTAAGGGTTGTGAGGGATACTCTAAACCTGTGTATGGAATTATGATCTATAACTAGGGTTAAAATGGGAAAGGTATAGAGAGGGTCTCATATGGGGAAGGATTTGTAGGGAGTTAAGTCTTTTCATTTAATATATATGGTTTGAGATGACCCTTTTGACTGTAATGTGGCTACTAGACTATGTTTAAATCAATATATATTTGGTTTATTCTGGTATATTGTGCTTAAGGGTGTAAACCCTCGTGTTCATTTGACTTATCATGGTTTAGATGGTGAGTTTTATTATGCTTAGTTGCAATGTTCTTTAGCATTTGTAATGCATTATAATGTTATGGATCTGCTAGTTCCTATTTCTATCTTTAAATAAGTGAATGTATTTTCATTTGTAAATCATCCTCCATTAATGGAAAAACCTTCTCACAAAGCTCACATAAAGGAGGGGCTCGGCACCCGCACGTGCCTTGGGTGAGCGCCCAGTGCACCTGTTGGGTGATAGGTCGATGCGCTTGGGTTAGAAATTATATTAAGGGTAAATAAATGACTACATCTTGGTTCTGTTGTCGGGACCTCTTTTCGAATTTGTTGTGAGAATGGTGCATGATGATAGAGTGCTTGACCTTGGAAAATGTCAAAGCATGGCTTAAAAGCATGAAGGATGAGTTTACTCAGAGATTTAGTACTAGACCTGAGTTTGATGCACGTAAATGGGTAGAAGAGCATCTGTATCATGAGTTGTATGAGACCTTCTTTTGTTGCTTTCCAGTGGAGTTGTATGAATGGATTTGGCGTATGCATCTAGATCAAGATAGTACTATAGATCTCATGTATGGACCCAAGATGAGTATCAAAGGCTGCATGATGCTGATCTGACTTGGACATGTGTTGTTGATCATTGGTGGAGTAGAGTGTTGACAAGTTACACCTTGGAGTATGTGATTTCTATGTATTCTTGTCTAGAGGTTGCTGAGTTTGAGTTCTTGAGGAGCCAAGAGGATCATTTTTTGCATGTTATACCCTTTAGCTATAAATATCTTGATCATTACACTGAGTTTGGAAGCATTTCCTATGGCTTGGCTAAGCTTATTCTGAGCGCTGGACGAGAAAGCTAGGGTGGAGAAAGATGACGGAGCTTGCGACTAAAAAGGAGAGGGAAGAGAGATGACTCAAGTATAATGAAGCTCTTGAGAGGGAGTTAGATAGACAACGTGAAGTTGTAGGAGCTATGGATTTATGGAGGAAAACATTGCAAAAAGGAATTGAGGTTCACGTGGAAGGACGTGGAGGCATGAGCAGTCTGTGCTACCCCATCTTTGGAAAGTTTAGTGAGAGAGACCCCTTCAGCTTCTATGATGAGAGCTGCATCAACTTGGAGAAATGAGAGTGAGGCGCACGCATCTGAATCCACCTATGTGACCAACCCCTGGCACTTAGTTTTCCAAATCCAGAGATAAGTATTGCTAACCCAGTTAGTATTGGAAAAGTGACTGATCAACACATTAGGAGGTATAAATTTTCATTTGGCACATTTATGGCTCTGCACAATCATTTCCTATGTTTGGAGGTATATTACATTTGGAATGACATTTGGGAAAGTTTTTAGGGTACACAAAGCTTGGGTATCGCATCAAGAAGCGGTGTGGGACACACATCTTTAGAAGTTCCATATATCACAAACTATTGGCATCCAGTTTAGTAGCACAAATGGGACACAAGGCATGCAACCACTTCAGGACCCCTTTACCAACTATGGGAGGTGGATCTAGTGGAATAGGAACTAGTGGACCTGGAAAATTTGGAGGATCTGGTGGATCAAAAGGAGTGGATACTGGTGGATCTAGTGGTTTTGGTGATGGAGGAAACACCAGAGGGAATCAAGGTTTTGGACCAAGAGACCTCCTCAACCACCTCAATTGTAAGTATTACTTTGAAATGTCTTTACATATACCAGAGACTTAAAAGGTGTTGAGGATACTGGCTAGAACATGTACACAAGATGTGAGCTACTATGGCACGTGAAGGGGATCACTACCCTGGAATAGAAAGGAAAATCAATTTGCAACAACATTGCAAGGGAACGCACATAGTTGGTACCGGAAGTATGACCCCCACCAGATTGTGGTAGATTACAATGCATTGCGGTAATTCCTTCTTAGTTAAGTTTTCATATTCCTGAGTTTGACAAGAAAAGCATTAGCATGCACTCAAGGACATTCAACAAGGTATGGTAGAGAGTGTGTAGGAGTATGATGCACATTTTAAGATATCTCTTATCAAAATTATCTTATGATATTCATCCTTCTCAACATGCTCAATGGTTTTTTGGAGGGTTGATAACACCTTTCAAGAGAGGTCTTTCACATAAGACTTTAACAGACCCACGTGAGGCCTTGTAAGGCTACCCTTCATGCATGAATCAGTTGGAAGTGTGGATACTAGTGTTAGCCCTTTTCTTGGAAGCTAAATTATTGCAATGGTAAAATATTTGGAGAATCTATCTATCAACTCATGCACATGAGACTCACATTAGGCCTATGGTGCACATATTGTGAGGTAGAGGGGTATACAAAGGATAATTGTCCTTATAAGATCGTATATGTTCCATGACATTATTACAACTGTGATATTTTCCACATGAGATCATGATGCAACTAGGTTTCCACTACTGTAACGCACTATCTATAAGAATGTGTCTTGTTATTGCAATATTTGCACCTCTACTACTCATGACACCAAGGATTGTAGATTGATTGACCAGATACATGTATATGCCATTGATATTGGTGTGTGTATCAGATATGGATATTGTAATCAATTCCATGGATGATGATCATCATTATGAAGGAAACATGTATGGATATGAGCTTATGGAAGAGGATTTCATATGATGATTTATATGTCATGTGCAATCATGGGGATGGAAGAAGTGAGTTCCTACATGTGGAACTTGTTACAATTGTGTGATGTGTGTGTAACACTATAATTTCAATATTTTTTGACCTGTAGTACAATGATTTTAGTGGGGCACAGTCGGATATAAATTATTTTTCAAATATCAAAGTTTTTTACTTGAAAAATCACTAAAACTTAACCGTTTTAATAAAAAATAGTATCTTAGAAACTAGACTCAAAAATCTATTATCTATCTTTTCACCAAAGGATTTTAAAAAATACTATATAGCGCTAAAAAAATAGGGGCAGCACAACTGATTGTCTATTATATTTTTTGAACAACTAGGAGCACTTCTTGGAATTTTAGCCCCCTCAATTTGATGGACTTACACTTAAGCCTATTTTTAAAATATCAAAATATTGAGTTGTAAAAATCAAGTACTCAAAATGCTACAATTTATGTTCTTAAAAAAACCCTAAATTTATTGAAAAATGCCAAATACTTAACAATGCAATTGATTAATGTATGCTACTTCAATAGGGAGCACATTGGGAAAGCTTGTTCCAATACAACTTAGTGGTGAAAATAAATAATATTCAACTTAGTAATGAAAAGAAATAATTGAACCTAGTTTTTAGCATTTTGTGGATAAAATTGGATTTTAATTAAATATGTAAATTATAAATTCAAAAATATAATTTTTAATTTAATATTATATTCACTTTTTTTAAGTATGTTTGAAGTGGGTTTTATTATTCCAGAACGGTAATAAGAGGTGGGATGTGATGGTGAGATTTTTAATTTCAATTTTGAATTTGATGTTCATGTGACTATCATAAGGTAATTTAAAATTTAAACTTGGCATTCATATGAATGTCACGTAGAATTTTTTTCTTTTTACTTGGATAAGTCAATTGGAAAATAATAACATCTTGGCCACAACAGTATAGATTGGGACTCATTTTTTCCCATAAATATTTTCTTACAGACCAAAATAAAATTATAATTATAATTATAATGAGGAAATAAAATTATTAAAAACTTAGTGAATACTCATAAATCATTTTGAATGAATTAATTAACACATTTGACTAACACCTTAGAAAATGGTTAACCCAGTTACTTTAGGATTAATATGAAAAAATATTAGAATAATAAATAGTCACTAAGTTATTTTAGATAATCTAAAGATATGACTAACTTCTATTTAACAGAGAAGCTTAATCCCTTCTTGTATGATTGAATTTTATTTAGATTGTCCATGAAATTAATATATAATTGAAATTTTTGTTATTAAGAGATAAAATTGTTGAGAATAATGAATATTTGAGTAAGTTAGTTTGAAATGAAAGATTTAAGCACGTGGATAACATTTATTTTTTAAAATTGATTGAGCATAACTTCTTTTTGTATGGTTGAATTTTATAGTAAAAAGAATATTTGAATATTTGAATATTATGAATATTTGAATTTTATGGTTGAATTTTATTAAAGTTATTCGTAAAAGTAAGATATAATTTATTTGGCCATAAATTTTGTAATGTATGATAATGATAATCTATAATTTCTATGAATTATTAATGATTACTTTAAATTGTTATATAATAGTTACAAATTTTAATTTAATAAATTATTTTTTATTATAATTTACGATTTTTTCTCCTATAAGTAAATTTAAGTCCTACCTAAATTTTAAAATTGATTTAATATTTAATGATAAACACGGGGGACAACCCTATCTTATTGGGTCGTAAAGAAGAAAAAAGCAGAAAGCTTTTTTAAAAGTTAGGAACCCAACTAACTTAAACTAACAACATCATCCATCAAAAATAGATGCAGTTTAAAGGAGAGCACATTCTTATTTGGGTAAAAACAATTTAGGAACCCAACTAATCTTGATTACAAGAAAAGTGGGAGCCTGGTCGAATAAAATGATTGCGAATTTCACCAACACAGCGTGATCATGAATTGTGACCCTACCAACCGCACAGAGCATAAGTAATTCTCTGTAGTAGGAATATTTTCTGATTTAGGTTTTCAGATGATTCGAAGCAGGTAGGTAGATAGGCAAAGGTAACAATATGATGGTTGTAAAAATATCTTGAACACATCTCTTTCATGGTGGTGGTATGATGCTAAGTCATGTTGGATAGAGTTCGGATAAAGTTTTAAAAGGTATAGTTTCTCCATCACATGGCAGATAATCAGGCCATGGGGACCAGTGGTAAAAAGAAAATGCAAAAAATGTCATGAATTGAAAAAGGTTGATTATTCGTGCATCGGATAATTCGTAAAAGGGACGGACGTGATGTTTTGTCAGGGTGCATTTAACGTGGAGGATAGCTGCTGGTGTAAATGATTGGGATAAAAAGAAATGTAAAAAAAAAAAAAAATCCTTCTCTCTCTGTTGTACTGCAGCCGTGCTAAAAGTTGGAGAAGAGAATACTGATTGTTCAGGGAATCCATTTCCGTGCGAGAAGACGTTAGGTAGGTATACAGCTAACAACTCAGAGGGCCAAGAGAATCAGCGGCAGGTGCTGTCGAATGGATGACTGACACTAGCCGGTTCCTGAATTAGGCAACGGGCGGTACCCGCGCTTCCTGGAACACCCTGTGATGTAAGCCGAGCACAATGCCCTGTCGCCACGTGTGAGGACGGGATTAATGGAGTGATTGTATGGGCTGATTTTGATTTGGCTGCGTCCACCGCATCTTGAGATAAAAATTTGAAAAAAAAAAATTCATTCCCTGTTTTCGACGTTTCGTCCCCTGAATCATTTCACTTTAATACTTTTGCACTTTATTCGTTTGTGAAAAAAATATAAGTAGCTTTACAGACGTACCAAAAAAATTGCAGAGAGCGAAGCGAGCAGAGGGTACCTAGGAGTGTGGAAGAAGAGAGGATGTCTCGTGATCCGCTGACGTTAGGAAGAGTAATTGGAGATGTTGTGGACCCGTTTGTGGCATCAGATTCAAAGTTCACAGTCACATACACTTCCAGGCAGGTCAAGAATGGCTGCGAGCTCAAGCCCTCCGCCATTGCAATCAAACCTCACGTCGAAATTGGTGGCAATACTCAAGACTTGCGAACCTTTTACACTCTGGTAAGCTAGCTCAACAATGGCTGCGAGCATAATCTGATCATATTATATATTTATAAGTTTTACAGTTGTTTTTATGCTGAACCATTCAGATCATGACTGACCCGGACGCACCAAGCCCCAGCGATCCTACCCTTCGCGAATACCTACACTGGTAAGTATTGTCGTCTCTTATGCTATTGTCAGCCTTGCAAATATATGTGATATTTAAGTGGAGCGTGATGTTTAAGCTGAATGTTCTCTTATACATCTTTCTTAACGCTGTGGATTGTGAAATTGTAACTACAGGATGGTAGCAGACATTCCTGCTACAACCTCTGCTTCTTTGGGTAGGCATGGCTGCTCTTCTTCTTCTCTTCAATTTGTGTAGAAATTTGAAGATTTAAGTATATAAATCTTTCTGGTGAGAATTGTACACAAGACAGTGCAGCAGTAGTGATTAGTTATACTTTACCCCAAAATCATAGGGATCTCGTTTTGTGTTAGAGTTTCGCAGTTCTAAATTATTACGAATGTGGACGCAGGGGTAGAGTTGATGAACTACGAGCCGCCAAGGCCAACCATTGGAATACACAGGTTTGTATTCATGCTGTTCAAGCAGGTGGGAAGGCAGTCGGTGTCTCCACCGCCATCGCGAGGCAGCTTTAATACGCGGAGTTTCACTCAGCGCCATGGCCTCGGCTCGCCCGTCGCTGCAGTTTACTTCAATGCCCAGAAAGAAACGGCAGGCCGAAGACGCTGATCATCTTCGTCTCTCCAATCCACTGTCACAAACATTTTAGTTTTCAATACTTTTCCCTAAACTACCGTGGCTTTATTCCCTTTTGTTTCCACATGTAGAAAACTCAATATATTAGTAGCGCTTACTACACAGGCAATTTTTTTGTGATTGATACTGTATATATTTTTTAATGTTGTACAAGTTGAATGTCAAGAAACCATGCTCTTTACAGCAATTAATAAATAAAAAAGTGGATAATAAAATAACAATTTTATAGCGAAAGCCTTAAATTTATCTACATATTATATAACATGTAAAAGACGAAACACCAATTTACATGGTAAAATTTAAGATGAGTGCTTTGGGAAACATCTAGAGTGCAAGATATCAAACTTTTATTAACTCAAGATGAAGAGATTACATGTGAATTCGTTATAAATTACTTTGGCTCTCCACAAAGATAAATACACATAATTGGCAAAGTACAGTTATTATTCCTCCTAAAAATAAAGTGGAAAAATGACATTAGAATTTTCCTCCCTAAAAATAGAATTCAATGGAATTCATCTTTCTAGAAACATGGGATTGACTCCTTAATTTTTGCTTCGGGGGCTTTGCCCCCAACCCCCACCTCGAGGGGCTCTATAACATGTGGTCGCTCCCCTAAACTTCCCTACAATAGAAGTGCAGGGCGTTGCTCCCCCACACCCCCTTTAGGAAGTGAGCTACAAATTGCGCCGCAAAAAGGCTCAATATTTTACTTTGTTGTCACATATATAACATTCTCCACCTTAATGACATTCTCCACCTCGACAACAAATCCACTTGATATCTTACATGATCAACTCATCACCTTTTTTGCAAGTCAAGAGAAGCCAAACACCATTTTAGCTTTTCTAATAATATTGGTTTTTGAACATATCAGCACAATTTTCTGTGGTGTGGACCTTTTATAGTGCCATTGTTTCTTCATCATGTCTAACAAAATTATACTTAATGACAATATGCTTTTTCTTATTGTGATAAGCAAGATTCTTGGTCAAATAAATACCTTCATTTTGTATTGATCTCCTCCAAAAACATTTAATATTCCATTTAGCCAAATTGCCTCCTAACAAGCATGATAGGCAACTACATATTTTACCTCAGTAGTTGAGACAACGATGTTCTTTTGAAGCATTGACATCCAATTGATAGGTCCACTTGCAAGTGTGAAAACGTAACCAAAAGTCAATGTTCTTTTTTCAAAATCACCTACAAAATCCGAATCAACATATAGTCAAATAGAATCACCACTATTACTATAGGTAGTGCAATAATAACTTCTGCCTTGCAAGTAGTGAAACAAGCACTTCACTGTTGACCAATTTTCTCTACATTGATTGTCCATATATCTACTAACAACTCCAACTGATGTGAAATGTTATAGCTTGTACATACCATAGCATGTGAGATGTCAAAGCTTGTACATACCATAAAGAAATAATTTTAGTATTAATATGGTCCCATGAATTTTTATTTTTCTCTACAAAAACAAACTAAGAATCTTTAGCAGTAGTAGAAGTATGATCCCATGATTCTGAAATAAACTATTGGAAGTAAAATTGGGAGGGAAGTTTAAACATAAATCCCAAGTGTAAGAAAAACTCCCTAACATTTTAAGCGGCAAATTTTTTTGTGTGCTCCCAACTGCTTTATGGCACTTAAAATCCTCTCCCTAAAATCTCGCTGCTCATAAATTTTAGGAGTTTTGTTGGGTTTTAGTACCAATGACAAATTTGCTTTACATGGGACTAAATTTCTCTGTCTTCTTTTCTGACTATATTTTTTTCATTTGAATATTTTTTGTATCATTTTAAGGACTTTTCTTGTAATTGTGGTGGTGGTTTCAAATGGGAAATGTCATTTATGCAGATTTAAATTACGAGTTTGTATGATTTCAAGGTTCCATCAGGGTATTATTTTTTATTTTTTCATTTTTTAAAATAAGTTTATTTTAGATAAGGGTAAATACACAATGTGTAATAAGATTTGGTATCATGATGTTAGCTCTTAAATTTTCTAGATGTGAAATTTATTTCATTGAGAAATAATAATAATAATTGTTTTATAGTCTATGATATAGATAATAAACTTTCTCTCACTTATGATGGAGACAAAATGTTCTTGGAGTGGCTCCATATTTTATTATTTTGAAGACATTCGGACCTGGATGGAAGGCGCTTTGTCTTACACATGTCAAATAAATGTATTTTAAGTGATCATTGACTTTCTGAGTTTTCTAAATGATTAATGAAGATACCTCCCAATTCTACGATTTTAACAGCTAAAGATACATTATTGACATAAGTTTTACCGTTTAGGCATCTAGAAGTGGGACCCACGATTCCCCGTGGACCTCATTCACGGTCTTGTTGCTTATAGCTCTTGGTCACATGTAGGGAGGCGAATTTTACCGCGGTTTGAATCACGGTCATGTAGTTGTGTGTTTATATATTTGATATGAAGCTTGGAAGACTCTCTGTTTCATTTCTTTTTCACTAAGGGAAAAAATCATTTGTTCATATATTACTCCCATTTTGTAAATTTAAAATGTATTTCAAAAAAATTCGTTTATTGAGTGATCGATTTCTTTTATTCCTTGCACTGACTTGGAGTTGATTTTTTTCTTTTTAAAGTAGAAAATATGTTTAAAAGTAAATATTACTAAATTAATGTAATGTGGAGTAGGTAAACAATTTGTATACATAAATTTATATTATTATAATAATTGAAAGTATAGTCTAATTAAAAATCTTTGTTTGAACCTAAGATTTGCATGGGTTAAGTGCACATAATTCTTAGGATTTGTTATTAAAGACTTGGAGGTTCTTGATTTAACAAATATCGAAACATACATGTTAAATTCTAATTAAGTTAAAACGCAATGATATAGCAATGAAGTACATATTTGACCCAAGTAAGTAAGCTAATAAATTTGAAACCCTAAGTGCAAGAGAAGGGATAAAGTACTTAGTTGATTTCGCAATAATCCTGAAGTTGTGCCGAGCTGGAAAAAAGATGGAACAGGAAGGCAGACTGTCGCAACCGAGCTCAGAAAAATGTAGAATCGTATCAGAAATGTTGGGACTAGGGTGCCTGGACTGGGTCAAGGGTGCCTAGGCACCTAGACCTTCTTGAGCACCCACTTGTGACTGCATAGAACCTCATGAAAGTAATTTCTTCAGTGGTCACAATATGCTTCCCTTCGTTGTTTAGTCACTTGTATGTCACTGCTAAGATCCGCAAATTCTCTTGAAACCTGTAAAGAGAAAGAGCACCTACAAAACCCCAAAACACATCAAATCCTAAAAAGAAAAATATGCAAATGGGGAATCAGATTGACCCCGATGGTCACCCAACTAAGTGAACTTATGATCTGGGTGTTGCACTACATTTCAAACTCCATGTAGTTGTGTGTGTGTGTGTGTAGAATCATGCCCTAGGTGGCTCTTTGTGCAAGATGCACTTGAATAGCGAGCAATAGCTAGATGTAGAAGATGTAAATAAATGTGTGCATGGAAAAATGAACTTCCCCTCCTATGAAGTGTATGCAGAAGAATGCAGTCCCTTGTCCCTTGAATGGATGCTAGATGGATGCTTTGATGCTCTTGAAATGCCTTTGGATGCAACCTTAGGTGATAATAGTATATGCTTAGTGTTTGGTCCTTTATTATGGTCACATAACTTTGTATTTATATGATTCCCTTGTTTGAATTTTGTAATTAACCACTAAAAGGCCGACCCATAAGAAAATAAGATGCCCAATAGCTAGAAAGGACCCAAAAGATGTGAGCAAGATACAAAGAGGTCGGGGTGCCCAGAGGGGATGGGGGCACCTAGCGTTGGCGTCCTAGTTGGGCGCTGGTGTCCAAACTCAAAAAAATTGAAGTATCAAAATTCAGACTGGGTAGTAGGGTGTGTAAGGCCAAAGAAGGAAACCAGAAAGAAAGCAAAGAGGCCAAAGACAATGGTCAATTAGTACTTTTCTCGCTTAGGAATCATATGAATAGTGGTATGTGATCAGGACCTAGAAATATACCCAAAGTGCATGATTTAGTGTCTACATTTTCCCCCACTTTATGTTGTTGAGCGAATTCTCGATAACATAAAGTAGATAAGAGATGCGTACCTGATTACCATGTAGATTGATGAAAAAAATGTGCGAGGAGACAAGAAAAAGTGTGGAGTGATAAAAATGAAGCATGAAAGCTAGAGAAGAGGAAGTCACTCCAAAATTGACCCTAGGGGTGAAAGCGTATGTGTATATGTCACATTGTACCTATTTTGATGTCATGCTTGATGCTTGATGATGTGACTTTCTTCCCATAAGGAAAGGGAACCTGCAAAAGAGAATTTTTAAAAACAGTAGTCAAAGTATGTGTATATGAAAAATTTGATCCAAACGTGTAAAAAGTGTGTAAAAAGTATGTAAAAATGTGAAAAGGAACATGTGCACCTGATTCGTGATGAGTGAAAAAAGTAGAGAGGATCCTGAAAATGTTGTAGAAGAATGAGTTTTTTGGCAATCTCACGCCAAGAGTTTTTTGGGAGATCTCCGCCAATGTGAGTGTGCATTTTTGGGTGATCTCATGCCACAATAGAAGAAGTATAGGGAGAAATGTCTACTATTATTATCTAACCTTTGACTGCATCCTGACAACTTATACACCATTGCAAATGGTGTGTTCAAATTTGATCCATTTTGATCTAATTTGATCAAGTGAAAATAAAAAAGAGGTAGAATGCATGCATGTTGATTGCTAGAGGACTATGTCACCTGTACTGAGAAAACTGATTGATGTAAAATACTGAAAACTGTGATCTTGAGAAAAATGTGTAACTCCCCCTGGTCATAGGTGCCTAGGAAGGGTTAGGATCCAGGTTCTCATGTTTCTGGGTGTTGGGCACTGGCTACTGTGTTGTGTTAAGGACCCAAGTCAGATTACTAGGTCCATTCTTGAGACTGAATAATTATGTGATGTACTGTGTATTGAACTGTGTTGTACTGTGACTGTGAACTGTTTTAATGGGGTGACTGATTCACCCAATGTATGCCCCCCCTTGTTTGGGGTGCATGACGTCGCTAGGATCTGCATGCATGCCCAAAGGAGGACCGACACTAGTCTATAAAACTGAATTCCTTAAGGGGTGGGAATGTGCTTGGTAAAAAATCAAGGCACACATGTAAACAAAGTGGCTGAAAACAAAGTGTTATGCAAGACAAATCACAAGACAAATACGTAACCTAGCAAGAAAAAATGTAAGCTACAAGAAAGAAAACAATGTAACTGTGAAAAGTGGGTTCAAATATGGGAAATCACTCACAATGTTGCAAGACAATCAAGGCTGCATTGAAGTGGCCAAAAGCATACAAGAAGTGCACACAAGACATCAAAGGGAAAATCCTCAAACAATTTCATGGAAATACAAATGGAAAATAATGGCTCAAACAAAGTAACAGACAACCATGGTGGCAAATAGTTCCTGTAAAGCTAAATCTTTGCACATGAAGCACCCGTTAGCATGTTAGAAAGATAAAAAGTATGTCAAAGTGTGTAATCTGATATAATAGTGTGTTACTAGTAGATTGATAGTATAAAACAAAACAATAACACCTATGATGTGTACGAAAGTAGATGCCCTCTAGGAGTCACTTGCTGGGACTGGTAAGAGGTACAATGTGCCAAGCATCCATGCTCATGCAACGATTTGTGTAAAGTTTGCATTCACAACTAGAAGGCAAGTGAAAACATTTGTGTATATAGAAAAGATAATGACATATCAAATATATTCTAACATAGTAAGCAAAGTGTAACATGATAGTGTAAGTAAGCAAATAAGAATGTGCAACCAAGATATGCAACTATGTTGTGAGTGTGAATGAAATGGAATGGAATGAAAAGTGAGCATGATAGGAGCATGTGCCCCCTGAGCGTAAGAATGAGCATGCATGAGATGAGGTTCATTTATAAAATGACCCCCTCACAGTCAAGAATGAACCATAGAACAAGAGTGTGTCATCGAGAAATGGTTTGAATTGTGTGCTAGAAAGATATATTCGATGATTTTTATAAAGCATAGAGAGTGTGTGAGTGTGGTGACGTTCATTTCAGATTTAGACCCTCATTATTCGAGTATGAACCATGGAACTAGATTATAGGGTCATTGGGAAGTTGTTGTGATGAATGTGTGCTCACAACTATGTGTCATGAATATCATTGAATGTGAAATGTGTAGTGCATGTATGATGTGAGCCTTCAAGAAAGAGAGCCTCAACAATCAAGTGTGAACCATAGCACACGAGTGTGTCATCGGGTAATGTTCCTTGATACAATGTATCAAGATGTGCATGTTGCACGTGATAGACTACATGTGAAGCTAATGTGATATGTAGAAGTGTGCATACACCTGACAATGATAGAAGGGGGGAAGAGAAACCAGGTGATGTTTTCAAGTGTCTCATGAATGTACGATGAGTGTCCATTAATGTCATCTAAGAGATCATCATTATCATGGTCAAATATGTGGAGATGCATCCAAGAATGGTACACAATTGTATGAGGTTGATCATTGTAAAGAGCCATTGTGACACATATTGTACATGCCTATGTGATTTATTCTTCATCAGTGAAAGGTGGTAATGGACATCTTGTGTGCACATACCAATGAGTAATTTTTTAAATAGCATGAGGAATGAATCATTATAAATAAAAATTTGGCTTAATAGAATGAAATATACAAATGGTCAGGATGAAGTACCACCAATATATGTCAACGCCAAGATTTTCCAAGAGTAAGTGGTGAATTCTTTATGGAGTGCATGCACCCACAAATATTGATAGATGGAAATTACCTCGGAGGCCACATGTACCCTGTTGTTGCAAACTTGTTTATCCATGATATAAATGAGGAGCATGCGATGGAGGGATGAGACATTCAACGTGAACCCTAGCCGATCCAAGAATCATTTATGTGTATTTAAATAGTGTCATAGGTTGTTTTTGTAGGATCGTAATGGAATGTGTCTCCTCTCCTAAACATTATTGCATGAAGAGAATCATGTGAATAGAATCACTTATTTCCAATGACGAGGATTTTTCTTCTAGTTCTGAGATGAAATCACTATTGAGGAAATCCTCTCCTCCTCTCGGCCACCTTCCAGCAAATTAGTTGACACTCCTCCCTTCACAGAGGGAGATACATCAGGAAGTCTTGATTCCCAACCTTATAGAAATGACAAAGGACTGAGAGGGGGTGAATCAATTCCCTAATAAAACCTTTCACTTTTCTATTTCAAACAAAAATATACATCCTCATAAATCACATGCATTAATTGTTGGATAAACAATTAGATAAAGTTAATAAACAAATGCATACATATAAAGAACACAAGATGTACTAAAAAACCTTCTTTATTGGTATTCAAATCAAATTACAACTCTTCAAATCTGATTACAACCGATAGAGACTTCACCATTTTTTCTTTCACTCACATCTTCTTCATGAAACTCCAACCAACTACTGACCTAGAAGATAATTCCAGGGGTTTTTCTTTGCACAAAAAAGATCTAACTATTTTTCTTCAATAGAAGAGAAAAGGTTTTTTTTTTCAAAAATATCACACCTAAAATGTGGAACACCCTTTTAAAGAACAAAACCTTCATGAAGATGACCCTTACACTTCATTTTCCACATGACTCTTCAACTTCCTAGCCTTGAATTCAAATTGAGGATTGAATGGAATGATAAGGAGTTACCAACTAAATATTTCATTTCATGTCATATGAAATATTCCTCTTGCAACTTGAATGACAATTCTGACTTGCCTTTTGTAACTGTCAGTCAAATTTTGTCTTCTTCTTCAAGTGAGCTCATACTTTTGTCTTCTAGCTCTCAAACTTGTCCAAAAGGATTAATAAATTTTCATTCACATGGTACATGGTCCAACCAAACCAAATAATTCTCTTTTATTCTTCTAAAATTGCCACATTATCCAAGACATTCATTTAGGCTCCTAGGTGTGCTTAAATCAACTTCTACAAACACAGTTTTGAAAAACCATCTAACTAGACCACTTCCACTCATCTTCATGACCCAAGTAATATATAAAAATGAATATTAGGAGGTATAATTTCATTAAAATTTACCACAAAGATCAAACTTAGACTTAACACATCAAGAAACACCACTTTGCAAAACTTTCCTATTTGGTTTCAGCATCTCTAAATTAGGTCTTCAAGAATTGAGCTGATACATACCTCAAATATCTTCATCATGAGGAATTAACCTATAAATGGAAATATAATGAATTATAATATCTCATCCAATTCTCATACTTCTCCAATTCATGGCATAAGGCTTCCAAAAAATTGGATCTCTGCAACTGGTATGGCTGGTCTTGAAGACACAAATACTAGTTCTTCCACACAATGTGGTCAAACACCTCCAAATAAATTTTTCAGAATCATATCTGGAAATGAGGTTAGAACACTATATATATATCACCTATAAAAATTAAATTAAGATGTATAAAACATGTTCAATAATTCAGATCCATAGGTAAAATGAATAAAGTCTCACCTTCATGCTCATTCAAACATGCTTCTCAAATAGGCCTAATAGGACAATTTTGGATCAATCACCTTTCAAGAAAGAATGAACTTTCATAACTGAACCAAACTTCCACACAAATATATCATTAAAAGAGTGATATCAAGAAATAAACAACATCAATTCAATTAATTCAACATGGTTACCTTCATTCTTCTTCACTAGCTTGGTCAAAACAAGCTCCTTTTGACCGGTAAGCTCAAATATGCAACCATTACTCCAATTTTCTCAAATGAGTATCCAAATGACTTCATGGAATTAAATATCACATCCTAAAATCATCCACAATCAAATTTGAGTAGGGGTTCTTTGCAAGTTTCTCCTGTACACTGAAATCTTCACAAAACACTTGTTTTCTAGTGGGGCCCACCAAGCATCATGAACTCAAAATATCATGGAAATGTGACCTGAGGATTCCTCTACATGTTAAAATAGGTTTCCAAGAAAAAAATTGAGTTAAGACACCTACCCAACTCAATTTTCCAAAACTGGTCCAAACTGGGGTTTGGAGGGTTACAAACATGCTCACAAAAATGGATGGAACTTCTAAAATAATCAACCAATCACCAAAATAATTTTTGCACCATAATTTTATCCCAATTTAATCCATTTTTTCTCTTATTATTTATCCTGAAGGAGGCTCCACAATTTTTCTTGACTGCTAAGAAGTTTGGTGCTCAATTTGCATACTTTGAAAAACCCAGTTTTGGAAAAACTTGCACAACTTGCAAAATATCCATCCTCAGCTTCTGAATTTTTTCTCAAACCTCAAGGACACATCCCTATAACACCTCCAAGTGATATTTTTCTCTATTTCATCCTTCATCTTTCCATCCCATCTCATCTAGGTGCCCTTTGGTCTTTGATTCTCAGTAGTTGAGCTATGCTGACATGTAGAAGTGCCTAAAACAATTCAATAACTACCTAATAAGTATTTTACACACCATATATTACCATTCCATGCTCATTCCATTATTTTTTTCACATCATCACACCTTGGGTCAACATTTCACACCTTGTTTGCTTGTAGATTGGCTTAAGAAAGCTCCATACTGACTTGTTTCAGTCTCATGAATCTTGTTTTTCTCTTGTATCTCTTTCTACACCTCCTGTGCCACCTCATAGTGATCCAAACTTTCTTTCCCTTCTTTGGTTTGAGTGAATTATCATGTTTTCTTGATTTACACCATGTATTTGCACTAGGCCAAGGCCTAGAATGACTTGACTTGACCCATACATTTCATGACTGGACCATGTGGACATGTTACAGACTCATTGACACATCTCACTCACCTCATGGACCTTTTTTTTGACCTTCATACCACCTTTGAGAGACTCAAGCCACACATATGCACCTTTGGGAGACAACACCCTAGATCACCTAGCCATACTCCTATATCACCTAGCCAACATACCTAGATCACCTAGACCATTGTGACATCAATGACAATAAACACAAAAACACAAGTGACACACACTTCCAAGGGGAAAAATCCCCCTTTGTCATTGATGACAACCGTCCTAGAAACATTGATGGCAACCGTGAAAGCACACACACTTAGATTACCTTATTTACATGTTTCTTGTCACACTTCTCCCCCTTTGACATCTATGAAAAAGGTATTCATGGAATTGAAAATGAAAGCTAATACTCATAATGATAACCAAGCTCATCAAATTTCAAGAGAAAGACAATTACATGAACATAGCTCCCCCTTGAAGTTTTACGATTTCTCTAGATTTTGCCAAGGTTTTCTGAAACAACATGTATATACGATCCAAGGACGAATAAGCATGTATTCCCCCTAACGTGATGATGGGAATATACACTTCATGTAGAATGCCACACATATGTGTAAGATTTTGAATAATGCGAAGGTTACCCCCAGTGCTAGATGGGAATATACAAAGTTTTGATTCCTTCATAGATATGATTAGATGAGCCAAATCTAGGCCTTGAAAGATAGGCTTAAGAGGATCCCTAGACTTAGGAAAAACTATCCCTAGATAAAAGCAATAGTTATACATCTAAATTTCAGAGTTACTTGTGAACAACGAATCCTCCTTAAGTGCTGGAAGCTAGTTTTCACCCAAGAAAGTGCCCAATGTGCCACAATTGTGTGGTTTTCACACTTGGATGACTCTGTTAAAACTTTTTACTTTTTCTTAGATTTTTTTGATTTTTTTTTTATATTTATGAGGAACCCCATACTAAGCATAGAACCACTTGAGATGCATTGTGTTCATTGGTTCATTTAATTCATCACCATCTGAGTGAGCATGATAATACACCTATATGCTCACTAAACCATATTTAGTGACCACAACGTAAGGTCCTAACCAGTTGGGCTCAAAATGTCCTTTCTTTTCTCAATCCCTGACTATGTTAGAACAATTTTTCTTTTAAAATGAGATCTCTTAACTCAAATAGATTGAGCTACTATGATCTATTTTCTGTATCCTATGTGAAACTTGTGTTCTTGATAAATTTCAAATTATTGAGTGCTCTCATACGATTCTCATCCAGTAGCTCTAATGTCTGCTCAGCAAGCTACCCTGTAGTCTTCTTCTTTTTCCAGATAATCTCAGGGAGGGAAGCTCAACTTCTCAAGGGTATAATGGACTTAGTCATGATAAAGACTAATGACCATATATTTTTCCTTAGCACCTTATAGGGGTTATAGATGGAGGTTTGATAGACCTAGAGGGTGGGATGGATCTGTAGGTGCTAATTATGGCAGTTTTGCTAACAATCTTCTCCATGATATAAAGAAGGGTTTTATTCAAAGTGGCTTCATGCCTCTCCATTACCTTGAGGGTCAATAGGGAGTTGACCACTTGAGTTGGATTTGGAATTGTAATGTCACAATAACCTTAAACCATATTGTTCTTAAAAGATTTACCATTTTCTGAATTACAATGGTGGAGGGCAATAACGTAATGGAAAATGAGATGGTTCACATGAACTTGGAGATTTGCGCACCGTTTGCGTAAGTGAGAGGCACAAGAATCTACCCAGTTTTGAAAAAACATGAAGTTAGGTGGAGGTGATAATATGCCAGTGTGGCCATGTGAGGAAGTTGGTTTGAGCTTCCCTATGAGATTAAGTCCCCATTTTGAAAACAGCCAGGGTATTGTGAATGGGTTCCAAAGTAATTCTGTGCCGATTTTTCATGTATCAAGTTTCCATGGACTATTGACAAAGTTCACATTTCTTGACAAAGTTTGCAACAGTCTGCTTCCATTGTATTCCAATATATAACAGTCTACCCTTAATAGTCTTTCTTAGCATAGGACCATTCCTCTTGTGTGTGCTCCACAAACTCTCATTTCATGCATTGGTTCTTTAATTACTTAAACTGACTCAATCACATGGGAAGACTGTCAACATAAAAAATTCCCAATATAGCCACAGTGATAGAGAGTGCCTTATGTTAGGAGGGTATAATGGGCCATATGGTGGATAAGGGATTTTTTTTCAGTATGGGAGATATTTAGAGGAAAAGTTCCATCTTGTAAGTAGTTAAAAATGGAATGGTACCTAAGGGGATAGAGGACCAATAACTTCACTATTGCAGATTAGTGTAGGTTATTATTTATCCTTTTATTTATTTATTAGGATAATTCTTACACTTGTGTTAGCCCTACACTTGTTGGGTTAGCTTGCTTAGGTGTACTAGTTGTGTGGAGTTAGCTTACTAGTTGTGTTGAGTTAGCTTCTCAGTTATGTGGAGTTAGCTTACTAGTCTTTTGGAGTTAACTTAACTACCAGTATCAGTTAGTGGGAGTTCTTCACCACTGATTTAGGTAGTAGTTGCACTTCCCTCCTCCTATATGTACATCTTTCTTATTGAGTAATTCAAGTCATTGTATTGTAATGTATTGAGCATTATGGATTATGATGGATTTCCATATATGGTATTTTAGCTCTTTTGTTTTACAAATCTAATGTGGTGTGCTATTATCATCTGAGATCACGGCTTGGAACAATATTCTTATTGTTCCTTTCATGGTATCAGAGTGATAGATGATGTAGACATCCATCTGTAAATTTTTCTTTGCAAGCAAGGGTTTATTATTTTCATGTATTTGGAATTTGGAACGTTTTTGTTACAATTTTTATTCAGTGCGCCATGGATTTGAAGGTTACCCTAGAATGACTGTAAACTTGATCATGTTTTGAGACAGTCAAATTGGATTTGGACAGGTGGAAAATCCGTAGAATTGATGTATTTTTTAAACTTCATACCATGTTTTGAGTCTTTTTCAAATCTTTCTGTTTCTTTTATCCATTTTTATAAGCTCAAATGCATTCTTTTACCCTTGATATTTCAAAGTCTTTTATCCACTACGCAATTATACCCTTTGGGTGCATTCTTTTATCCATTGGATATAAGCGTGTACCTTCAGATGCATTCTTTTATTGGATATTTCTATTTTGGATGTAGTCTTTTATCCACTAGACACAGATTTGTACCCTTTGGGTGCATTCTTTTATCTATTGGATTAAGTGTGTAATGCATTCTTTTACCCTCTTCTATTTTGGATGCATTTATTGGACTTTATACCCTCTGGATATTTCTATTTTGCATTCTTTTATCCATTGGATGCAGATTGATACCCTTTGGGTGTATGCTTTTATCCCTTTAGAGGTACCCTCCATGCAATGATTTACCCTCTGGATCATTTTAGGTTCTTGGGTGCAGGCTTTTATCCTTTGGTGAAAAGCATGTATCATGTGGATGCACTCTTTTACCCTTTGGACATTTGGGTGTCACGTGTACTTTTAAAAAAACATCAGCATTAAAATATTATTTTAATAGCAAAACCATTTTCTAGAGCTCATAACTTTTGATCCGTAGCTCGGATTAAGGTGATTTTTTTTGAAATTGTGTATTTTTCAAAGATCTACGCATTGGTGACATTTTTATACACATATTTCAAATGTAAAAGGTAATGTTACTCATTTTAATATTTACATGCACTTAATTATAAAGTTCCAAATTCGGGAGGGTGTTGTGATCACTTGTGGATGCAATTTCGGTTGAGCCCGACGTCCTAAAATTTTGGGTATTGCATTCTTGTATCTATGGGTGTATACATTTATATCTCTCTTGTTTGTTGAGATATTTTGGATCTATATTTTCGACACTTTTTTGGCATGTTGACAGTCTCTCTTGTGGGGGAGCTATTATGGTGAAGCCCAATGTTAATCTGTCAGTGTTCGAGTAGTTGATTTTGACAACTCATACAGATCTGTGGTATCACTCTACCCATTCAACAGTATGGGAGGGTGTGGTGTTGATACTGATTCTTCATGTCCTTGCCTTGTTACCTTGGATTTTCTTGGTTGACACTCATATTTATTTGGATGTTTCCTTGCCTTGTTGCCTTGATTACCTTGTAGCAATTGATCTTGCTTCTTCAGGTTTTGTGTCCTTGTCTTGTTACCTTGGATCTTGGTGGCACTCCTATTTATTTGGATCTCATGTCCTTGCCTTGTTTCCTTGGTTGTTCTTGGATCGTGGCACACCTATTTGTAGCAATTGATCAAATTATGTTTGGTATTTGTTTCTCAATTTTGACATCACTCCATTGACAGTCTCTTTACATGGAGCTATTATGGTGAAACCCAATGTAAGTTGTTTTTGAGTTCTATGATCGAGCAGTGGATTCAGACCATAGTGTGCACCACACTTCTTCAACATTGTATGAGTTTTTGGAGATAAGCTTCTAAGGATATCTTGTAGCAGGATTTTTCTCTCTCTACTTTGTTATTACTAGTTTTGGGTACCTTGTGGTGTCTAATTTTCCCAGTTATTGTACATTGGGTACCTCATCAGGCCTTAATTGCTCAAGGACCCACCTTCTTTTTAGCCCACCTAAGCTATTTATGGGAGGGTGTTAGTGTAGGTTATTATTTATCCTTTTATTTATTTATCAGGATAATTCTTACACTTGTGTTAACCCTACACTTGTTGGGTTAGCTTGCTTAGGTTAGGTGTGGACCCCATGCTTACTAGTTGTGTTGAGTTAGCTTCCAGTTATGTGGAGTTAGCTTACTAGTCTTTTGGAGTTAACTTAACTACCAGTATCAGTTAGTGGGAGTTCTTCACCACTGATTTAGGTAGTAGTTGCACTTCCCTCCTCCTATATGTACATCTTTCTTATTGAGTAATTCAAGTCATTATATTGTAATGTATTGAGCATTATGGATTATGATGGATTTCCATATATGGTATTTTAGCTCTTTTGTTTTGTAAATGTAATGTGGTGTGCTATTATCGCCAAATGAGATCACGGCTTGGAACAAGCTTCTTATCATTCCTTTCATCCTCGTTTTCAGAGGCACTATTTTTTTGGTTATAACTATACTCTTCGTGGACACTAAAGGGCTCTAGACAGCCATTTTTTGCTGCACCTTCACCTGGGAAAGGAAGAAACCTGAGATTTCATATCAAAAACGATCATCTTGAGCAACATTTTGATGTTCCATTCTCATGCAATAACAGGACAATTCAAAAGTAGTCTTGCATAAAACCATTCTGATGCTCAACCATTCAACTCATTTCTGGATACCTTGATTAAGCACAAAAAAATGGAAGGATCTAAATACTTGTCATTTGAGAATACTCTTATGACAAAGCTATGTTGGCGATTACCATTAATTCCTAGATGCACATTCCTGGTTTGCATTTGTATCAATGTTCACCAGGTATTCAAAGTGATGCCTTCGATTGATTTTCTTTGCCGACACCTTTATCTTCTGGTTTAGATATAACTAGGTTGTATTCCTTCGAAGTCCAGATTCTAGGAATCTATATAATATCTTGTGAGGAGATATTCAAATGATGTGAATGTTGCCACTATTTAATGGCACTCAACTAGATTTATAAGTCTCACTCCACCCGTCTCAATAGAGACCTCATGTGGAGGATCTTACCGAAATCATGTTTCAAGCACATACCTACAACACCATACATATTATAATATGAATTCCAGGTTAGAGACCATTCATCCTGAATGAAAATCAACATGTACTCAAAGAAAGAGAAAATAAAATGGGTAAATCATTTGCTCATAATTGGCTTGGACCCTGAAACTCTGTGTACTCATTTGGTCTGGTGCTTATAGATCTTTCACTAATAAGGTAAATCCGAACCAAATATCAACAACTTCCTCAATATTTTGACATCTTAGGATCATTTTATTATTGAAACCTCATTCCTATATCACCTTTTGCCTAAGAAAATAGACTGCTACATTCATTGGGCGTCTACCTCTTCATGATAATTTTCCATATTACCCATCAGATACAATTGATCAACGACTTGAACAAAATCATGTGATTACCCATCACCTTTCTAGATGATATTGTTCAATTGGAGAACCACGTGCTCTACCCCCTTTGGCATGATTCTCAATAGACCAATTTTAGAGAATCTTTTTTCCCCACAACATGGATAAAATGGAGGGTTCGTCACTCCATTATTTTTCTGTCATCATTCAACCTTTGTGTCTTATGGTCCTTTGTCTGTATCAAGGAGAACAATTCCTAATATTCTCTATAGTCTTGTCCAATGAATTAATTATCCCAAACCATGAGGAGAAATTCTTAAGCATGCTTGAGTCAAACTTCTACAATCCATAACACCCTCAAAAGGGACATCTCTTCTCTCTATCTCACCATTATAAATAGACTTCTCCCTTGAAGGATAGCTATCATAAAGTCGTTATTGCAATTGGTATACAATAAGATTTTAGGGAAGCTTCCCGCTCGATCAGCTTCACGAAGATATTCAACCCCATGAAAATAAACTCATCCCATATAGACTTCCCGCATCGATCTGTCTATCACAAACAAAAAAAAGAAAATGAAGAAAATGATAACTTTTTCATCATGGAATCGCCTATTTTTGATCATGGGATTCTTACTAGATAAACATGATTTCATACATTAAGTTATGTTAAACAACCCATTTTTGACTCATTGTCTTTTTACCCTAGTTTCCTATCTGCTCAAGGGACTTGTCATAACTGCTACATTTCATGATCATGTGACTTTCTTCACCCTTAGAATAGTCCATTAATGTAGACTCCTTCTAGGGTCTTTTCATAAGATTTGTCATCTTATGTATGGTAGACTCATTAGGGTGTCTTCTCAATTACATTACCTCATGGATCTTTTACCACTACCTCTTACCATCCACCTTCTTTTTACTTATTGATTATCCTATGTACAGGACCAGGACCATTGACACCACACATTTTAAACGACTCAACCATGCCTATGACCTCGACTTAACCGATTCTTATATATTATGACATGTGTCACAATCAGGATTTCATGACTTCAGAAACCTCCCAACCCGTTCCTTTAATTCCTCATTTTATCCCCTAGTTTATGGTGAGAACTACATCAGCCTGAGGCCCCTTTTTGTCGGGGCTATGTAGGCAACAAATGGGGTCGTTGGAATGTTCAGCTTGGCCACTCTTTACCCGAACATCTATTTTCATCCCATTTTCCTATTCATATTCTCAGACTTAGTTTCAATTTTTCTACAACACTTGGAAATCTAATACAAACATACATATTACCATTTATCGACATCACAAAAACATCCAATCAATCATTTCACATTACTCATTAATATCAAAGATTTTGGAAATTATACCATTGACATTCCTGCCATGTAAAATCGTTATTCAATTTCACCATATAGCCTATAACTTGGAAATTACATCCTTGTTTAAAACTAAACATGATCAAACTAAAACTGCCTAACCAACAAAAACTGAACCTTACCTAAACCGACCTAATGTAACACATACCAAATTCATGAATGTAACTCTAAACCACATAACTGTTAACCATGCCATACCGACCTCAACATGTCTAAACTTGCCTGCATAGTGGATTAACTACAACCATGAGATAAACTACACGAATAGAGTCATGGCCTAAACCAAAATACTCAATGCCTGACCAACCTAATTTTGACCTTACATAGTGATTTCGACCTATCTAAATAATGCCTCAAACCAACCTGACTCTATCATGTCTAAACCGACCTGACTCCATCATTCCTGGATCAACCTAGTTTCCAGGATTATACAAACTAACAAGAAATTAAAGCAAATACTATCATCCATACCATAAATCTTGATCGAGATACAAAGAAATTATCTCAAATACTCTTCTTTACACCATTGACAAATGCATTACTTTATCTGGTAAACTTTTGAGATCATAGTACATCCTCACTATCTTTTCACAGTCATGCCAGTATAAATAAAAAATTTAGGGAAAAATCTATACCCTTCACATATATGGTTGACTTCATCACCCCACTTGAATTATTTCTTTAAATTCATCTTAGCTGAACTACATCACAGAACCTTGACAATTGTCCTCCTACCTTACTGGCACCTCAAAATTCCACTTTCCGACGCACTACCACCATCCCTATCGTCCAGGTCTTCATTCAAGTCCATAGCAAATAGCCATTGAGCTTTCTAGGCCTCATACCTGACCTTTTGTTTGGGCTCTCTTGCAATCTCTTCTAGATGTCCCTGCCACCATCTCATGACCTCTGATAATTATTCAGCATTCCATACCTATTCTGGCTTGTAGCTAGATCTGGCCCTCCATGAGCTAGTAGCCTTCCCTGACCCTGTCTCTGGGCTCGTTGAGCCCCCTGTTACTCTCTACACTATTGAGTGATATCTTCTTCTTAATATTCGAGGCTTTTGTACCCATTCCAAGGACTACGCATAGGAGCCTTGTGTCCATAATCCCGACATTTGGTCAAATTACCATGGTAATAAAACAGCCTAAATTCATTTGGCATTCCTGACAGATGATTTCCATCATGATGACCTCAACCCCTCTACGTATGATCACTTGATCCCTCCTCTCTACTATCATTTATCCATTTGATCCTTGTTGATTCATGTACCACGGGACCCTTCTATCTTGAGGTGAGGCTTATATGATGTGACCTAGGCCTAATATCACCATAATCTTGCAGTCTTGTCCACACCTTATTCAATTGTCTGAGCTCTTCCTTAAAAATACAAACCTTAATCATGTACTAGTCACAATTTGTCTCTTTAGTTCCTCTGCTTATATGTAGGTATTTTCCATACCTCACATTACTTCCACCACCGGTGGGATTACCCTGTAAATTTTCCATCAATGCCTTTCAAACCCTGTCAGATGCCCATGTAATATCATGATTTGGGCCTATCTTGGCAACCTACCCCTGCAATGTATCAATTCTAAACTTAAGGTTAGCCAATCTGTTTCCCTTTTTGCCTAGGTAGTGTTATCAACATTGTAGAAATCGGACTACGCACCACTAATTTTATCTATCCATAACTCTTTCATCATGGGTATAGTCACTCTTGAATTCACTACTCCTGCATGTCCTCTTAACGGTCGGCATTGTTGGCTGTGGAGTAGAGGCATATGCCTCTCCACATCATTTCTCCTGTAAACTGAGGGAAGGTGTGGTGGCACGTCTTGGGGCAACCCAAACTGTCGCTTGCACCCTGTTCTTAATGTCTATCATCTTATGCTTAATAGCACAGTACCATCTATCAACCTCATATAGTTGTGACTCATCCAGTTTTTACTGCATATCTTCCTGTATTTTAGCCAACAGTACGGCCTACAAATAATGGGCCCTAGTAAACTGAAGTTGGTCACCCTATAACAGGCATCGGTCACCCTTTAAATCTATTTTCCCTTGCTAAGCTTCCTTTTTACCTACAATCCATTAGTGCCCACACACTGCTATGAAACAATGCCTACAAGCCCACACTACCCTTACATTATCCAAAGTTGTGTCTTGGGAAATGTTATTTTAATCTATACCTTGGCCTTACCTATGTCATGACCTATTTTCTATCACCTAACCTACTTGGTGTGACATCATTGATTAGTCTCATGTATTCTCTATAACTTGCGATGTTGTTACCCATGTTGTTTTATCCTAACAACCATACCTTGCCTATTGATATTTGTTGTTTATCCCGACCCAAACCTTTGGTGTACCAGAGCATACCTAAACGTTTCTGCTGCCCAACCTAAGTTGTTTTTCCGCACCATATCTAAATACCTTGGATACCTCCCGAGATCAATCTAAAAATCCTGACACAGTCTCTTGAACCTATCGACCTTGTTTGGATAAACCTATCGACATCTCTAGACCAGCTCTTCCTTCCTTGCTTCCTGGTACCGTGTTGCAATGCTATATGTGTGCGCACATTTGATTGTCATTACCTCATTACCTAATTTTAGAACTTGGCCTATTACCTATTTACCCTAGTTGAACCCTTCACCACCTACCTTCACTTCCACTAACTACATGTTTATCAACCCACTCATTTATTTCGTAAATTACACCTCATTAAGTGACTGATTTGAGGGGTATCAACTTCACCCATCACATGGGGCAACCACTTCTTATTATTTTTTCAGGATCGCATTTCAATACAAGCTGACAGTTTTTCATAAAAGGGGCAAAATGTAGACACAAAATTAGATCACACTCCCCCTTTACCCCACATGTATACAATTAAATTCCCTACATGGATTAAATTAAGTTTCACATGCTCACTAATATTCAATTTAATTAATTAAATTAAATTAATTCCATTATCCTCAAATATTTATTATTTAAAATCTTAATTTAATAATATCCTATTTTACAGAGTTTCACCTAGACACCTCATCACAGCCAACTCAACTAAGATCTATTCTTAGTAAGTTCCCATAACTAACTAAGACTTACCCAAACCCTAAAAATCAAAATTGCCAGCATTCCCTCTAACCACATTCCTGCATTGCTTAGAAAGTGAAGAATTCCATAAAATTGACGCTAATCAGATGGAGGACAACAAGAGATCCAAGAAAATCAGGAAGATCTAATATCCCTAGTTTAGTAAACCTAGGAAATCCTGCCTAAGTGATGTGCAGATTACCCCTAAACCATCGCCAATGACGTTAAGCCTAAACAATCATCGGTTACCAGATTTAACCCAAAAACAACCTTATTTCGGGGTTATTATTGGAAGTGGACTAAGAGATGAATCAGATTTTATGAAATACAAGCCAGAACACTCTCTGCAATCCAGACACCCTATAACCAGTTTGGACCAAACATTCAACAAACTCTACAAGCAATTCACATCCCGAATTCTAAAGATCTGCACTACCATTTCCATCTTCAACCACTTTTGATCTATCCAAGCATCTAAGACCAGTGCTTTACATCGGCACTCATTTATTCAAGTTTTCCATTGGTGATCTTTTAGCAAAGTAATTCACACCCCAAACAACTGCATCTCACTAAAATATGGGCAGAATCATTGGAACCGAAAAAATAGGTTGGGTCCAAGTTAGTTAACAGTTTCCTATTCACTTTCCTGGTTAATAAACCATTTTCATTTGCTTCGATCCATTGTACACCTAACCACGCCACACTATTGGACCTCTCCTCATTTCGACATCTAGTGTACTCATTTTAAATACCCCATTCTAACAAAATACTTCTAACCATAAACATCCGAAGACAGCCATAACTTTTGATACATGGAGAGTCTCTGACCAACCTAGTCAGTCTTTGATGTCTAATTTTACCGTTGTTGATAAGACCTCTTAAATCATTAGCTCTACATTTCCATAGGGTCACAATGACTGGACTAAGTTCTACCCAAAACCAAATTAGGATGTAAATTGGAGGTCACCCTAAGAAGGGTTTCAGTGTTTGTCCACATACTGAACAAAGACCACCCATCTAACTTCAAACCTGTGAGATACCTGAGACCTTTTGAGACCTGCAGTGACCCATCACTTACAGAGGCTGTTATGCAAGTACTAACCCTGTTATATTAGGATCTATTTTTTATTGTGCATTTTTAGGGTGAGATACCTAAATCATTTCAAATTCCTACAATAGGATTTCTCTCTTTATTTATGCTACATTGCATTAATTGTGATTAAATAGTGGTGTTGATATGGTCCATCTAGGAAGTATCATACTTCCTGGATCTAGCTTATGCTAGGTAGTCCCACTGCCATATTACTTTAATTCTTTTGGTGGTCTTGTTTTCCATTCTCAGGTAGTTCCTCCTAGCCAAAAGGAAGCTCTCATAATCAGCTGTGGATTCGGAAGTCATACCCTCACTTAACAACCTTGCTGAAATGAACATTGCAATAGGTATCGAACCTCCTAAGTCCATTACCCTTGTGTTACATTTCATCAAGCCATTTAGATGAGGAAATGGTAAAATAACAGATGCCTTCAGACTTGTGATACATTCCCTCAACATACTCTTTGCATGACAATCAACTATCAGAAAGGTGGTTAGGATTTAGCTAATACTTCATACATTTCAGATATAACTATTCTTAATGGCTTATTATTAGGCTTCCAATGCAGTAGGTTTACCAGTAGATTCTCTTACCAAAAAACTAGTTGGGGGGCTAAAAGGGGGTCTTAAGTGGACGTATTTTTCTGAAAAAATAAAAAACTTCAACTTGTACGAGTTTTTTGAAATAGTTACACTCAAAATTGGAAGATGTTGTATAAACATGAATCGTAGCATTTTGAGTCTAGTTTCTAAGCTACTAAATTTTATTGAAAATGGATAAGTTTAAGTGGGTCAAATAACTAAAATACCAACAGGTGCTCCTATTTTTGTTAAAAAACATAACAGAGTGACTTTCGTGCCCCCCACCATTTTTTGAGCACCATTTAGTAGTTTTGAAAACCCTTTGGTAGAAAGATAGCTAGGAGCATCTAGTTTGTGCTAGAATTTTTTTTAGATTTTTTTAGCAAGTATTTATTTTTTTATGATTTTTCTAGTACAAAAATTTTATGTTTTGAAAAATAATGGAGCTCCGACCGTGCCCCCCCCTAACTACCTCAAAAAATATCAAAAATTAGATTATTTTTTTGAATATGTATAGAATTAGGCCTAGTTTGTGCTAGTATAATTTTTTTCAGTTTTAATTATCCAAAAAAAAGATACGCGATGAAAGATAGACATATTTAAACTTCAAAAAATAGCTATAAAAAGGCATAGTTAGAAAATAAATAATATGGAAACCTTATATTAGTCAGAAAATTTGAAAAATTATATTTTTAGAAAGAAGAAACTCTGCTCTACGTCGTGGTATAATTTTTTTAAAATGAATCAATTGTTTTATGTTGATTTATCATGGAGGAAGTGGCATTTTTACATTTTCCTTGCAAAAACATGTTGTTTGTTATGTTTGTGCAGGTCCATGCCTCAGGCTTGGGGATCCAAACCAGATCCCAAGCCTTGAGGCATGGCTTGGAAAAAGTGCAAAAAAATAACAAAACACATTATAATGTGTACATGTTCTTTATAGTATAAACATTGTATATGCTTTTGGCATGCTTCTATTTACAAAAATAAATGTTTAAGTATAAGTTTTTCATTTATTATTATTTATATTTTATTATTTCTTATACTTTAAATTTATTTATGTAAATATAAGAAATTAGGGTCACTCTGCACCTTATGGAATTAGTCTCATAGCTCCATGAGTCATGGTTTAGGAGATAGTTTTTTATAGTATAATTTGGTCAGTACATAGGTAATTTTTAGGATTTCAACATTCAGCCTAAAGCTTTTAGCGTTTAACTTCTACAATCGAAACCCTAAACCCTAGGCCATAAACCTAAACCTAAACTAAACCTTGAGCCCTAAACCCTAAACCCTAAACCTTGAACCATGATCCCTAGACCCTAAAAAACCTAAAAAGCCCTAAACCCTAAACCTTAAACATTCAGCCCTTACCCGTGAGCCCTAAACCCTGAGCCTTAAGCCCTAAACCCTGAGCCCTAAGCCCTAAACCCTAAACCCTAAACCATGAACCATGAGCCCTAAATGCTAAACCCTAAACCTTGAACTGTAAAAACTAAATCCTAAACCCTAAACCCTGACCCCTAAACCCTAAACCTTAACACTAAATCCTAAACCCTAAACCCTAAGCCTTGAACCCTACACTCTTATCCCTGAGCCATAAAATCTAAACCCTAAACCCTAGACCATATACCCTAAGCCCTAAGCCCCCTAAACCCTAAACCCCAAGCCCTAAACCATAAACCCTAAACCTTAAGCCCTAAATGTTAAATCCTAAACCCTAAACCCTGAACCCTAAACCCTAAACCCTAAACCCTAAACCCTAAACCATAAACCCTAATCCCTAAACACTAAATCCTTAACCCTAAACCCTAAACCATAAACCTTAAACCCTAAATCCTTAACCAAAATCCATAAACCCTAACCATAAACACTAAACCCTAAACCTAAACCCTAAATCCTAAGCCATAACCCTAAACCTTAAACCCTAAACCCTAAACCTTAAACCTTAAAACCCTGAACCCTGAACCCTAAACCCCTAAAACCCTAAACCCTAAACCCCGAACCATATTTCATCAATATTTCCTAGTCTCGTGCCTAGAACCATCATTGAGTCTTCTTATAGAACTACCTTGTTTATGAGAGGTGGGACAAGTAACTAAATGGATATGACATCTACCTTGTGCCTTGCAATGCATATTACACATCTCTTCCAAACTTGTTTCTCCCCACATATACTTGCACTCTTGAATGTAAATTTATTCACACTCTGAAACAAATTTCACATTTCTCATATTTCCATGTATGGTATTATGCAAGCCAGGATGACCCATTGGAAGCTGGAAAAAATAACCATCACAACAAAAAAATTAATCTTAAAGGAAACAAAAGAAACATAGAGAATATACCAATGCAGAGGTGTAGGATCATAATTGAATTTCCTAGTATCCTCTCCTCCGGAGAAAGAGAAAGTTCTTGTTCTACTGGAATGGATAGTAAATTTGACAGAACTTCCTGAAGTGTTCAAAATAAGCATAGAAATAGGGGAATGGCTAAGAACACAAAGGGGTTATCAATCACCTAGTAAATATTTCTTGTTTAGTTCTAAATGGGAGTCACCTGGCCTATGACTTAGTGACCTTCCATTCATTGATAATTCCTTATATGATAAACCCATGGATGTTTTCAAAAGTGCCTTCAAAAAGATAGGGGTAGTCATCAATCCTAGTGAAGGGTGTGATGTGATTTCCAAGCAACTTGAAATTCATATAGATTTAGAGGTCATAACACATGAATTTACAAATATCTCTATCATTATAAATGGAAGCCAAGTAATGGTGTCTCCTTGTACATCCAAGGATCGAGGACTACTGGGGTCTTTGGAAGGATTGGACATTCAGGAATCTGACATTTCCCTCCTTCAAAATATCAACAGATGAAAGACATCAAATTGTGATGACTCTCTTTGAATGTTCTTCCTATGAATTTGATGAACCCTTTTCAGTTGAATACTCTCTATCAATTACTAATAAGAATGGGTAAGACACAAAACATTACAATGAGTGAAATATTTCCCATGTGATGGGAAAAAGAAGATAGTTGTATTGGGTAATATTTCTTTACCCTGAGCCCTGAGCCCTAAACCCTAAACCTTGAGCCCTAAACCCTAAACCCTAAAACCCAAACCCTAAAACTGAGCCCTAAAACCTAAACCCTAAACCCTAAACCCTAAACCCTAAACCTTAAACCCTAAACCTTAAATTCTAAACACTAAACCCTAAACCCTAAACTATGAAACCTAAACCCTAAACCCTGAGCCTGAAACCCTAAACCCTAAACACTAAACCCTAAACCTTGAGCCCTAAACCCTGAAACCCTAAACCCTAAACCCTGAGCCCTAAAACCTAAACCCTAAACCCTAAACCCTTAAACCCTAAACCCTGAACCATGAGCCCTAAACCCTAAACCCTAAACCCTAAACCCCTAAAATGACTCTAAACCCTAAACCCTAACACCCTAAACCCTAAACCCTAAACCCTAAACAGTAAACCCTAAACCCTAGTCTTAAACCTAAACCCTAAACCTAAACCCTAAACCCTAAACCCTAAACCTTCCCTAAATAAACCCCCTAAACCCTAAACCCTAAACACTAAACCCTAAACCTTAAACTATGAAACCTAAACCCTAAACCCTGAGCCTAAACCCTAAACCCTAAACCCTAAACCTAAACCATAAACCCTGAGCCCTAAACCCTCAACCCTAACCCCTAAACCCTAAACCCTAACCCCTAAACCATAAACCCTAAACCCTAAACCCTAAACCCTAAACCCTAAACCCTGAACCATGAGCTCTGAACCCTAAACCCTAAACCATAAACCCTGAACCGTGAGCTAAAAAACATAAACCCTAAACCCTAAACCCTAAACCCTAAACCCTAAACCCTAAACCCTTAACCTTGAGCCCTAAACCCTAAAACCCTAAACCTAAACCCTAAGCCCTAAAACCCTAAAAACCCTAAATCCTAAAAACTAAACCCTAAACATTAAGCTCTAAACCCTAAACCCTAAACCCAAACCCTAAATATTAAACCCTAAAACCTAAACCTTAAATTCTAAACACTAAACCCTAAACATCATTTTAGTAAGGATCTCATTTTAGTAAGAAGTAGACAAGCATCATAGAGCTGATTCGTGGTCACTAAAGTGAATTATGGACCAAATTTCAAAATTAGTACCAATTCAAGCAGTGGTAGGGCCAAAATCCAATCCAGAAGGTCAAAAAACCTACAAAATGACTATATGTTTTCACAAAACAAAGACCGACTACAATATATATGGCTTGAAAGTTTTAGGTCATTGCTGAAATTCTGAAAATGAGTAAGTACTGACCAGATTAGATTTTGAAAAACTATCTTCTAGATTATCACTGTCAGAACTATGAGACCACTTCCATCAGGTGCAGAGTGACCCTAATTTCTTATATTTAGTAAAATAAATTTAAAGTATAAGATTTATACTTTTAATTTCTTATACTTAACATTTATTTTACTAAATATGGCTCCTTCCAGCCCCTACAAACTTCATATAGAGAAAAATACGTATGCATTTTGTGTTCATAGAAATGTACACATTATAAATGAGCATACATGTATGACATTTTAGGTTCGTGAATTCTCAAGCCTAGGAAAACATAATGCGATTGTGTTATTGCAAAATGTGATCACATTTTAAACATCATTCATTTTTCAGGTTTTTGTCCACTTTTAATCATCCACCTCAAATTTTAGTAATTTGTTCCTTTGCAATATTTATCATTTGCACTAAAATCTTCACAAAAATACATGTTTTTCTAGTGGGGCCCACGAATGTGTCATGAACTCAAAATATCATTAAAATGTTCCCTAAGGAGTCATTTTCATGTTCAAATAGGTATCCAAGAAAAAAAAAATTAAGTTAAGACACCTACTCCAACTCAATTTTCCAAAACTAGTCCAAACTAGGTTTTGGAGGGCTATAAACATACTCACAAAATTTGATAGAACTTCTAAAATACTCAACCAATCACCAAAATAATTTTTTTCACCATAATTTTTATCTCAAATTTAATCCATTTTTTTTTTCATTTATTACTTATCCTAAATAAGGCTCCATAATTTTTGTATTGACTGCTAATAATTTTGGTGCTCAAACTACATACTTTGCAAAACCCAATTTATGGAAAAAATTGCATAACTTGACAAAATATCCATCATCCTCAGCTTTTGAAATTATTCCTCACACATTAAGGACACATCCCATTAACACCTAAAGGTGATATTTTTCTCTATTTCATCCTACATATATGAATTCCATCTCATTTAGGTGCCCTTTTGTCTCTAATTCCCAGCTGTTGAACTATGATGACCTGCAAAAGTTCCTAAAACACCTCAAAATCTACCTTATAAGAATTTTACAAACCATATATCATCATCCCATTCTTATACCATGTGTGGTTTTCATCATCACACCTTGGGTCAACATTTCACACCATGCTTACTTGTGGATTGGCTTAAGAAAGCTCCATACTAACCTATTTCAGTCTCATAAACCTATTTTTTCTCTTGTATCTCTTTTTTTACCTTCTATTCCTCCTCATAGTGCTAAAATAATTATTTCCTTTCTTTTTTTGAGTGAATTCTCGTGTTTTCTTGATTTACACCATGTACTTGTACTAGGCCAAGACCTAGAAAGACCTGACTTGGCTTATGTACTGCATGACTGGACCATGTGGATATGATTACAGACTTATTGGAACATCCCCAAGGTGTGGGACCTTGTTGCCTTGGGATGAACCTCCAGAGAAGGTCTTCCTTTGGAACTTGGGGCACCCGATTTAAGATTGATGTGCAAGGATAAAAAACACTTTAAAATGACTCTAATCTACTCAATTCATGGGGTTCAGAGTTAGAAATAACAAATAATGAAAATACGGTGATACACCAAGAGAGTATAATTAGATAATTTTCTGATCTTCACACCAGAAAGGGTTAACTTAGAAAGGATAAAGCAACCATCACAATCTAATTCACCTTATGCTATTTATACAGGGAAAATAATGACCACAAACAAAATATCATGCATTTCCTTGTAAGACCCCAAGCATACCTAATAGATAGATCAAATTTGTTCGAATACACAATCAACAAATCATGACAATATATGATATGCACATGTCATACATCCCTTTCTCTTTATGACAGTTAATGATAATGTAACTTTATAACAGAAGGAATATAATATTTCCACAACTGATATTCAAGATAACCACATCATTCTCCCACAGATTGAAATAAGATACTCTGAAATAAAGGTGAGTTAATCACTTATACTAAGGAATTGCACATTCACAAAGCATACATTGATCAACTATTAACACAATAAATCAAACATTTCATGGAAAAATATTGTTCTGAATATAATTGAAAGGCTCCAAAGTATTCAAAGCACTCTTCCAAGCTTGAAGAGTAACTTCCCCAATGATCTATATATTAAAACTTTATGCACTTAACTATTTATAAGTTTTTAGGTTGAGCCATTACAGCTGAACCTTAACTAACAAGTTACTAAAAATAGAATGTAATTAAGTTCCAGGGAATAGGCTCCCATAAAAATAGCAAAGTAGTTGCAAAGGTTTGACTCAGTCAACCCTGCAACTTGGACTGATCCAGAGCTTGGAACTGTCCTCTCATGGCCGCCTAGCTTAGCTTGGTCTTACAACATCTTTCCCTTCTTCGGTTTTCTCCTACTCTTTCTCCCATATAGTCATCTGATGCTTGTAATCAATGAAACATTTGATGATTCCTTGTACTTCCTCTTCTTCTAGTCCACATGCGTAATGACTCACCACATTGTTGTTTCAATCTCTCTTGCCACTTTAGCTAGAATCCTTTTGAGTTTACTCACCACTTTCTTCAGTCGACTTATGAAATTCTGACATGAGACCAACCTGTCAATTGAATCACTACTGAAAGTCCTAGTTACCTCATCATCTTTCTTTACCAAAATTTTGAAATTTGACTTAATTTGATCTACTAGAAGGGCATCAATATTCTCATTGAAAAATTTGCAGTTGATATTATCAAACTCTTCCAAGATATCATTTAGAGCATCCATTATTTCCACGCATTTGTCATCTAACTTCTTGATCAAATCTTGTAACACCTGGGATCTAAATTCCATAGCCTTCTGAAACTCAAACAACTTGGAAATATCATCAATTACTTCTTCTTGAAGAAGTAGATCTGGATCCTCATCTCTAATCTCGCCCCATGTGGTCAAATTCAGATTCAAATTATTATTATCTTCAGAGAAGACTTCATCCATCCTACGAATGGAGGCTCTTTTAGTTTGTAAATCATTATATAACTCAACAAATTCTTTAATCAAAGGATTAACTTCCTGAAGCATGTGTTCTATCCATCCATTCACTGATCTTCCCTTCTGACCTATCTTCTCAATCTCATGATATGAAATATCATCCAGAGTGGAAGAAATTGTCAGAGAAGTTGTAGTTGAAGGATCAGTGGTTGGAGTGGGTTGTGTTACTTTCCTCAGCAAAGTAGTGAGTTGTTCAACCTTTACTTTCAGTTCATCCTTGGAAGCTTTATCCTTATCATACTTCTCCAAAAAATTCCCAAGAGCCATTTCACATCTTGTTTGGCACCTTCGTGTGTTGCCTTCCCTAGTGAAAATCTGGAGATTTGATAATCTGTTGTTGTAATAGTCTCTTTTAGTCTTTCCCTCAATGGGAGTAGCAGTTTCCATGACTCTCTCTCCTGATTGGTTTACAGATAAATTGGAGATGATCTTTGGCCATTTGGCCTATCTCCTTCGGAGTAGGTTCTAACACACTTAGATCTATTACGTCTACCAGAGGCACCTTCTTCTTTTGTTTTGGAGTTTGGTGATATAGCCATTCTGGTATAGCGGATGCAGATGGAAGTGGCATGACCAATTCAACACCTGGAGCACTAGATAACACAATAGCACTGGTAACATTAGTTGGCAATAAAGTGGAGGTGGTAATGATGGATGGGGTGGATGTGAGAATAGCCTCAGGAGTGGATACAATGAGGCTGGAAGTTGAAATGGAAGGAAATGAAAGCTGTAGAGGGAGTGAAGTGGAAACTGGAGACCCAATCATTTCCCCTACTGAGAGGACAAGAAGGGATGAAAATACTTGGGCCATGGATGGGGATGGAAAAGAAGAAATGAGTGTAGGAGCAAAAGGTAATGATGGAGAAAGTGATAATGGTAGGGAAGGAGGGGGTGGCAGATTTTGTGATACAACTGGCGAATCAATAACTTGGACAACTTTTGATATTGGTATTACAGAGGACACAACCTTGGAAGTAGGAGCCTTGGAAGAGAGGAACTTCCAACAACAAATGAAATCTTCTTAGGAATTATATTGGCCTTTTGGGTAGACCTTTTCCCTCTTGTGGGTGTAGGAAGACTCATTGTTGGTTGGGCTTCTATTCTTATGGATTGCTCCAACCCTTTGGGTGAAATTCCCAAGGTAGCCAACCAATCATATGTTCTTTGTAAAATGGGCCCCACCCTTTCCTTAGTATTGTAACTTTCCTCTTGATACCAATCAATCCATGGAAATGGTTGATTGGCAACATTGTTATCCTTGTATATTGGATCCAACACTTCATCTTCATCCTCCATCTCCTTTGGAATCTCTACAATACCAAACTATCTAACCTCATCCAAAGTCAATATTTCATATTCTCATTTCCTGATAATAACCTCATCCCGACAGTGAATCCAAATATCCTCTAGTTGAGGCATGTGAGAACTGGATAAACCTGTTTCACTGAACTTACCCCAGTAGTCAAAATTGGTTCTGGGATGAAAGGTTCGCAAGGTAACTTCAGACATCTCTGCATCCACATTCTTTTCTTTATAAATACTGGCACAAGTATACCTTCTGATTGAAATGGGAAACTGGACTCCCGCCTTATGCTATTTGTTCTGGATTTTGTGATAATCCAACAATTGCTCTGAACCAACTCTAACAAAACCCATTTATCAGTAGGGCACCTTGGTAACTTGCTCAGGAAACCCATGAAACTGAGAATTTTTGTGTGTGTAAATGTTGGAAACTGAAGATAAATGGCTCCCCACTCTTGTAATTCTTTGAAAGCCTCATCAGAAATCCTTCAATTATACAAATTCTTGTCAAAATGATAAAGGAGAACAGTGAAAAAGGCATCATTGACTCTGTGAAAATGTCTGCTTCCCTCATCCATCATGATTTGAGGATAAAATTTGAAAATTTGTGATGCACTTCTAACACCTTTGGTATTTAACCCATTGAATTCCCCCATGGCAGTTGCAACATAGACCAAGAAAGAAGTCATGTAAAGGGGTTTTTTTTGGAAGACAAGACTTTACTCAATTGAAAATAGATAGAGCTGCTGATATGCTCTCCCCATCGTATGAATTATTTGTTCTTTTTAATAGTGGCAATATATAGGAACATCCATTCCTGAAACTCTTTTGCAGAAGCAAGACCTGAAACTCTACTCAACAACACAATGAGATCATTTACTTCCTGGATGAAATCCGATCAGAACATTGTCTTAGGAAACTTGGTGACACTCTTGGCCAAGTAGCTCTTCATCATGACCTTTGTACACAATTTGGTTTCCTTGTCCCAATGTTCAATTACAGCTTCTGGTGAAATTGTGGCATAGTCCTCAACATCTGGGAGTTTAAACAAATCTTCAAAGAAGTCAGAGTCCAATCTAATTATGACCTTTCCATCATCATTCTTCACCGATCTGGAATCTTCATCAAAATGGGTTGTTGTGGCCAAGATGAATTTAGGACAATGCATGGATGCAGGAAAACTGACAGCGAGAGCAAGCCCACTGTCATATATAGCCTGCATCCAAGACTTCTTGTTAGGAGCTTTCAACCTTGCCCAGAAGTCTGGAAAATCTACTTGCCCAAGATCGGTATCTCCAATATTTCCCAAGTCTGAAGAAAGACACGAGTGAGGAGTGACTCCTAAAAATGTGTACTTCATCTTTTCTTTTCCTTTTGATGAGGAGGTTGACATTAAGTTTGGAATTTGGAATTCGAATGGCCTTTGGAAATTTTGTAACAAACACTGTAAAACCTCTGAAATTCCAAACTCTGAAAGTCCAAAAATAACAACTCTGAAAAGGCTCTATCTCCGAAGTATAAACCTCCAAAAACCTGAAACTGGTAGACCTCCAAAACTCTGAAAATCAAAACCCCGAAACTCCAAAAATGGAACCTCTGAAACTATGAAAAGGGTAATACCTAAAAACTCCAAAATAAAACCTCCGAAACTTTGAAAAGCTAGAACCTCTGAAACTCTGAAACTGGAACCTCTAAAACTCCGAAAGAAACTCTGAGAAAACTAAGAAGCTCCAAAAATTAATATGCAAATTGAAATCACCGAAGGGCATGGAATGAAATCAAATACTTGTGGAGATCTGGAAGAAATTATCATGCAATCTGGACTAGATGCCTGCACATATTGGATTTTGTAGCTGTGGAAATCAGGCAACATTTTTAAGGAAAAAATGGTGGATGATGAGGGTTCCATTTTCAAATAAGAAAAAGGAAGAACAAAAGAAAATAAACAAGGAAGAAAACCCAAAATGATCATAAACCAAGAAGAAATAACCCAAAAACAAAATTACCTTGAAAATGATGCCTCGAAAGTACAAAAAAGTTTGGTAAAAATCAGAGTGTCAGAGCAAAAAGTCAGGTGAAAATGACAGATAAAAACTTGAGTTTATATAGAAAAACCTGAAATTAATGCCTAGAAGCTGACATGTGGGGGGTAGGTGAGAATTAAATGCTCATAGAAACCCTGAAGTCAGAAACCCAAAATTCTGAAGTTTCAAAATTTCAGAACTTCAAAGTTTTGTACTTCGGAACTTGAGAGACAAAGTTATGAAAAGAAGATGGAAGACTCCAAAACCCGAAAGTATGAAATTCTAAAATTTTGGAACTTTGGAGTTTCAAACTTTGGAACTCGGAAAGAAATTTCTCAAAAAGGCAACGTAGACTTCCGAAACCTGAAAGTCCAAAGTTCCAAAATTTTGGAACTTCAGAGTTTTGGACTTTGGAACTCCATGTTAGAAATTATGAAAACTCCAAAGGAGACTTCAGAATCTCGAAAGTCTGAAACTCTGAATTTTTGGAATTTCAGGATTTCGGAGTTTGGAACTTTGAATTCAATTTTTTTGATTTAGTAGTTTCCTCCCTAACCCCGAAAAAGGAAAACCTCTGAAATCCTGAAGTCTGAAATTTCAGACTTTGGAGTTTCGGAGAACTTCAACACATTTCAAAACACTTTCTGGGTGAAATATTTCAGAAGAAATTTTGAATCAATTTTTTAAAACATCTTCTTTTCAAGGTAAGATTTAAAGGTTACCGATAGGAGTATTTGAAGGAATACGAGTAGTAGCTTAAAATTTCTAGTAATGATTTTATCACGACAATTATGATTGACTAGTAAGAAATCATGAATAGAAATATCCATGATGAAAGGAGCCTAAGATAAATGCAAGAATTGATGAAATTGAGGATCCAAGAGTGTTTGAATACGTGGGGTTCACCAAATGATTTAACAAAACATTGTAAAAATACTATGTTAAAGTTCTAATTACCTGGGTTGACAACACAAATATAATACAATTAAAGTACATATTTGACCCAAGCAAGTCAAGCTAGATAAATTTAAAACCTTAGGTGCAAGAGAAGGGATAGAATACTTAGATGATTTTATAATTGATCCTAAAGCTATGTCGAGATAGAAAACTTATGAAACAAGAAGGAAGAGCTATCGCAATTGTGCCTAGAAAATTATACAGAGATTTTCGGAATAAGCCGGGACCTAGGTCACCTAGATCGGGTCAAGGGCACCTGGGCAATGTAGACCTTGCTTGGGCACCATGACTATGAAAAATGGCTTAGAAACTAATTTTTGTTTTGCATGGTGGTCACTTCAATGTTTTTTCCCTTGTTTCACATGTTGATCATCTTGATGATCACACTATATTTCACATGATTTGTAACATGAAATTTTAGAGAAACACATACAAAACCCCAAAATACATCAAATCCTAAAAAGAAAAAGATGTAAATGGGGAGTCAGAATTACCCCGGATGGTCACCTGATCTAAGTGAACTTCCAATCCGAGCACTGCACTACATCTTCAGAATCCATCTTAATTCTTGTGTGTGCAAGAATCATGTACCCTGGGTAGCTCTTATGCCAAAGAGGCACTTGAATAGCGAGCAATATCGAGATGTACAATATGTAAGATAGATAAGTGGATGGTCAAAATGAAATTTCCCGTCCTATGAAGTGTATGCAGTCCCTTTTACCTTGAATGGATGCTAGATGGATGCTTTGATGCCTCTTACAAATGTCTTTAGATGCAACCTTAGGTGATGATAGTAGATGCTTAGTGCTTGATCCATTATTATGGTCACATAATTTATATTTATATGATTCCCTTGTTTGAGTTTTGTAATTAACCACTAAAAGGTCGACCATACCAAGAAAGATAAGATGCCCAATGGATAGAAAAGTACCCAAAAGTATGTGAAAAAAGATACAAATAGGTCGGACGGGAACCCAGAGGGGACGGGGGTGCCTGGTGCTGGCATCCTAGCTGGGTGCTTGGTGTCCAGACTCATAGAAAAATGCCAAAGTGTCGAAGGTTAGACTAGGCTAGAAGGTGTATAAGACCAAAAAAGGCAACTTGAAAGAAAGTAAAGAGGCCAAAGACACATGGTCAATTAGTACTTTTCTCAACTTACAAATCATATGAATAGTAGTATGTGATTAGGACCTAGAATAGATACCCAAAGTGTGTGATTTAGTGTCTACAGTGGTCTATTGAAAAACCTCCTAATTAGTCCCTAAATTATCCATTATTTTGTATCATCTAGTTCAAATTTCATTTGGCACCCTAGAGGCTCACATAAATCTGTGTAAGAAATGCCCTTGACTACACCCTAGGTGTGTACCAGTGCACTCTTATAGAATATAAACTAATAAAACATGTGGATGGAATCTTAAGATTATACTATGGTGATGATATAAGTTGGTACCAGTGCAACCCTATCCCTTGATTGGGCCTAAAGGGGGTCTTAAGTGGACACTTTTTCTGAAAAATAAAAATCTTCAACTTCTACGAGTTATTTGAAACAGTTAAACTCAAAATTGGAAGATGTTATAAGAACATGAATCGTAGCATTTTGAGTCTTGTTTCATAAGCTACTATTTTTTCTTAAGGCTTGGTTAAGTTTAAGTGTGCTAAACCTAGTTAAAGAACTAAATCTTATACCAACAGGTGTTCAGGGGGGATTAGGGGCATGGGAGTTGCTGTCCTAGTTGTTGTCATAAAAACATACCAAAATCCTTTCAACCTACTTTTCTGTAAGATCTAAGAACATAAAAATACACAAAATCTCCCCACCATTTTTTGAGCACTATTTAGTATTTTTGAAAACCCTTTGGTAGAAAGATAGCTACCCGGAGCATCTAGTTTGGGCTAGATTTTTTCAAAGATATTTTTAGTGAGTATTTATTTTTTTATGATTTTTCAAGTACCAAAATTTTAAATTTTGAAAAATAATGGAGTATCTGACCGTGCCCTATCTAAGGATACCTCAAAAAAATTGAAAATTAGTTTTTTTTTAATATGTATAGAATTAGTCCTGATTTGGGCCTATAAAATTTTTATTCAATTTCGATGAGTCGAAAAAAAAAAATACATGACAAAAGATAAGCATTTACAATCACTAAAAATAGACGTATAAAAGATATAATTTGAAATAAATATGAATGGAAACCTTAGAATATTGTAGGAAAATAATATAAAATGTACATATTTAGAAAGAGGATAGTTTTCTTGACGTTATAGGCAATGTTTAAAGAAAGATAGAACACTATTTTTGTAGGATTTAGCATAGTTGGAAGGTGAGTTTTTTTACATATTTTGTCAAAAACATGCAGGACCATTGTTTTGTTATAGTTCCAAGGTGTGGGTTTAGGAAACCAAAGCAATACAAAGCCTGTAAATTCTTGTTTTATTCATGCATAATAAAGAAACGCGTACAATTAAAATGTGTATGCGTTGTAATGTGTATGTGTTAGGATGGAGTATAGGTAATATATGTATTTTTGGTATGCTTATATTAACTAAGAAATATTAATAAGAAAAAATATTAATAATATTAATATTATTACTTCATTTATTATTATTTGATATTTTATTATTCTAATCTTATACTTAAACATTTATTTTAGTAAATATAAGAAATAAGGGCCACTCTGCACTTTATGGAACTAGTCTCATAACTCCATGAGTACAGTTTAGGAGATATTTTTTTATAATTTATTCTAGTCAATACATAGGTAGATTTTCAACATTTTATTATTTGGCTTAAAGCTTTTACGCTTTAAATTCTACAATCGATGTCTACTTTGGCAATGAATATAGTCATTATTTAAGTTTTGGGGCCTTTTCGATTGTTTACTGACATTTTTAGGAGTGTTAGATGTGTCAAAATTAGATTTTACAAACCTCACTAACTCTTAAAGGAAACAACAGATGGCTCAAATATATGCACTCATAGAAATTCCTTATAATACATAACAAATCAAAAAACATGTGTTGGACATAGTGTCATTGGTGTTGCCATTGATGTCAAGCTGTATTGATAGAAAAGGTTATCTAGGTGTCATCGGAGTCAGCATGAGGTTTCAATCATCAATAAGCATGAAGGTTAACATTGGTAGTAACATCCTTATTTTGGTGTCATGAAGTGTTGCATTGGTGAAGTGTTAGGTTTGGAAACAAAATGGGAAGCTTCATTATTTTGAAATTGGTTCAAGAAACCTTAAAGCCTTAAAGAAACATGTTGATATCTCAAACATGTATTAGGATTTAATTAGATCTTTCCATTGCCTATTTATTTTCCTTATAAATCCTTATAGAGCTCCTAGAATCTTCTAGAGAAGTTAAGTTTCACCATTAGAGTGTTTGTTCCACTGCACCTAGAAAACCTGGTGTTGAGTAAGTAGTCTTGTATGAATGATCAAAATATGATTCATCTAAATCTTCCTAAATTACCTTCAACACTTCCAAGATTCTCTAACATCACCTCTGGATGCTTAAGATCTTTCTTAAACTCCCCTGAAGGGTGTATTAAAAGCTCAAGAATGGCCAACATAAGTGCATGGAAATTGAGATTTTTAAGTCATGATCAGGAAGAAGCCCTTAAATGAAATTGTGTCAAGGCTTCTAACTCACTTTGAGATCCTTCCTCTAGTGAAGATAAGAACATAACGCTGTTAATAACCAAATTTAAATTATCACTTAGGTGAATTTCTAGGGGTATTTGGGTCCACTTGAATGGTATAGCTTAGTACTAGTCCATTTGGAATCCACATTGGGAAAAAATAGGGAGTTTCCCTCTTAAATGTGCAAGCAGAAATTTGAATATTTGAACTAGATGACTAGGTATGTTAAAGGCTTAGGTGTTAAGTCAAACAGTCCTCTCAAGTTTGAGATATCATATTTGGATGTTAGAGACTATTTTGTAAAGCATTTTCACATGTAAATATCTTAGTTTAGATTGTCTTCTTATCTATAATGGTGTTCAGGCTTCATGGTATATATCCCCCCGGGTAATATAGACAAGCAGGGAAATGGACCCTTGGCAAACAGAAGAAAGACTCAAACTCAGACTAGACTATGCCCATGGCGCACAGAAGTATGGCGCACGGACATAATGAGTAGTCGACTATTTTAGGAAATTGATGCGCCAAGGACACAGGTGGTGTTGACAATGAGTGTCGACAGAAAAGGTAATGCACCCAAGGCCACAGAAGCCTGATGATTTACATAGAAGTGGACAATGAGTGTCACAGGGAAATGGTGCTGCCCAAGGCGCACAGAAGACTGGCGCACACAAATGATGTCGACAGAGAATAATTGGTGCGCCCAAGGCGCACAGAATTGGCGCACGACACGGGATGTCGACAAGGAAAAGGATGCGCCCTTGGCACATGGAAAGAGCCGATGTCGACACACACATGGATGCGCCTATGGTGCACCTTCAGGAGGACACCGCAACATTTTGAGCGCTGACAGGAAGTAGACCCTAGCACAGTTATTCAGATGGCCATAACTTTTGACTGGGAGCTCGGATTCATGCAAGGTTGGACTTTTTGGAAATCTTACGAGGTCCTCTATCCAACTACGACTGGATATATTTAATTGGGTGAGAAAAAATTCTTTAAAATGCAAAATACAGTTCGCCACTTTTGGGTTCGTTGGGGTTCTCACCTACCACCATAATGAGATGAGTTAAGTGCATTCTGGAGGTGGTTGGGGCAGATTTGGAATTCCTCTCTCTTTTCTCTCTCATTCTTCCTATAAATTGTAAGGAGGGGCTTCTTTCTAAAGGTTGGACATTCTTGTTTTGCCCCTCCCTTCTTCTCTTTGGCAGGTGAATTTGTGGAGTTCAAACCTCCCATTTAAAACTGTAATGCAACCTTGCCTCTTGGCATTTTGCAGTGACTGTATCAATCTTTGGAGAAAATTAATGCATGTCTGTGGATGATTCTCAACCCTCTCTGTATTCATTTGCATCCTTGATCTTTCACTGTGAATCTGGTTATCTGTGCATGATCTTGCATTGCATTTTAATGGTCTGTGTTTATTGGCAAGACAGGTGTTCTTCATTCCTCGGTGCATCACCTTTGTTAGTTTAGGTTTTTTTTATGCATTTTCTTACCCTGTCTCCTTGGCAAGTTAGATTAGGTTTTTGAGTAAACCCTCTGCATTTTGCATATGTGTGCATCTGAACAGAGGAATAGGAACCGGCCTTCATCCGGAGAGCTTTTCCAACCTTTCGCAAGGTCCCACACTTGGGAAAAGCTCCATGTTATGCAATCACACTGAGAGTCTCAACCCATCGAGTTGCAGACATTCAGGGGTGTTGTGATTTGCATCAACATTAAATGGTTGTACCCTCTACGCAACCTTATAGGATCCAAGCCAAATGGGTATTATACCATACAAGGGGATGAAAATATAACATGTATAAGTTAATTTTTGCATTTTCCAGGGCAAACTGAACAAGATGTACTTGTTTTGAAATTTTTGGGAATTGGGCAAGGAGCCGACTGCTGAAAAGTCACCATTTCCAATCCAAAATCCTAAGCTAATATTCGCAAGTTTAGAATTAATTCACCACTAAACATCATTCCCTAGCTATAGATGTTCCCAGTCTTAAGGGCCTATACGTGAGTATTAAAATGCTGCTCAAAAGAAAATTAATAATTATGCCTTATAGATGTGCTTTTTTCCTTTATAAGTGTGGAGGAAGGTAATAAGAAGACCAAGCTTTTAAAAGACCTAGGATAAAGTACATATTGGAATAAGCTAAGAAGCAAAAATGTGTAAATACAGTCTAGTAATGTTAATTTTTGAGGGCTATGAAATATGTACTTTTAGAAAAATAATCTTTATTCAATTTGTTGGAAAGTTGGTGGAGCCTTTGACAAGAGCAAGGCCTAAGGGAATTGAAGGACTCTAAAATCAGGGCATCAAAGATAGAGTATTAAGTGGTTAGTAGGTAACATGGAGGAATCAAAATTTCAGGAGATTTTCCCATGAATTTTCCAAGGATTCAGAGTTATCCAATTTTTCCCCTTAGGAAAAATTGAAAACATGACCTTGCACATAGGAGAAAATGGGAGGTTGGTTCAAAATGCGAGCTCACATTTCAATTTAAAAATTCAGGTTGCAGACAAAGCTCGACAATGGACAAGCAAGGGGAAAAATGAATGGCCAAAAATGTCAAAGAAGATCAGAGCTCAAGAGGAAAATTAATGGAGAAAGGAAAAGTTTTCAAGTTTTGCATTTTTGGCACTTCGGAAAAACCAGGGCAAAAAATTTCAAGGAAAAGTTTGAAAACCCAAAGTCTGAAAGTCTGAAATTTCAAACTTTCAGGGTTTCGGGGTTTCAAAAATTCTCAGAAGTTGAGCAAAAGAAAAAAGAGTCAAAAAATTTGAAACCTAAAAATTCCTGAAAGTCTGAAATTTCAGAATTTCATAGTTTCGGGGTTTCAGAGGTTTCATAATTAGGATTTTTGGAAAAAAGCAATGGCCCCGGAAAAAACCCAAAATTTCAAAAGTCCAAAAAGTTTCAGGATTCCCAAAAGTTTTGGAAGTGTGAAGCATGTGAAAAGTGACCAAAAATGTCTAAAATTCTAAAAGTATGAAATTTCAGACTTTCAGGTTTTCAAGGTTTTGGGAATTTTAGGAATCATGATGGAAAAAAAAAGTTTGAGAATTTTTGAAACTCCAAAAGTCTAAAATTTCAGAACTTTGGAGTTTGGGTTTGAATTTTAGTGAAAAAAATCTGAAAAGTTCACAAAATGTCTGAAAGTCTGAAATATCTGACTTCTGAAAGTTTAAAATTTCAGACTTTTGGGTTTCAGACTTTTGGAACTCTCAAGTAAATTTGGTGGATGAACAGTGTTTCAATATCTGAAATGAAAAAATATAAAATTCTAAATTTCGGGATTTTGGAGGTTGCATGCATTTCAGACTTCGAAGAAGGAAGATCAATCCACCGCCATTTTTACAGAATGACACCTCGACCTTCAGATGGCCATAACTTTTGACTGGGAGCTCAGATTTGCACAAGAAAGGAATTTTTGGAAATCTCTTGACGTCTGCTACACAACTACGACTGGATATCTTTAAATTAGTGGGACTAAGTTCTTAAAAATGAAAAATATAGTTCACCATTTTTTGGGTGTCTCAGGTTTCTCACCTACCACCATTAAAGAGATATGGGCTTCCTTTCTTGCCCAACAAGGAACAGTACATGGAGGTATGGGCTTTGTCAGTGGAACCCATCATTGTTGCAGGTGAATTCAATGCATTTTTGGGTGGTTGAAGCAAGGATTTCGAAATTCTTCTATCTCCTTCTCTCATTCTTCCTATATATTGTAAGGAGGGGCATTTTTCTAAAGGTTGGACATTTTGGCTTTGCACCCTCCCTTCTTCTCTTGTCTGTAAGTGGATTTGTGGAGTTCAAACCTCCCATTCAAGTTGTAATGCAAATTTTGCCTCTTGGCCATTGTAATGCACTGTATCAAAGTTTTGGAGCAATAATATAAGTCTGTGGATGATTTCAACCCTCTCTTGCTTTCATTGCATCTGCCCTTATCTCTCATTACCATTTGGTTATCTATGCATGGTGGTTGTATTACATTTTAATGGTTTGTGTTTAATGCAAAGCAGGTGTTCAACATTCCTTTGGTGCAACACCTCTGTTAGTTTAGGTTTATTTCTTGCATCTTCTTAACCCTGTCTCCTTGGCAAGTTAGAGTAGATTTTAGAGTAGATCCTCTACAAATTGTATGTGTGCACCTGAACAGAGGAATAGGAACTGGCCTTCATCTGGAGAGCTTTCCCGATTGCAAAGTCCCACACTTTGGGAAAAGCTCCATGTTATGCAATCACACTGAGAGTCTCAACCCATCGAGTTGTAGACATTCAGGGGTGTTGTGATTACGCATCAATAGTTTTGGCATGCCCGGTGGGACCAAGAGGTCATTCCACAAGATTTGAAGGAATTTTCAAGAAATTCAGACTTAGAAATTGCAAGTTCTCCAATTTCAGACTTTTCACCTCTCAGGTTGAACTCTGAAATCAATTTTCAAGGGCTTAACTTGCTCAAAACAAGTCCAAATTTCACCAGTTGATAGATCTGGGGCTAATCTTCAAAAGGGTATTTTTAGTTTTTTGAAATTTTGATTTTCAAAATTTTAGAGTTTTTTGAATTTTGGGTTTTAGGATTTTTTTCAGATTTCAGGGATTTTTTTCAGAATTTCAAGATTTCAGATTTTGGGATTTCAGAATTTTCCAAATTTTCAGGTTTCAGGTTTTCAGACATTCGGAAGTCTTGTAATTTCAGGTTTTAAGGACTGTCATTCCAAATCAATTTTCAACCTCTAGAATATCAAATACACAGGTCCTTCAAGGTTTTCATTTTTATTTTGTCAAGTTTGGTGTGTAACTTGTCAAAATCTAGCCTTTAGAGGCTCATTTCCCAACACATCTGGTGACTCTGAAGGGATAGAATTCAGTGGTGTAGCAGCACAGGTTTCCCAAGTACATGAGAAGAATTGAACTAGGTCTGATACTCGAGAAGAGGGATTATTTGTCTACTTGCAATTATCACCAGGAAGAGGAAGGAGAGGAAGAAGACCACAAAGATCACCATCTCCACCTAACAGGACTTTGTCTACACCTCCACCTGGTAGACCTTTTCTTCAATCAACAAGAGTTCTCTGACCAATCAGGATGGCACAACCCAATCCCTATGTCAACTTCACGGGAAGTAGCCCACTTGCCCTAAATGCTCAAAATCAGGTCCCAATTGCAGCACTAAAGAATATTCCCTATTTCACAGGAGAAAATCATACTACTCCTATTGACCACATCTAGGACATTCGCCAATGTCTGTGCAATTTATGAAATCAATGAAATGGATATTGTGGTCAAGTTGTTAGCTTCGTCTTTTAAAGGTAAAGCTTTGCAATGGTTTAGGAGCCTAACAACAGGGTCTATCCAGAATTGGGACCATTTGTGCACAGCCCTCCACAATCAATTTGGGGAAAAGGGAGATAATTTGTCTTTATTGGAACAATTGACAACAATCAAGAGGGCTCCTAATGAACAATGACATGATTTCAACTTCATTTCCAGGACATGGGACAGAGGATTCTGATAGCTGTTAGACCAACTACCGAAGGAGCATTCCTCTATTTCTTGAAGGCTATAAATTCAGATATAGCCATGATGATCCAATCAATGGGAGGTATAACCTTACCCGCAGCCTATAACATTGCTATTAGAGCTGAAAACTGCTTGATTCAAGCTGGTAAGCTAGCACCAAGGCCACCAATGCCTCTCTATCTAGACATGGGAGCTCCTACAACTAGTCAAACACCTGAGTTGAATCCCATTCCAGCCCCTAGAAATCAAAGCAATAGTGAGGCTTCTACTTCTTCAAGCACTTCAAAAGAGTTACAAGAGGTTATGAAACAACTACAGAACCTAGGAAATGAGCTAGTGACTATCAAGAGACAACAAGCTCAGAGTTCTAGACCATATCAACCTCAAACTCAATATCAAGCTAGGCCCCCATATCAGCAAAATAGACCACCAACTCAAGCTACAAATCAAAACCAGAACCAAGGACAACCTCAAGCTGCCAGGCCATTCTGACCATATGATCTAAACGCAGCTTCAACATCAAGGGCCTTGGTTCCAACAAAAAACAACATGGCACAAGAGTACGACTGGTGTTACCCCTGCAATCTACCTCACAATCAATCAATGTGTTTCAATGGTGCACTAAATCAGGCCTTGATGGTACAGACCATTGGTGTGTCCCAAGAACCAAGTCAAGAGGGAAATCAACAGCAAGAAACTCAGCAAGAGGCACCTCCAATGGAAACTATGTTGGTTAATTGGAAAACAGAAGACTTCTGTGGAGTTAACCAACCACCTTTTCAAGGTGTGGCTGCCAACACATGGTCAAAGAAGAGGAACATAGAGGAGGGGAAACCATCTAATCCAGTTGTTTCTCAACCCACTCCTACACAACAAGGAGTTAGTAGACCAAATGCAGCCCCAAATGTGCAAAATCAGCCTAAGGCACCCATTGCAGCAGCACATGTGCCTATTCAAGCTCCAGAAAAGGTTGTGCCAAGTAAGGGAAACAAAAGGATAATTCATCCCCTTTCAACATCATCGATCAGATGAAGAAAACACATGTGAACATTTCCATGTGGGAGTCACTGGAAATCCCAGGACAATGAGATTTGTTGCAAGATACAATGGCCAATTGGTCTACCTCAAATGGATCAAACCAAAGACAGAGAGAAAGTTCTCACTAATGCAGTGCAACAAGGGTGGGGTCAACCAAGAAAAGATTTGAAGCCTCCACCATTCTATGTGTCATTGATTGTTGGGAGCCACCTGGTACATAACTGTATGATTGATTCAAGGGCAAGTAGCTCAGTAATGCCAAAACAAATAGCAGATCAATTGGGTCTAAAGTATGAGCCAGTTCTGAAAGGAGTAGTGCAACTAGATGGAACAATAGTAGGAATGGTTGGGGTCATCAAAGGGTTAAGCCTTACACTACATGCTTGTCCAAATGTCACAGTCTTGCAGGATGTGTCTGTAATTGACCTTCCACCACTCTTTGCGTTGTGTTTATCAAGAGACTTCACTGCCAAAATTGGTGGATATCTATCTGCAGATTGGTCACACATGCTTTTCAGAACAAGATATGGAGCTAATGCGACCATCAAATTTGAACCAAATGCAAATTTCACATTGAGCCTCATGTGCCAAGTCCTATCAATGAAAATTGCTCAGCCTTTGATCAGGAAGAGTGTTCAAATGATCTAGAAATAGGTACTAAGGTTGAGGGTATTCCAGATTTGACTCTGGATGAATGGGAAAACAAAAGGCATGCATTTGACCCATACAAGGAAATGGAAGAATCTGAATTGGGTGTATATTGTGTACATGAAGAAAATTCACCCATTCCTAACATCACCAAGCCAGAAAATAAGGATGACAATGAAGTTTGGAAACTATTTTTTGATGGTTCAAGAAGCAAACAAGGTGTTGGAGGAGGTGCAATGTTGGTTTCACCACATAACATCAAGTATTATTCAGCTTTCAGATTTCAGTTTGCATGTTCAAACAACACAGCTGAATATGAGGCTTTGATTCATGGACTTCATTGGGCCAGGAAAAGAGGCATAAAGAATTTGCAAGTATTTGGTGATAGTGAGCTAATTGTCAATCAAGTCAGGGGACAACATGCTGCAAAGAATGACCTACTCAAGAGCTACAAAAATAGGGTATGGGACCTAATTGAGGATTTGAAGCTTTCAACATTTTGTCCATACCCAGGAAGAAGAATGAAGCTGCAGATAGGCTTGCAACAGTTGGAGAAAATTTTGATGTGGTTGATAGTATCAAAAGAGACAAAACACAACCACATATCCATGTGATTGTAAGGCCAGCAGTTCCAGATAATAACACAAGCTGGAAGGTGTTTGAGAATGATCAACAGATCATTAATTTCTTGCAAGAAGAGGCTGAATTCTCAGCTAGGAATCAAGATAAATTAGAGCAGCAGTACGGGGATCAAGTAGTGCAGCTGTGGACAAACAAGCTTCCCAAAGGTTTAGTAACACTGGAGTCTATCTTCAATCCTAATGACCAGTTTCGAAAAGAGAAAGCCAACATACAGGTCAAAGGGGAAGATTCAGAACCAATTTCAGTTGGGGAAGGAAAAACACTCCAAATTGGCAAAGTGGCCACTGAACAAGAGAGATATGAATTCATATAACTTTTCCAAGAATTTTTGGATGTCTTCACTTGGAGCTACGAGGACCTGCGAGGATTCAATCTGAAGTTGGCACAACATACAATAGAACTGGATCCAGATGTTAAGCCCATCAGGAAGAAGCAAAGACCAGTCAACCCACACATTGAGCCTCTTATGAAGAAAGAGCTAAACAAGCTAATAGAGGTAAGCATTATATTTCCAATCAAGCACTCAAGCTGGGTTGCCAACTTGGTTCCAGTCAGGAAGAAGAATGGAGAAATCAGGTTGTGCGTGGACTTTTGAGACTTGAATAGGGCATCTCTCAAAGACCACTACCCACTCCCTTCAATGGAACAAATCTTACAAGTAGTATCTGGCTCAGAAATATTCTCTCTCCTAGATGGCTACTCAGGGTATAATCAGATAATGGTGAAAGAAGATGATCAGTTCAAAATGGCTTTCACCACTAAGTGGGGCACCTATGCCTACAGGAAGATGCCATTTGGATTGTCTAATGCTGGAGCCACTTTCCAAAGGGTGATGGACATGGCATTCAAGGGGTTGATCAACAAAATAGTACTGATATATCTTGATGATATCACTGTGTTCTCCAAAAATGCAGCAGATCACCTCTTTCATCTGAGACAGGTATTTCAAAGATGTAGGAGATTTGGGGTATCATTGAATCCCAAAAAATGCATATTCCTGGCTCACGAAGGCAAGCTCCTAGGCCATATTGTGTCAAAGGAAGGATTGACGATTGACCCAGAAAGAGTTGAAGCAATTCGAGCATTTCCCTTGCCAAGTCATAAGAAGGCTCTTCAAAGCTTCTTAGGAAGGATCAATTTTGTCTGCAGGTTTGTGCCAAATTTTTCCACTCTTGTGAAGCCAATAACGTTGATGTTGAAGAAGAGCATGGCATTTAGGTGGACAACTGAGGGTAAAGAAAGTTTTGAGGCTATAAAAGAGGCTATATCTCAAGCTCCAACTCTCATCAATCCAGACTTCTCCAAGGACTTCATGCTCTATGCCTTTGGTGGTGGGGACACAATTTCTGCAATCCTAGTGCAACAAAACAAAGAGGGATCTGAACAACCAGTTTCCTTCTTCAGTCAAAGTTTGGAGGACTATGAAGTGAGATACTCCTTCATTGAGAAACATTTCCTTACAGTGATCAGGAGTTTGAAGAAGTTCAAACACCTAGTTTCAAACAACAGGATCTAGTTGTTGGTGTCTCATGCGGGAGTCAAGGACTTCCTTTTGAACAAGGATCTGAATGAGAAATGTGCAGGATGGATCACTCATGTCATGGAATATGACATTGAAATTAAGGTCACTAAGCTAGTATGTGGAAAGGGATTATGTGAACAGCTAGCCTCGAGTCAACAAGTTGATGCAAGTAATGAAAATGAAGTTGTTTTGGTACTACAAGATGGTCAAGAACAAGCAAATGATAATGTGCCTATCCCTTGTTGGACTCAAAATATGATACACTTCCTACAAACAGGCCTATGCCCTCCAGAAATGAGAAAAGAAAAGAGGAGATACTTCAGATTACAAGCCATTCCATATGTGCTTGTTGATGGTGTTTTGTTCAAAAGGACATCAATGGTGTTCTACTGAGATGCATTGGGACAAGTCAAATTGAGAAGGTGTTACAGGAGTTTCATGATGGAGAAGATGGAGGTCATTTTTCCCCATGGGTAACAACTCTCAAAATAATGAAGGTGGGTTATTATTGGCCCACAGTGTTCAGTGACTGCTACACATGGATCAAAAAGTGTAAAAAATGTGCATTCTTCACAGGCAAGGAAAGATTAGCAGCACTTCCATTGCACCCAATTTCAGTTGACCAACCATTCATGCAATGGGGATTGGACTTCATTGGGGTCATCAATCCAAACTCAAGCCAAGGCCACAAGTGGATTCTCACAGCAACAGACTATTTCACCAAGTGGACCGAGGCGGTAGCACTCAAAGAAGCAAATGAGTCTAGCATACTAGACTTTTATGAAGGGATAGTGACTAGGTTTGGAGTACCAGCCACTATCATATCAGACAATGCATTGGCATTCCTAGGTTCCAAGATCACAGAATGGGCTGTTAAGAATGGAATCTACTTGAGCACCTCTTCAAACTATTACCCACAGGGTAATGGACAGGCAGAGTCCACAAACAAGAATTTGCTAAGAATCATCAGAAGGACTCTAGATGAAAATCAAAGGACATGGCATACCAAGCTCAAATCAGCATTATGGGCTGACAGGATCACACCAAAGAGGTCAACAGGTAATTCCCCTTACAAGTTTGGTCTATGGGAAAGAGGCAGTGTTGCCTATATCATTAGAGCTACCTGCATTGGAGCTCATGAAGCAGTTGGAGTTGTCTGAGTTTGAACCAATGGAGGCTAGGTATGCAGAGCTGATGGAATTGGAAGAAATCAGAGAACATGCAGTTCAAATGATAGAGAAAGATCAAGCCTTAGTCAAAAGATGGTTTGATAAGAAAGCAAGAGCAAGGACCTTTCAGGAAGGGGACCTAGTTCTGAAGTGGGATGCAGATCGGGAAAAACCTGGAAGGCATTCCAAGTTTGATGCCATTTGGAGTGGCCCCTACATGGTCACAGGATGTAAAAGTAGCAATGCCTTCCAATTGTCTACATTGGATGGAGAGGAACTTCTGATTCCGGTTAATGGAATCTATCTTAAACATTGCTACTGAAAAGAAAAGGTTTCACCCTTGTAAATATTAGCCTAGGATTTTAATTCCTCTAAGTGTGTGTATGCACATTGTCTTGTTGTAGTTTAGGTTTCAATTTCCCTAAGTGCTTTGGCACAGGATTTTTTTTGCTCCCAGGTTGTATCACTTTGCATTTCAGTGTGCCTCCAGATGAATGTTGTAATAGTGTATTTCAAAGACAGGTGAAATCTCTAGGTCAAGACAATTCTCTACTGTCACAAATCTCATCTTCAAGATTTTCTTATGAAAATTGAGAGTGCAAGCAACAGAGCAGATTTAGGATCAACAGGTTGCAAGCAGTCAGGTTCAAGTTTCAAGAACAAGATCAGTATCAGGCTATCATTCATGACTCCATGCCCAATGGATACTTCAAGGCAACTGATCTTTCACCTAGCAGGCAGGTGATCCCACGAGTCACCAAATTGTTATCCAATTTTTCCCCTCAGGAAAAATTGATCAAACATGACCTTGCACAGGAGAAAATTAAAGGGTTGGTTCGATCATGTGAGCTCACATTTGATTTCTAAAAAATCAAGTTGCAGTGGGCTTGATCAATGGAATGATGCAAGGTGGGAAAAAATGAATGGCCAATGAAATGTCAAAGAAGATCAAGAGCTCAAGTGAGAAAAAATGGAAAAGGCTCAAAAGTTTTCAAGTTTCACATTTTTGGACTTTTCAGAAAAATGGAAAAAAAGAGTTGAAAAAAGTCTGAAAGTTTCTGAAATTCTGAAAGTCAAAATTTTGGAAGGGTTTGGGGTTTTGGAGATTCTCAGGTGCAAAGTTGGAAAAAAAGAAAAATGTCTGAAATCCTGAAGTTCCGAAAGTCCAAAATTTTAGACTTTCTGGTTTCAAAACCTCAGCGCAACAAAAGTTGGGAAAATGGAAGCAAAAAATTTTGAAATTTCCAAAAGTTCTGAAAGTTTCAAAATTTTCAGAATTTCAGAGGTTTCAGGGTTTTCGGGTTTTTGAGGTCTTCAAAATGGGTCAGAAAAGTGTAAAAAGTTTCTGAAATCCTAAAATTTTGAAAGTCTAAAATTTTGGACTTTCAGGGTTTCAGAAAGTTTTTGGGAAATGGAAAAAAGGGAAAATCCAAAATCTGAAAGTTTAGAAAGTTTCAAAATTGGACTTCAGACTTTCGGAGGTTTGGATTCAGTTTCAGTTTGAAATCTCAGAGTACAAAAAAGGAAAAATCACAAAATGTCTGAAATTCCAAAGTCTGAAAGTCTGAAATTTTCAAATTTCGAGGTTTTGGAGTTTCAGAACTCTCAAGAAAATTTGGCAGATGAACAGTGTTTCAATCTCCGAAATCAAAATGTTCTGAAAGTCTAAATTTCAGGATTTGGAGGTTGCATGCTTTTGGACTTTCGAAAAGGATAAAGATCACTCGCCATTTTTGCAGAATGGCACCTCGACCTTCAGATGGCCATAACTTTTGACTGGGAGCTCGGATTTGAGCAAGAGAGGACTTTTTGGAAATCTCTCGAGTCTGCTACTCAACTACGACTGGATATCTATTAAAAAGTGAGACTAAGTTCTTCAAAATGAAAAATATAGTCCACCATTTTTAGGGTGTGTCCAGGTTTCTCACCTACCACCAATAATGAGGTATGGGCTTCCTTTCTTTCCCAACAAGGAACAGTACATGGAGGCATGGGTTTTGTCAGTGGAACCCATCATTGTTTGCAGGTGAATTCAATGCATTTCTTGGGTGGTTGGAGCAAGAATTCAGATTTCTTCTATCTCCTTCTCTCATTCTTCCTATATATTGTAAGGAGGGGCATTTTTCAAAAGGTTGGACATTTTTGTTTTGCACCCTCCCTTCTTCCCTTATCTGTAAGTGAATTTGTGGAGTTCAATCCTACCACTTAATTTGTAATGCAATTTTTTGCCTCTTGGCCATTATAATGCACTGTATCAAATATTTGAAGCAATAATACAAGTCTGTGGATGATTTTCAACCCTCTCTTGTGTTCATTGCATTCATCTGATCTCTCATTGCAATCTTGGTTATCTGTGCATGGTGGTTGTATTACATTTTAATGGTTTGCGTTTAAATGCAAAGCAGGTGTTCAACATTCCTTTGGTGCATCACCCTTGTTAGTTTAGGTTTATTTTCTTGCATCTCCTTAACCCTGTCTCCTTGGCAAGTTAGAGTAGGTTTTAGAGTAGATCCTCTACAATATGAATGTGTGCACCTGAAGAGAGGAATAGGAACCGGCCTTCATCCGGAGAGCTTTCCTGATTGCAAATTCCCACACTTTGGGAAAAGCTCCATGTTATGCAATCACACTGAGAGTCAAAATCCTCTTCAAAATAAACAATTAGAAATTATTAGCTAATTAAGCCTATTTTGCCCTTGTTTTGGTCAATATACCCTACTATTGGCTCAAACCCCTCTTCCAACCACTCAAAATCACCCCACTTTTCTCCACAACGTCTCAACAAGCTTCAAAATCTTATCCTAGCCTCCTAGTTGACCCTAAGTGGTTGATTAAGGCTCCACACATCTTAATCACTTGGTAATTCACTAATTGTGATTAGCAAAGCTTAATCATGATTAACAATTCTAATCTAATTTGGGGCTTTTAGTCCCACATGCACCAAAATACAAGTTTTTCCCAAAAGGAAAACTATAAAAAGAGTTCACCTCTTACCTTAATACTTTACACCATGCTTTGATTTGCATCTCATATAATAAATATGATTATAGCCAAGTTCAATCCTTGCCTAAAGCCTTCAACAAGGTTAGTAGATGAATATCTAAAGCGACTTAACAAGTCATTTGGAGAGGTCATTTCACCATTGTTTGGAGTAGAAACCATAACCATTTAATTTCCCTCTTAGGTCTATTTAGGCCCATGTTAGGTAATTAAACATATTAGTAGGCATGTTTAGTTAGATTTTGAATTGTATTCATGTTAGTTAAGCATTCCTTTAAGCTTCTATCTTAATGTTACATTCCTAGACTTAGAGCCTTGACTAGAGGTGGCAATGGTGTTAGCCTTCCTTAGTTAGTCATGCAATTTTCTTTGTAAAGTTTAGGGTGCTTTCATTTGGCACCCGGTGGGACAATACCCCATTGCATTCAATTTTTAAAGCTTTTTAACTTAGTTTCAAAGTTTTTCATTTCAAGTTTTCTAGCTTAGTTTCAAGTTTCCTAGATTAATTTCAAGTTTTCTAGTTTAATTTCAAGCTTTCTAGAGTACTTTCAAGCTTTTTAGATTAGTTTCTCAAGCTTTTTAGATTAATTTCAAAGTTTTAGAGTAATTTTAGTTTTCAAGTAGATTTCAAAGTTTTCAAGCTAGGTAGTTGTTTCAACTAGATTAGTAGTAGAAGTTGTGTTTTCATGTTATTTGCAGGATATAAGGAGGTGAAGCCCTGTCAAAATCTCCTCAAAATACCAAAGTTTTGATCTTTTTCAAGAAATTATTTTCAAAACTCAGATTTTGAGCACCTACAGGAAAGAGTGCACCTATGCAACAAAAAGAGTGCATGTGCATGTGCATGCAAGGAGTGCACCTGTGCATCAAAGTGCACCTGTGCACTACTGGAGTGCACCTGTGCAACACTAGATTTTTGGTCTCTGAGTGTGGCTTGCCTGTGCATCAAGAAAGTGTGCCTGTGCCTCACTGGATGCCTGTGCATAACTGACTGTGTAAAATTGACAGAGGTGCACCTGTGCACCAAACTTGTGCATGTGCACTCTGGAGTGTGCCCATGCATCTACAAAGGGTGTGCCCATGCACTAAGAGTGTGCCTGTGCACTAAGGTAAAATTTTCTCAAACTTCAAAATTTCAATTTTTGTTTTTAGGATTGTTGTCATTTTTAAAGGTTTTTAGTTGTTGTTTTTGTCAATTTATTGATTTTAGAGCAATATTCCTAACAAAATTTCCTTAGGGTTTGATAAGGGATTTTTGATTAAATTGGGTTAGGGTTTGATGAATGATTATGTTTTCATACTTTGTTTGAGTTTGGAATAGGGTTGTGTATGCTCTTCTCTTACACCTAGTGTGATCTTGAGAACCAAAAACACTTCTAAACCACTTTTTGCTTCTTAGGAGTAAGTAGGAACAATCATCATTCATTTTGTGCTTAAGAGAATAAATTTTCATTTTTGACATGTACTTGATCTTTTAGTTTAAGAGATTTTTCACTTGATAAATAATCAAGGCTAAAATTTGTGTATGCTCTTCCCTTGCACCTAGTGTGATCTTGGGAACCAAAAGCAATTTTAGTCTTTCATTAAGAAGCACTTGGATTAATTGGGAATAAACCTTGTTTTTGCAAATTTTTATGGTAGTTAGTTGATTTACAAGCTTTGCATTTCTATTTAGTTGGATTATTTGTTGTGTATGCTCTTCTCTTGCACCTAGTGTGATCTTGAGAAACAAAAACAACACTTAATCCTCTTTCTATGATATTGTGAATCTTTTTGAACTACTAACCATTTGTGTGAAGGACCTAAAATGCTTGTCAAAGAAAGAAGGGCTCTCTTCAAACCAAAATCTAACATTCACGTGTGTTGTAGGTTGCCATTGGTGGTCTAAACCAAATTGCTTAATCCAAAAGATAAAAAATACACCAACACACAAATTCAAAACACTGTATTGCAGGTTTCGGTTAAGAGCTACGGCTCGTCCGCTTAACTAGGACATAACCCCTTTGGCATAAGCCTTAAGCTACAACAATGGGGGTGGTCCTAGGAACCCTAAAGTAGTTCACGCAAGAGGGAACCTTGTGAATGAAACAGGAAAGTGCTCCACACTACCGAATTGACTAGTACGCCTTGGTGAGATTAGAGGAAAAGTTACTTCCATTGCGACCCCAATGATAATACAACTGAATGCACTTTGGTGCTCATTATACTAAAGGAGGTAAAGTAAATTTGAGATACTCCTTGGGAAACCTTGGTAAATCGAGCTCGCAGAAGTAAACTTGTGACACATAGAGAGAGAACCACCTAGGAAGCTTGTCGGCTTGGAGCCATTGTTTTTGTCTTAGTTGTTATACTTGAGAGCTCTCACAAAGTGACAACTTTGTTAGATTCAAACTCTTGTTTTTTGAACAAGGGAAAGAATCTCTTAAAGTTGAAACCACATGTGATATTTCATCACGAAATCTACTTAGTGTCATTTTGTCCTAGTTTTTCACTTGTCCTAAGACAAGGTGAAACTCTGCCAAAATAACACCAAGTTTATTTCAACACCACTTGGTCTACACCCTTGTTTTCTTGTTGCCCATTTTTGGACAAAAGGAAACAACATATATGGATACCACTAGATATCATGTGTCCACCACTTTTGTATTCTACTTGTGACTAGGTTGCAATGCCGGAGTGCAAGTGTTGAAAGTGTGCATGGTACGTACTCACGATCTAGTAGGCCCCCTTGTCTCAAAGACCCATATTTGAGACTTATTATCATCGTAGTTAGGTGATTTCATCCTTGTCTTCTTTTGAGTTGTTACGCTGCCCACATTATAGCCATACAATTGAGATATTTACGTCTTGTTTCCATTGTGAAACTAGGCCTAAATCTCTATATTGTATTGTTACGCTGCTCGCACGCATAACAATTTCTTGTTATACTTAGACGTAGTTTTTACATCCTAGCTTTGTCTTGAGTTTTGTGAGTGTTGAGGTTACTTTGTTAGCATCGCTATAATGCCATTTTGATACTAAAATCTTGCTTTCTCACAAAGTTGGATTACGTGTCCAAATAGCATTGTTACGCTGCTCACATTTGTATCATCCATTTTACAACACTTAGACTTTGTTAGTGTTTAGAAACTAGTTTTTAGTATACCTTGATAGAAGATCGCGTCAACAACATTTCTTAGCATTTAGGTCTTGTTTGTTACAAACTTGACCTAACTGGTGATATTGTGTTGTCACTATTTGGTTTCAAACCTATCTAGGAAAATATTAGGGAGTAAACTATTTGGTGTGACTAAATTTTGAGCGTTGTACATCATTGTATTATTATAGACAAAATTGTGTCATATATTACCTTGCTAGGGTAGTTTTTTCTTTATTCTTTGGTTCATATGTTCACATTGACCTATTGATTTTGTGGCTATTCTATAGTCACCTTGTTTTGACAATTTAGCATTGTTACGCTGCAAAAATTTGACTAAGGTCCCTTTTTAGTAAACCTTAGTGGAAATATTTCATGTTGTATCTCCTATCTCGAGTATGCCTACTACGAGAATGGGATCCCAAAGATTAGGAGCCGATATATTTGGAGGTGACAACCCTCTTTTAGAGGATAATCTCATGGTTGACCATAGTGGTGGAGAGGAAGATTCTCCTCGTATGAATATAGAGCGTCCTCCCACCAATTTTGATGATTACATTTTTCAAAACAAACATGAGGTTCTTATGTGTGTTATGGAACTAGGAGCTAAGTTACCTTCCACAGTGGACCCTTCTCTCATTTCTGCAATGGTTCGAGGAGAAGAAGAAGTAGACCGACCTCATCGTACTGTTAATGAAATATTAAACCCAGGTCATGCCTATACTTATGCGCTACATAATAATGAGGAGATACCTATTGAAAATGATGGAGATTATTGAGTACATTATTAAAATACATTGTAAAGACAACGAGGAACATGTTCATCATGCAAAACCTCCCCCTAATGAAAATCGTCATGAAATACCCATTCAAGAGGTGATGTTAGAACAACAGGTCCAAGCCCTCACTCCAATTGGCAAGTTTGGCTTCACATATACAAAAGGACCAACCAAAACTTGTAAACAAGCTATATCAAAGGAAAAACCCAAAAAAAAAGTTTCACGAGTTCCCAATAAACACTCCTCGATGGGAGACACGAAAGGATCCTTATGAGGAATTTCTTATAGATAATAGAGGTGGGAATACACCTAGATTTAACCCTTTGTATAGGCCTACGCCACCCACACAAGATCCCCTCTTCAATCAAGAGTGGTCCACTATGAAGAACACCCTTCTAGCATTACAAGAAGGCCAAAACTGGTAACAATAAGAAATACAGTTTGATGAGTTGTGCCCTTATCCATTCGATAGGGCCATGCTACAGGTACCTTTCCCATGACACTTTGATTTTCCAAAATTTGACAAGTATAAGGGAAAAGGTGACCCTCGTGACCATATTAAATATTTTTATATGGCATGCCAAGAGGTTGCATTTAGCGACAATTATCTTATACGCCTCTTCCCATGAGTTTAGGAGGAAGACGCATTGGAATGGTTTATACGCATCCCCAAGGGATCTATATCCACATGGCCAGAATTAGCTGAACATTTTGTATGTCACTTTTCTTTTAATATAGAGAGTGACATTACCATGTTAGATCTCTGCAATGCCAAACGAAACAACGAAAACTTTGTTGCATTTTTACAATGATGGAGAGGATTAGCTAGCCGTTTTCCTTGCTCCATACCCAAAAAATAGTTGATAAGCATATTTGTTCCCAACCTCCATCCAGACATTACGTTCCACTTGCAAATGCATTGTGGCAACATGTTCGAAGAGGTAATCGAAAAAGGGAGTCAAATTGAAAAAGCATTGTTAGCTAGGGGGACTCTAAAACCTTTCTCCCATGATCATAATGATTCCAAATCTAATGAAAAACCAAATTTTGTTCATAATAAAAACAAAAACATCATTGGTGATGGGATAGTAGACTCTAAGTGAGTACAAGCCATTCAGAACCACACACCTTTGAAGCTTGCAAAGGGAAATCCACCTACAGAGTATAAATGTCATACTTTCACACCTCTATCTGAATCAATATCATCCATACTAAAATAGTTAGAGGCCGTAAACATGGTTAAGTACCCTGAAACACAACCCTATGGGGACGACGCACCTAAACCATCATGGTTTAGAGATAATGAATTTTATGGATTTCACCGCGTAAAGGGTCATAAAACTGACAAGTGTTTAAGATTAAAACACTACATTCAAGACCTATTCAACAGTGGTGATATAGAAGTAGACTCGTTGCCACTGCCAAATCTCCAAATGCAAACTTAGGGATCTTCAAAGAGCCTTTTCCCAATCATGAAGAAAAGAAAAATCTGGATCGGGGACAATCGTCTCAGAATAAGAATGCTAACTATGTGTCAAACAAAGACCATTTTGATGCCTTGATAGGTTGTGTTGATCCACTTGTTGAGAAAATCAATACAATTAGAATTAAAACAAGAGAGTGTGTCATGGCAATGTGATGGGCTCACCTTGTTATCTCAGAACCTACTCCCCCTCCTCCTCAAGAGAGTCATTATGATGTGTTAGATCAACTAGAGAAGACTACAACTAAGATTTCAATCTTAGACCTTCTAAATATTTCTAACGTCCATAAGGATATACTTTGCAAAACCCTACAGGGATCATGAGTATCTATTGATGTTGACCCAACACATTTACAAGCCATGGTAGCACAAATCGCTCATGCAAGACACATAACCTTCAGTCTGACAGAAGCCTTAACTGAAAATCCCTCCCATAACCTACCCTTACATATTGAGGTAATAATCAAGTGTAAGAAGGTCAAGAGAGTGCTTGTGGATGGTGGATCGGGTCTTAACATTTGTACTCTTAAACTAGTTCATCAACTAGGCTGCACAGAAGCTGATTTGGAGACAAAGGTCATCACCATAAAGGTGTATGACAATGAAGAAAGACAATCAGCTGGAATGATCACTTTCTCATTAGAAGTTGGTCCCATAACCCATGATACGAAGTTCCATGTCTTGGACCTGGAGCTCCCTTACAACATCTTGCTCGGTCGCCCATGGATTCATGCCATGCAGGTCATGCCATCAACGTATCATCAATGTCTAAAATTGCAGTATGAAGGACATACACTTACTATACAAGGGGATCCCCAACCATTTTCTCATTGCAGAGCATTGTCGGGCTATTTTCCTACCATCTACGAGTGTCCCTCTATGGAGATTGTTGTCCCTGTTCAGTCAGAGGCCCTCGCTTCACGAGTGGATCCAGACACCCTGACTCCCAGTGACAATAGTGCATCTACATTGGAATCTCCTTTTGCTACATGGGAGATGAAGGTCATAAACAATGACTGTGGAGAGTATAATCTTCAGCAAGCCCTTATGATTCAAAACATTCCGCTATCAGCCCAAGCACATGGTAGACCATGTTATAAATTCCAAAGATCAAGGGAGAATTTCCCCTTTGACAATTTCACTTCAGGTGGCTTGCTAGAAGATGAAATAATCCTCAATGATATTATATTTCATCCTCAAGATGATGAAATGGATTTGTGTTACAAGTCATCTAGGTATGTTATTCCTAACAGAATCATGCTTACTATGAGATATCAAGGATGTGGTTGTGGCCGCCAAGAACAAGGTCCATTAGAAGCTCTTTCAATACCTCATCGTATACTGGGTAAATCAGGTATTGGTGTCCATTTGTATGAGTCTCACCCTTCAGATAATGAGTATGCTTCTTCTGAGAGTGAGGATAGTTTGTCTGAAAAATGAAAGTGAAACAGATTCCCAGTGTAGTCTTTACGAAGACCTCGCCTCTATGAACCTATTCTCTAACATGGCTATCCTTACCATAACCCCTGTTACACCCACCTGTATCCCCTATAACTCAAACATTAAACCTCATCTACCCATCACTCATGAATTGGGATCAACAACAACATGTACCTATTGACGTGTTTCAGAATGATGAGGCTATTGGTGAGTTCTTGGGCATCAGAGATAACATTCCAAGAAATGATCACAAGAAAGGCTTCTCCATTTAGCTCAATGCATGTGTGTACTTAGAGGAGGTAGAATTATGTGGACACTTAAGTAAAAAAGTGAGCAAGGGAAAGATTCCTACAGAAAATCCTTGTGGAAAGAAAAAGGGGAAGTCCTATAGCGAAAACCTCTTTGAGGTGCTTGTGGACAAACAAGCAGAACAACCTATGGAAAAGATAGTGTACCCATATAAAGATGAGGACCTCCCTGAACCACCTTTGGTAGAGGAGGATCTCAATCTCCCTCCCGATCCTACATGTATGGGGGATGAGTCAAAACTACTAGTGGAAGATACAATAGATGTTAACATCGACACAGAGGAGTTGCCTAGAATAGTTAAGTTGGGAGCTTCACTCTCAGCCAAAGAACAAAAAACATTTACAGGACTTTTGAGAGAGTATGCAGACATCTTCACTTGGTCTTATGCTGACATGTCAGGACTTGATCCTGCATTAGTGGTGCACAATCTTGTTGTGCACCCAGATGCCAAGCCCATCAAACAAAAGCTTCAGAAGATGCATCCTCACGTCACCTTACTGGTAAAGGCAGAGCTAGAAAGGTTATTAGAAGTAGGCTTCATCAGGCCTATCGACTACTCAGAGTGGATTTCTAATGTGGTACCAGTTTAGAAAAATCCAGTCAGTATCAGAGTGTGTACTGATTTTAGAGATATTAACAAAGCTTGTCCCAAGGATGACTTTCCTCTCCCTAACATCGACATGATCATTGATTCTACTACTGGTTATGAGATGTTATCACTCATGGATGGCTTCTCAGGTTATAATCAGATAAATATTATGGAGGAAGATCAACACAAGACAACTTTCACAACCCCATGGGGAACATTCTGCTACCAAGTTATGCCCTTCGGCCTTAAGAATGCAGGTGCTACATATCAGCGGGTGATGACTGTAATCTTTCACGACATGATAAGTGACATCATGGAAGATTACGTAGATGATATACTAGCTAAATCTAGAACTCGGGAGGAGCACACCGAGATTTTGTGGCATATCTTTCAGTGCCTAAGGGACTACAAAGTCCACCTTAACCCGAAGAAGTGTGTCTTGGTGTGCTATCTGGGAAATTACTAGGATTCATTGTGTCAAGGAGAGGAATAGAAGTGGACCCTGCAAAGGTCATGACTATCACAGAAATGCCTCCTCCTAAGAATATTAGACAACTGCGTAGCTTACAAGGGAAAATTCAGGCCATCAGAAGGTTTATTTCACAGCTAGCAGACAAGTGTCATACATTCACACATCTTCTTAAGAAAGATGTTAATTTCACCTGGGGGCCAGAACAACAACAAGCATTTTCTTTACTAAAAGAATACTTGGCTAAACCCCCCATTCTCATGCCGCCCATGGCAGGAGAACCCTTGTTGCTTTACATCTCTGCTACACATTTTGCAATTGGGGCACTGTTGGCCCAGTATGATAAAGAGCAGAGAGAAAAGGTTGTATACTACTTGAGCAGAACATTGATAGCATATGAGCTCAACTATCCACAGATCGAAAAGGCTTTCCTAGCCATAGTGTTTGCTTTCCAGAAGCTATGCCACTATTTTCTCAACAATAAATTCAAGCTTATTTCGAAGGTCGATCCTTTAAAATACTTATTGTCAAAACCCACCCTAACTGGAAAGATGGCTAATTGGATCATCTTATTAAGTGAGTTTGACATTGAGTATGTGCATCAAAAGTTAGTAAAAGGACAAGTCTTAGCAGATCAGCTAGCAGAAGCTCCACTACCAGGTACCAAACCCTTGAGTCTAGAGCTACCAGATGCATCCATCATGTACCTTGAGGAATCTATCATTTGGAAACTATACTTTGATGGCTCCTTTACCTTTCATGGTTCAGGTGTCAGAGTTGTGTTAATCACTCCTATGGGAGACTTGATTCCCCAAGCGTTCCAACTCAGGTTCCCATGCATGAATAATATAGTGGAGTATGAAGCTCTCATCGCAGGGATGAAGCTAGCCATCAAGTGGGATATCAGATGAGTTAATTGCATTGGTGATTCAATGCTTATTATCAAACAGGTCACAGATGAATACAAGGTCAAGGATGAAAAGTTTCTTCCATATAAACAAATGTTCGATTCCTTGAAAGAATTCTTTGAGAAGATAACATTTGAGAAAATACCAAGAGAACATAACAGAGCAACTGATGTTATGGCTACAGTAGGATCCATGTTGATTATTCCACCAGGGAACAATGACATGCCATTCTTCGTTGAAAATATAAGAACAACAACATATGACATACCAGAATCATGTTTGGTGTGTGAGGTTGTTGGTCCCTTTTCCCCATGGTATGCTGAAATATTTAATTACCTCCATGATGGAACCTTTCCCACTAACATTTCCCATGCTGAAAAATGCACCCTCATCCAGTGTATAGCCTATTATACCCTACTTGGGGGCACCCTCTTCCACCGAGGCTATGATGGGAATCTGTTGCGATGTTTAAATTCAGATGAATCTATCCAAGCAATCAAAGAGGTGCACGAAGGCATCTATGGGGCTCATACTAATGGGATCGTCCTTGCAAAGAAAATTCTTAGAGTAGGCTATTATTGGCCTACCATGGAGCATGACTGTTGTAACCATGTGAAGAAATGTGTGGATTGTCAAAAGTATAACAACTTGATACATGTGTCCGGTGCAATCCTTGCAGCCTGTCACAACCCCTTGGCCATTCTCAAAGTGGGGTCTCGATCTAATAGGGAAACTTAACCCTGTCTCTTCAGATGGTCATAAATTCATCATTACTGCAACTGAGTACTTTACAAAATAGGTAGAGGTTGTTCCTCTCACCTATGTTGAAGGTGCCCAGATCTCTAAATTTATCATGAACCATATCATCTGTTGATATGGTATCCCTTCTGCTATTATCACTGATAATGGTAAACCATTTAAGAATAAAATAGTGAAAGCACTCTGCAAACACTTTCAAATATCCCTTAAGTTCTCAACCCCCTATTACCCTCAAGGTAATGGGAGAGTTGAGGCTTCCAATAAAACCCTTAATTTACATTATGGAGAAGATGGTGAACAAGATAGGTCGTGACTGGCATCTACAAATTCACCCTACCCTCTGGGCATTCAGAACTTCTATCCACACCCCCACAGGTGCCACTCCATACTCCTTAGTATTTGGCATGGAAGTCATACTACCTTTAGAGATCGAGATCCCTTCTTTGTGTATTGAGCTAAGGGACTACCTGAATGAAGAGGAGGACTACAAAGTAGCTCGACTGGAAGAGTTGGAGCTATTAGATGAGAAAATACTTCATGCTCTCAATCACCTTAAAGTGTATCAGGATTGAGTGTGGTGAAGCTACAATAAAAGAGTCATACCTCATCAATTTGAGGTAGGGGATTTGGTGTTAAAAGAGAATCAGAAGAACACCAATAAGGACCATGAAAAGAAAGGGAAATTTGAACCCAATTGGCTAGGACCATATGTTGTGGTTACCAAGTTTGGTTCAGGTGCCTATAAGCTAGCCCATGTAGATGGCCAAGAGCTTCAAGAACCCATGAATGCAATGCATCTTAAGCACTTCTATGCTTAAGTATGGGGTCTCTAAAATATCAAGAAAAGAAAAAAAAGTATAAAAATAGAAAAATAAAAAGATAAATAAATAGGTGCATCCAATAGTGAAAACCACGCAATGGTGGCACTTTGGACAAGTCCTTTGGTGAAAACTAGTTTCTGGTGCCAAGGGAGGGTCCATTGTTCACAAGCATTTCAGGTTTAGGAGTATGAAAACTTTTCCTAAGTTGGTCTTTGCCTTCGTCTGAGTCCCTTGTGAGCCTATCCCTCTTTTCCCTGATCCAGCTAATCCAACCTTTTGAATGCAGAGAATTTAACTTTGAATGAACCCATCTCATGTTGGGGGAAACTTCACAGTGTCACTTCTGGCATATAACACATGGCATTCTGCCCTTGTACATCCCATCTAACGTTGGGGGCATCCATGTTTCTTCATTTCCTTGCATGTTCACTTTGGAAAACTGTTTAGAAAACATCAAAAACATTCGTATAACTTTTTGAAAACCCCAAAACATACAGATATGTTCCTTGGAAAATGTAAAATATTCAAATATGTTTTGTAGAAAACTCCAAAGCAATAGAAATTTGTCTTAAGGATAAAACCAAAATAGTGAAAAACGTCCCAAAACTGTCCTACAAAAATAAAGTAGTAGTTTACTTACTTTTATTTGTTGGTTTGTATGGTTTTTAGTTGCATTACTTTTTTGTATTGTGTACTTTAAGTTAGATTCACTTGCTTACTTAGATTGAATGTTATTTTAATCTGTAGTGCATTGCATTGAGTTCATTTTATCTTGCATACTTGTAAATAAATGTGTTGCTTTGATTAGATTTGTTTAACTTATGCTTGTTATTTTTACTTGTACATTTTTGTTATCATTTCATCATCATATCACATAAAACCATCACATCTATACATCATATATCAATAAATGCTAAGTCTACATCACACATGTATGCTAAAGCTAATCATCAAATATTGTATCATCAATGGGGCAAGAGGGGTTGCGCATGATCACAAATCTATCCCCCCCACACCAATATCAAAAATAAAAACATGTTTTACTCAAAGTATCTCATCAACATGCAATATGACATCAGCTAAGGCTATCTCATAATCTAACAAACATGTGATACAAACATAAAACATACAAATTAAGCATGATATATCATTAACAACATGTGATACATCAGTAATCCATCTATCATCATACATCAAAAATATAAATCATGTACAAAATAAATGTCTCAAAAGTACATCTGATATAATGAGCCATCATGGGCATCTATACAAAAAGTTCCTTAATCATAAGGCCATCATAAAAAACACTATATATACACAAAAAAATTTCCCTTCATCAGCTAGGCAGGGGAACATTAGGTGTTGGACATGTAGACAAAAATTTCGCCATGAAAATTGATGAAATCCCACGTACTTTCTAATCCTACAAAAGATGCCTTACAGATTGATGGTGACACTCTTATGTGATCTATTCACATGAAATAAGACAAGATAACTGTCAGCTCTCTGGACTATACCTAATGAACTATCTACTTATATTGGGATGGATACTGATTAATAGTCCTAGTGCATCCTAATAGTATGTACTTACTATATTACAACACATTGATGCCCAATCATGCTTTATAGCTCTAGATCATGAAGCAGTGATATTGGAACTTGTGAAGCAGGAGTAGCATTATACTCTCTGGAAAACTTGTATAGTTGTATTGTAACATTGATCTCACTCTGCAATATCCTGGGTATATATGATAGCCCAGATACTGAGGATAATGGCAAATAATAATCACAATAGATAATCACGTTATCCTGTCACTTTGGCTATGTCTGCCACCTACTGGGTCATGTTTGTTATATCTTGATCCCTCTCTACCTTAGTCTTAGCATCTACTAATGAGTTGATCCTCAAGAAAATTTGATCACTCTCTCTAAGAAGCCTGGACTAGGGATAGCCTCTTTATAAGCTATGAGAAGTTGTAGGGCTACTACATGTCTAACTCTATGTAAAATACCTACTCCACATCAAGCTATAGAATTGTCACTTCCTCCATAACTTCTACTCCACCACCTTCCCATCTCCTCCATGTCTCATGTACTTTCTGGTGGACTCACGTGAGTGGCTATATGAAGCAGTATCCTCACATATCCCATAATAGCCACCTCCAGGAAAAAGTGGATTGTGGTGTTAATGCATAGCATGTCAACCACTATAGAAATTGGCCTACAACTAAACCTACTACTTGAAATGAGCACCTGTTGTGGTACCCTATATGCGGTCCTCCCTGTGGATCTGTCCTGTGCTTGTGTCTAAACCCTGGGATTTGCTAATGCCCTAAAATCCCTGCATGCTGCATTAATACCTCTTGTGGAATGGTCAAGCATTGAGGAAACACTGTAGCATACCAAGCAACATAATCTGTGAAGTAGTCCAAGATCAACTATTTATTCCATTGTACCCAAGGATGAAAAACCACCTTGAAAAGCCTACACAAGCTCAGCCCAAACCTGATATGAGGCCCCATATGAAATTCACCTCTTTGTATATATGCATGCATACCACATCTTAGCAGTCAAAAATCCCTCTAAATGAGACCAAACTGGCACTGGACCCAGGTCTACCCTGTACCACTCCATGAATTTGGGATTCCTGCTCCCAAGGAGGAAATGATCAACCATAGTTGTACAAAGCTCAACTAACATCCTTAAGCCATTGATATAACATGTATGGTTGTCCATGTAATCATATGGGGTTGTAGCTCATCAAACTCACATTTGTAATAAGTCTGTATCCCCTGATATGACCACAAATATCATCCTCTCGACTGGAACCCATCCCATGATGGAAGGATATCTAATGGCTCGAGCTCTCAAAGCTCATAGGGTGACCAATCACCAATATGGTCCCAAGCCCATATCTGTAGCAAAGTAGTAGGACCCATGGTCCTTTTTTCCATGGTAGGTTATCAAGTGAAGATCAACGTATAAGTGATCTAGTATGCAACTGACCCCAACAGTAAACCTCTCCCTGTAGAAGGTCGTGAATCACTCCAATAAGGCCAAGGGGAAACTAAGAACTAGTCTTGTTGGGAAACAATATGTTGTTGAAAAGATCTAACAAAAACACGGGGACTCGGAAAATGAGCCGCTGATTGGCCATGTACCTCCTAATGAAGACCATCATGAACCCTATTGGGGTATTTTCACCAAACATCTCAACTAAGCATTAGGTGAATACGGTCCTGGAGAGCATCATAAGTGATCAAACAACCTGAATAGGAACTCAGCTAAAGATCCACCACACATCCTCTAGAGTGATGCTCATCTCTGCCTTGTCCCCCTCTCGTGAGCCCAAGCCTGACTCTCACATGCTTTCACACTCTTATTTCCATTTTAATTAGCAGGCTAAGGTTAAAATAGGATAAGGGGCATGTGAAACATGTGACCCTCGTCCTCCCCATGGTCAGCTCCTAGTGTCATCATCCAAGTAAAAATCATTTCTACTTCCTAGTGAGTTAAATGTCATTTTAGCTCTCGGTGCTCATTCCCCGTCCATGCGTCTCACCAATAAGGAACCTAGTGCTTCCACTTGTCAACATATAGTCTAATTTTTACTCTTTTGTTTTCCTTTTTTCACCTTTTTCCCTCTTTGCACCAGAGTAACTCAACTTCGACCACATCCCTACTAGAATTAAGTTGTCGGGTCAAAGGTGAGTTAATGTAATGCCCCGTAGGGCATCGGCCTCCACTGCCACCTCGGCCTCCTCCTAACCACTCCGAACTGCAGGCTGTCTTGTCTACCGCGTTTTCCTTTCTGTCCTTGCGTGAGGGAGACAGGAATGGGTGGAGTCACATTTTTTTTTTCTTATACCATAATCTCTTCTGGGATCCTTCTAGATGCCCGTCCATTGTTTACTCCAGGCAGGCGGCCTGTCCCCATAGCGCGGGGCTCCAAAATAAGATAAAATAAAAATTTTGGCTTGGTTAGCTGGCAGTTAGGTGGCAAATTATGTTTCCTGTTTGGCGTGTTCAGTTTTTCTTCCTGGTTGGTGGCCGCACATGCCCCAGTCATTAATTCTTTTGACTTGCCATCTCCTGTCACGTGGTCTACTTCTTCCTGCCCTGAACCACGAATGCTTGCTTGCGCTCCATCAGATGTTGCAACAGATGAATTGCTACAGCGTGTTCTGGACAGTGGATTCTCAAAAATGGTGTTGTACAGGCAGAATCCGTGGGCGCAGAATTGAATTTCTCCTGGCCGTGAGGAAGCATTTGACTGTATGCAGCAGCTACAGGGTCGAGAAGTAAACGTGCCTCAGAAAATCAGTGGCCTCCAGGGAGAGAAAGTGCGACAGCTGCTACAGGGCGATCCCAGGGAGCCGTTGGTGTTGATCCTGATGTTCTGGTTGCACGCGACCAGTCGTGATCAGTTGTTGCAAAACCTTGCAGCCGTAGTAGAAGGACGAGATAAAGTTTTAGTTGAGCTGTCTTGCCTTTTCATTTTGGGGAGTCGCTTCTGTCCAGGTGGCGAATCTAACATGGAAGAAGCTCGATCAAATCTTGAGGCAAGTTTTGCAATGAGGCTGAGATTTCGTTCACTGCTGTTTCTAGTTCCGAACAGAAGTTTTTCCAGCGCCTAGCCCATGGGTTTGATATGGTGGTTATAGATGAAGCTACAAGCTAGGGAAGTAGGCGTGTTCCTCCACTTTCCTTGGGAGCTGTAAGGTGTGTTCTTGTTGGAGATCCACAGCAACTGCCTGCAGCAGTAAATAGCCAGGCAACGGGCTTGTTACAGTTGCTGGACAGTGAGAGTAAGGATGTTTTGTGGTTTAACCCAGCGCGTGAGAGAATGGTAAAAGATACTGAGGAGAGGAGTTGTAACATACATCACCCCCTTGCCATAAACCCCACACCTCTTGCCTGTTGCAGTTTCAAGCCTGAAACTGTAGCTTGTTCTTACAATGGAACTTCCTACAGTGGAGAGCATAATTTGATGTATTATTCAAGCCCTTCCACTGGACATCCTATGCAGAGATCCACAAATGTTGCAATGCCAGGGATATCACCAACTGGGGAGGGTTTGAGCTCAGTTAATAATGGTGTCATCATGCCACAGCCAGTGAGACCAGTGGGTTCTAGTGTTAGCATTGAATATCTGAAAGAAACCAATCAGCAAATCTCTCCTCCCTGCAAAACTATGGATGAGATTAAAGAGCAGATGGAAAAAAAAAAAAAAAAAAACTTTTCCAGCTCTTATATCTGACTCTAAAAATAGGGTAAAATGGGCTAATTCTGCATACAAGAAGATGGTGGGTCAGCCAGAGTGTTCATGGCTGGAGTCAACAGTGTGCTGCTACAATGATAATTCTGAAGGACCTTTGACATCAATGATCAATGGAGAAGTTGTACTAAAGGATGAACCCTTTCCAGCAAGTGCTCTCGGACTGAGTGGTAAGCAGTTCGACTCTCACCCCCAAAGCAGCTGCATTGAAGCAATCTAGTGTTTGGACAACCACCTATTGCATTCTTCTAGTCGTGCCTTCAAAAGGGAATCACGGTGTGGTATATTGCAAGAAAAGACCAGTGAAGCAGAGGATAAAGCGGAAGGCGTGTGGCTGTAGCAGTCCCTGCTGGATGTTCACGACTGGTGGATGCGTTAAAACAGGCAAGATAGACTAACCATATACATAATATGCTAGTATCTAATAACCTCTTGAAATGAAACTTTTTCTTTTTAGAAATTGGTTTAAATCTGTGATTTTGTGGATTTGCGTTCAGTACATGGTTAACAGTTTGTTACTTCTGGATTTGCCTCTGTTGGTTGTTCTTGTTGACGTGATCAACCCATATATATATATAAAACAAACAAAGGTTCTCAGTGTATGCTTTGATTGATCATATGAAATATATATATAATATATAATTTTAAAGTTACTTCCTTCTACAAAAATGTCGTTGTTTCTTTTGTGAACCTAGGTATGTAATCGCCCCTAGAACGTTGCAGCGTTGACTAGTATTGGTTTCCTGTTATGTTGTTGCCCTAGAGGAAAACATACAGTTAAATTATTATTATTATTTTTATGATAAGCGTGATTATGCACTTCGTGTATTGTGCAAATTATTAGGGCTTTTGGAAATTAGAAGTTCAATATATATGCTTGTTAAGAAGGAAGTTTTGGGCCGAAAATATGTCCTGGGTTGATAGAAGGGAATAAATTATTGATAGAACCCCATTTTGATTCTACTCTTTCTATGAGTAAAATTTGATAAAATTAATGACCTTTATGGTGTTAAGATATGGTATGTTGATGATTCCTTGTGTGATCGATTTAATCATGTATAGACATAATGCCTTGATGGAGTAAGGTAATATCTTTCACGGTTCGTGAAAGTTAAGGTTTTCATCAACTGCTTAAGGTAACATGAAGTTCCTTAATTTAGTCAAACTTGTTTTGTACTTCCTCCTTGATGAGTGACCTTTCATTGCAAATTTAGAATGATTGTGATGGAAGGCCGTGAATATATTTTGTTGTCAAAAAGGGAAAAGAAGCTATGGAATAGTTTGTTTATGTGTCGAACGTAATAATTGTAATTACATCGTTATAGAAGTTCGTTATTGGAGGATATCTATCTTCAATGGTATATTATGTGTTTAATCACTGCATAGGTTACCATAAACTTAGTGATGAGATGTAAATTAAGGAGAGTTGAGAGACCTCTTCCTTTGTATACATCGTTTATGATATTAGGAAGTGAGTTGATGTCGAAAAATTCCAACCAAGTCTAGATTCATGGCTATGTTCCTCTAGAACGGGAGGATTATAAATCTAAGGTATTATGAAAATTGCAAGGATGTGTTTAGAATGCTAGATTGCCTACTCAACTTGGGTATTAATGAGGCTTGTCGCTATTCCGGCCCTGGTCATGTTCAGTAGGTAGGCTGTTAGGCAATGCCTATTCCGGACATTCTTACCGTCCTTTCCACTTATCCTTATTAGCTATGAAGTCACTTATTACCTAAGATATAATGGTTGTGGGTTTGAATATAAGATTTTCATCCTTTAAACCTTTTTTATTACATGATGGAACTTTGTTTTTACCCTCGTTGTTCGTTTATAGCCTATTAGGCCTATGTCCCTACGGAACGATTCCAAAACTATATTCTTTTTGGCAGCTAAGATCGGGCCTGGTTTTTATCTTTTGACTTCACCTTGAGAATGTGGATTGATGGGTTACACTTTAGATTTCAATCACGTAATCTACGGGATTACATGATTGAAATCCTAATACTCTCAACTCTTGTGTCTAATCATTTAAATTTCATAGTCTTGCGTATTTGGTTGTCAAACTTTTGTAGTTTTAGAGGTATTTCATAACTAAAACTTATGGTTTTCTTCTTAGTTGATATGTTGAAAATTATATCTTGTTTCAAAAGGTTGTTAGAGGTTAGAACTTTGATCCATTTCCTGAAATAGAATGTTTCCTTTCATGGTATTGTTAGCTAGTAGCTTATTGTTGCTATGTATAGTCTTATCTTGCTCAGTTCTCGCGAACTGACTCAGGTTATTAATTGTTGCAGATGGCTTACGTGGTTAGATGATGGAAAGACTTGTAGATTATTGCATCAATCTTGGTTATGATGTTCCTTTGTACGAATGTGTATTATGTTATAAAATTTGGAAAGGGCCTTTGGACATTTTAGAAGAAGGGTCAGTGCCTAGTAAATGTATTGTAGAGTATTGTTGTTGTAACTGTTGAAACTTTGGCTTGTTTGGTTATCATGTGAAAGATGAAATTTGATTACCGCTTGGTTATGGGATATTCTAGTGAATTTTAACCCTTAGTATAGTAGCGGGGCTTGTCCCATGTTATTACTCTCTTGCTCCCTAGTCATGGTTCAATAGAGATAGTATGTCCCTTTGATTTGTGCATCATGTTGGAAAGAATTGATATAACCTTGTTTTGTTTCCGCAAACGAGTACTGTTAAACTTTGCTCTTGAGTTAAAATGTTGAGTTGTAAATCCTCCTAAGGCTTAGTAGCAATGAGTTTGTAAGCACTATAAAGTGAGCTGGATAATCCTGATAAAAGTTAAACTAAAAATTTATATATATGAATATATTATGTAGATGTGATCTCCTTGATAACCTTTCAGACCTAGAACAATCAAGAGGAAACTATCTTTTGTAACGAAATATGATAACTTATTATTATTTTAATTTTTTTTATTCGAGCCAAGCTAATAAACATTATCCTTTTATGGTGAAACCTTAAATGACCTCATGGTGAAATCAATGGTTAGATTTTAGAAGATGATAGGGTTTAATAAGTAGGAGGGAAAGTGATTAATAAAACCTTAAATTTCTCTTTATCGTTTGAAATGTTTTCCTTTGTCAAACTTAATTAAGTAAAGTCTAGATGGAACATTTAACCAATCTCGATAAACACTTAACCTCAATAAAAGACTGATAGTAAACAATGTGACCCTGAAGCTAAATTCTGTTGTCCTGTTCTGTTAACCCTTGCCTTGATTCATGGTGATATTTCTTAAGCAAGGTCAAAATTCAATCTTTAAACAAGAAGGCTATTGTTATGAACCCTAAGCGGTACTTTCCACTCAATCGGAGCTTATGCCTTCACCTGTGCAATAGAGGTGTGGAACATGTGTTAGTGACTTGAGTAAGTTTAATTAACCTTGTAAGAAATGGAAAATGTTCTAAAATCAAATGAATAAAAAGCCTTGGACATAAAATTGATGATCCCAGTTTAGAAAGCTTGGCCTTAAGCTATTTAGTCAACCGTTGAAAAGAAAGAAGTCCTCCCTTGTGAAAAGAATTGTGTGAATCATTACATGAAATTTTATAAGAACGTAAGTTAAGAATTAAGAGACACTTTAGTAAACAAGAAAATTTAACAAGAAATTTCCTCATGGGATGCCCTAGCTGTGAGTGTGTCATGTAGATTGGACTTCCATGTTGTCTTGTCAAAAGAAGAGTACATTGTCCTTGATAGGTGTGAACGTTTCCGTGCTGACCTTGTGGTCTCCCCCGTAACAAGTGGTTCCTAGTGATTGGTTGTAACCTTGTGACGACATGTTGTGTCGTGTTGTGTCAAAGCAAGTCAAAAAAAAAAGTTATCCTGTATTTCACTGTGTTGTCCTTGTGTTGGTATGGTTTGGTGTGTTACATTTGGTATCAGAGCATAGGTTCATGCTCTCGAACCTCTGGGCCGGATTGGTGTTATATGATGATGTTACATGGTGGTGGTGGTGGCGGTGGTACATGATGATACTGCGTGATGATGATGATGTTGCATGATGGTGGTAGATATTGGAAGAGTAATGTGCTTTAAACGTGATGTGATTATTGTCGTAATTGTGATATTGTGAACGCACACTATGGGTATGTCACCTTGTGCGTGTTTGTGATCATGTTGATATGTTGGGGATGGGAGTATTCTCTCTCCTTCTTGTGGATTCTAGGAAGAATTCACGTGTGAATTATTGTTTGTGATGTGTGAAAAGAATTCTAATGTGGATGACGTAGTGTTGGAGCATTGTGGCATATTGTGATATGTGGGTGTATCAATGTGTTGTATGACTAGTTGATGTTAAAAGAAACGAGTTGTATCATGATGTTTTTACCATGTTCTGAAGAAATGTGTGTACCACCTTGTTATGTTGCAATGTATGTTATGTTGTGATGTACTATGTTCATCGTATGTATGACTGTGCAAATAGGTAATGCTTCATGTTGTGATTTTGGGTCATACGGTGAGTGTATGAACCCTATCGTATGGTGATTGCACTTTGGGTGCAGAATGTGGTAAAGTGATGTGTTACACTCAGTGAATGTATGATTGTGATCTACCCTATATGCATACCATACGTGAGACGTTATGGTAGTTATGTGTGTGCCACCGTTATGTTAGTGATGTTGTTGTATGTTATGTTGTGAACCTTACGCTAACCGATCCTGAGGGAAATCGGTAGAAGTGTATGTTGAGAGTGAGGAATGGTGTACCATGGGTCAATAACTCGAGCTAAAACTCGGTTTAGTAGATAACATGTGATTCTTTCCTCTCTCCCTATGTGGTTGTATGTATGCAACCTTAGTGTATCTATGACTATGTTTAGCCTTGTCGAAGGGTGGCGGGATGATTCAGATGGAGGTGATGACAGTTGTATTATTGATATGTATTTTACGAGCTGAGGCTCGATGTTCCGAGTGCTAGCAACTCGTTGAGTACCCCTTTGGTGGCTAGATAAGGCCACACAGTTATCGTAATGTGACATTATTATAAGTTGATTTTATTCGTAAATTGAGCTTTTACTTTATTTTGCAAGGACCAGCATCTTTTCTTGATTGCAATGCTTTACAATTTTGGGCATTTCCTTGGTTTGTGGCACTAACATGGGGATTTTGATACTAACTTTGGCTATTTGGCCATTTATTTTAGCTTGATTTGGGGTCTTCTTTTAAATTTGGAATTCTTACCGCCTTGCCCAAGGCTTGTACTTTGCCACTTGGCACTTTGACTGGATTGTTGTGCTGGTTCTAATGTCGTGATGTGTGGAATAGGGTCATGGGATGCACCATGGATTGGTTGGACCTATGGACCCGCTTCGTTGTATGGGGGTACGCCCCAAGGGGTACATATAACTAGCGGGTTGTTGAACCACGCGTTATTATGTCACTTGGGTTAGGAGTGTTCGAACTCTATGTGTCTTGGACCATAGGGACAACCGGCCTCCTTGAGGGAGGCATAAAATACTTGAGGGATAAGAGTTTGAGGGAGGCATAAGAGACTTGAGGGAGGCATAAGAGTTTGAGGGAGGCATAAGAGACTTGAGGGAGGCATAAGAGTTTGAGGGAGGCTTATGATATTTGTCTGTATGGTTGATGTTCCAGGATATATGTTGAGTTATTGTGATGTTTGGTAGTGGTCTTTTGATGTATGTGTTACTCATGTCAGATGGATATGTGTTGTGATGTTGTGGTTATGTCATTGATTCCCTTGTGGACACTATGTACCTGTAGCATGGTTTGGTGTTATGTGAGTCTTTCATTGATGCAAATTGAGGAAATGTCTGGTGGATTGCAGTACTCTTTTGTTTGAGTATTTGGTATGTCAGTCATTGATGTGTGACGTGTACTATGTGGACTGTGCCTAATCCATTCCGTATTTGAGTAACCCTTTTGTGGTGTAATACAATCATGAAGTATATACTTGCGTGCTTGTGAATCTGTAGGGTCTTGTGAACCTGATAGGGTGTTGTGTTAGCAGTTCATTTTGGGCACCCACAATAAGGAATAAATCAAAACTCTTCAAAGATGAAATTTTAAAAGAAACTAAAACTAGAAATAATGATAATGGAAAGAGACTAATGAAATGGCAAACAAGAAAGAACTGCCAATCTTCACAGAACATTGAAAGTTAAAAATTCTACCAAATGTTCCTAAGGCTACCCTGTGGCCGTGCTTTAATCAACTAAAATTTTAAACCATAGGGTGTAATGTCTCCTCTACCTGTCCTTGGTTGCAAATCATTTCCTTTCCTCTGTGTAATGTCGCATCGAGGACGATGCTTTCTTAAGGGGAGGAGAATGTAATGCCCGTCCATTGTTTACTCCAGGCAGGCGGCCTGTCCCCACAGCGCGGGGCTCCAAAATAAGATAAAATAAAAAATTTTTGGCTTTGGTTAGCTGGCAGTTAGGTGGCAAATTATGTTTCCTGTTTGGCGTGTTCAGTTTTTCTTCCTGGTTGGTGGCCGCACATGCCCCAGTCATTAATTCTTTTGACTTGCCATCTCCTGTCACGTGGTCTACTTCTTCCTGCCCTGAACCACGAATGCTTGCTTGCGCTCCATCAATGTTGCAACAGATGAATTGCTACAGCGTGTTCTGGACAGTGGATTCTCAAAAATCGTGCTGTACAGGTAGAATCCGTGGGCGCAGAAATGAATTTCTCCTGAAAGGAAGGCCGTGAGGAAGCATTTGACTGTATGCAGCAGCTACAGGGTCGAGAAGTAAACGTGCCTTAGAAAATCAGTGGCCTCCAGGGAGAGAAAGTGCGACAGCTGCTGCAGGGCGATCCCAGGGAGCCGTGGTGTTGATCCTGATGTTCTGGTTGCACGCGACCAGTCGTGATCAGTTGTTGCAAAACCTTGCAGCCGTAGTAGAAGGACGAGATAAAGTTTTAGTTGAGCTGTCTTGCCTTTTCATTTTGGGGAGTCGCTTCTGTCCAGGTGGCGAATCTAACATGGAAGAAGCTCGATCAAATCTTGAGGCAAGTTTTGCAATGAGGCTGAGATTTCGTTCACTGCTGTTTCTAGTTCCGAACAGAAGTTTTTCCAGCGCCTAGCCCATGGGTTTGATATGGTGGTTATAGATGAAGCTACAAGCTAGGGAAGTAGGCGTGTTCCTCCACTTTCCTTGGGAGCTGTAAGGTGTGTTCTTGTTGGAGATCCACAGCAACTGCCTGCAGCAGTAAATAGCCAGGCAACGGGCTTGTTACAGTTGCTGGACAGTGAGAGTAAGGATGTTTTGTGGTTTAACCCAGCGTGAGAGAATGGTAAAAGATACCGAGGAGAGGAGTTGTAACATACATCACCGCTTGCCATAAACCCCACACCTCTTGCCTGTTGCAGTTTCAAGCCTGAAACTGTAGCTTGTTCTTACAATGGAACTTCCTACAGTGGAGAGCATAATTTGATGTATTATTCAAGCCCTTCCACTGGACATCCTATGCAGAGATCCACAAATGTTGCAATGCCAGGGATATCACCAACTGGGGAGGGTTTGAGCTCAGTTAATAATGGTGTCATCATGCCACAGCCAGTGAGACCAGTGGGTTCTAGTGTTAGCTTTGAATATCTGAAAGAAACCAATCAGCAAATCTCTCCTCCCTGCAAAACTATGGATGAGATTAAAGAGCAGATGGAAAAAAAACCTTGAAACTTTTCCAGCTCTTATATCTGACTCTAAAAATAGGGTAAAATGGGCTAATTCTGCATACAAGAAGATGGTGGGTCAGCCAGAGTGTTCATGGCTGGAGTCAACAGTGTGCTGCTACAATGATAATTCTGAAGGACCTTTGACATCAATGATCAATGGAGAAGTTGCTTACTAAAGGATGAACCCTTTCCAGCAAGTGCTCTCGGACTGAGTGGTAAGCAGTTCGACTCTCACCCCCAAAGCAGTTGCATTGAAGCAATCTAGTGTTTGGACAGCCACCTATTGCATCCTTCTAGTCGTGCCTTCAAAAGGGAATCCTGGTGTGGTATATTGCAAGAAAAGACCAGTGAAGCAGAGGATAAAGCGGAAGGCGTGTGGCTGTAGCAGTCCCTGCTGGATGTTCACGACTGGTGGATGCGTTAAAACAGGCAAGATAGACTAACCATATACATAATATGCTAGTATCTAATAACCTCTTGAAATGAAACTTTTTCTTTCTAGAAATTGGTTTAAATATGTGATTTTGTGGATTTGCGTTCAGTACATGGTTAACAGTTTGTTACTTCTGGATTTGCCTCTGTTGGTTGTTCTTGTTGACGTGATCAACCCATTTATATATATAAAACAAACAAAGGTTCTCAGTGTATGCTTTGATTGATCATATGAAATATATATATAATATATAATTTTAAAGTTACTTCCTTCTGCAAAAATGTCGCTGTTTCTTTTGTGAACCTGGGTATGTAATCGCCCCTAGAACGTTGCAGCGTTGACTAGTATTGGTTTCCTGTTATGTTGTTGCCCTAGAGGAAAACATACAGTTAAATTATTATTATTATTTTTATGATAAGCGTGATTATGCACTTCGTGTATTGTGCAAATTATTAGGGCTTTTGGAAATTAGAAGTTCAATATATATGCTTGTTAAGAAGGAAGTTTTGGGCCGAAAATATGTCCTGGGTTGATAGAAGGGAATAAATTATTGATAGAACCCCATTTTGATTCTACTCTTTCTATGAGTAAAATTTGATAAAATTAATGACCTTTATGGTGTTAAGATATGGTATGTTGATGATTCCTTGTGTGATCGATTTAATCATGTATAGACATAATGCCTTGATGGAGTAAGGTAATATCTTTCACGGTTCGTGAAAGTTAAGGTTTTCATCAACTGCTTAAGGTAACATGAAGTTCCTTAATTTAGTCAAACTTGTTTTGTACTTCCTTCTTGATGAGTGACCTTTCATTGCAAATTTAGAATGATTGTGATGGAAGGTCGTGAATATATTTTGTTGTCAAAAAGGGAAAAGAAGCTATGGAATAGTTTGTTTATGTGTCGAACGTAATAATTGTAATTACATCGTTATAGAAGTTCGTTATTGGAGGATATCTATCTTCAATGGTATATTATGTGTTTAATCACTGCATAGGTTACCATAAACTTAGTGATGAGATGTAAATTAAGGAGAGTTGAGAGACCTTTTCCTTTGTATACATCGTTTATGATATTAGGAAGTGAGTTGATGTCGGAAAATTTCAACCAAGTCTAGATTCATGGCTATGTTCCTCTAGAACGGGAGGATTATAAATCTAAGGTATTATGAAAATTGCAAGGATGTGTTTAGAATGCTAGATTGCCTACTCAACTTGGGTATTAATGAGGCTTGTCGCTATTCCGGCCCTGGTCATGTTCAGTAGGTAGGCTGTTAGGCAATGCCTATTCCGGACATTCTTACCGTCCTTTCCACTTATCCTTATTAGCTATGAAGTCACTTATTACCTAGGATATAATGGTTGTGGGTTTGAATATAAGATTTTCATCCTTTAAACCTTTTTGATTACATGATGGAACTTTGTTTTTACCCTCGTTGTTCGTTTATAGCCTATTAGGCCTATGTCCCTACGGAACGATTCCAAAACTATATTCTTTTTGGCAGCTAAGATCGGGCCTGGTTTTTATCTTTTGACTTCACCTTGAGAATGTGGATTGATGGGTTACACTTTAGATTTCAATCACGTAATCTACGGGATTACATGATTGAAATCCTAATACTCTCAACTCTTGTGTCTAATCATTTAAATTTCATAGTCTTGCGTATTTGGTTGTCAAACTTTTGTAGTTTTAGAGGTATTTTCATAACTAAAACTTATGGTTTTCTTCTTAATTGATATGTTGAAAATTATATCTTGTTTCAAAAGGTTGTTAGAGGTTAGTACTTTGATCCATTTCCTGAAATAGAATGTATCCTTTCATGGTATTGTTAGCTAGTAGCTTATTGTTGCTATGTATAGTCCTATCTTGCTCAGTTCTCGCGAACTGACTCAGGTTATTAATTGTTGCAGATGGCTTACGTGGTTAGATGATGGAAAGACTTGTAGATTATTGCATCAATCTTGGTTATGATGTTCCTTTGTACGAATGTGTATTATGTTATAAAATTTGGAAAGAGCCTTTGGACATTTTAGAAGAAGGGTCAGTGCCTAGTAAATGTATTGTAGAGTATTGTTGTTGTAACTGTTGAAACTTTGGTTTGTTTGGTTATCATGTGAAAGATGAAATTTGATTACCGCTTGGTTATGGGATATTCTAGTGAATTTTAACCCTTAGTATAGTAGCGGGGCTTGTCCCATGTTATTACTCTCTTGCTCCCTAGTCATGGTTCAATAGAGATAGTATGTCCCTTTGATTTGTGCATCATGTTGGAAAGAATTGATATAACCTTGTTTTGTTTCCGCAAACGAGTACTGTTAAACTTTGCTCTTGAGTTAAAATGTTGAGTTGTAAATCCTCCTAAGGCTTAGTAGCAATGAGTTTGTAAGTACTATAAAGTGAGCTGGATAATCCTGATAAAAGTTAAACTAAAAATTTATGTATATGAATATATTATGTAGATGTGATCTACTTGATAACCTTTGAGACCTGGAACAATCAAGAGGAAACTATCTTTTGTAACGAAATATGATAACTTATTATTATTATTTTTTATTTTTCGAGCCAAGCTAATAAACATTATCCTTTTACGGTGAAACCTTAAATGATCTCATGGTGAAATCAATGGTTAGATTTTAGAAGATGATAGGGTTTAATAAGTAGGAGGGAAATGATTAATTAAACCTTAAATCTCTCTCTATCGTTTGAAATTTTTTCCTTTGTCAAACTTAATTAAGTAAAGTCTAGATGGAACATTTAACCAATCTTGATAAACTCTTAACCTCAATAAAAGACTGATAGTAAACAATGTGACCCTGAAGCTAAATTCTGTTGTCCTGTTCTGTTAACCCTTGCCTTGATTCATGGTGATATTTCTTAAGCAAGGTAAAAATTCAATCTTTAAACAAGAAGGCTATTGTTATGAACCCTAAGCGGTACTTTCCACTCAATCGGAGCTTATGCCTTCACCTGTGCAATAGAGGTGTGGAACATGTGTTAGTGACTTGAGTAAGTTTAATTAACCTTGTAAGAAATGGAAAATGTTCTAAAATCAAATGAATAAAAGCCTTGGACATAAAATTGATGATCCCAGTTTAGAAAGCTTGGCCTTAAGCTATTTAGTCAACCGTTGAAAAGAAAGAAGTTCTCCCTTGTGAAAAGAATTGTGTGAATCATTACATGAAATTTTATAAGAACGTAAGTTAAGAATTAAGAGACACTTTAGTAAACAAGAAAATTTAACAAGAAATTTCCTCATGGGATGCCCTAGCTGTGAGTGTGTCATGTAGATTGGACTTCCATGTTGTCTTGTCAAAAGAAGAGTACATTGTCCTTGATAGGTGTGAACGTTTCCGTGCTGACCTTGTGGTCTCCCCCGTAACAAGTGGTTCCTAGTGATATGCATATGAATAGGTCAGACTGACCTCAGCTCCAAACTAGTGGTCTTACGACTGAGTGTTGCACTACATTTCAGACCCAATGTAGTTCTATGTGTGTGTGTGTGTAATTTTGTGCCTAGGATGCCCTAGTGCCAATGACGTGGTAGTATGGGGCAATAACTAGATGTAAAATGCAAAATGGTGGATGGAATGGAAAGAATACAACCCTTTCCCCCTATGCTTGTGTGATGTAGATGTAGAAGAAGCCCAAATGTAGTCCCTTGCCTTAGTAGATAGCTTCCCTTGATGAGTAAGATGTCCTACCCATAATGTAGTGAGTATGCTTTGTTTATATAGGGATCTCTTGTTCAAATTTCGACACTAGTGACCGAAACTGCTGACTATGACCTAGGGGAATACATGGGGTAACCGTTAGGACCGACCTCGAATAAAGAAATTAAGACCACAAATTACGATGACATGGGCACCTAAAATCATGGACTGGGGGGGGGTGCCCCAGTGCAACCCTAGGTGCCCCAGTGTAGACCTAAAGATGACAACTGAACAAATTATGACATCTGAGACACCCTGAAAGATGGCCAAAACTACAGAGACAACTGACGACTGAACCAGAAAAAACACAATGACACCTGACTAACTGACAACAAGACCTAGAAATGGGTCACTAGTGAATACTTTTATTATGCAAGATCCATATATAAATTAACATACCCGGCGGTATAAATGTAATAGTAAGTGTGTGATTTTGTGACTACATTTTCCCCCACTTTATGTTGGTGAGTGGAAAGCTCGGTAACATAAAGTAGATAGAGATGTGTACCTGAGAAAAAGTTAGAGAAGCCCAAGTTGTAGAAGAATGTGCAGATGTGTAGTAGAAGCATGCCGATAGAACTATAGAAGTGTGTCAAACCATGGATCAATGAGTTGATCCATGCAATGTATCGAAAAGTGTAAATATCATGATGAAGTGTGGAAAATGAAAATGATGATTAGATGATTTTGAATGTGGTTTAATAATGAATAGGTGGGTAGGGAGTGATCAATTCCCAACCCAAATGCTTTGTATAAGAATGGAATAATTGGAGGATTTGGGCATCCTGCCGCCAGAGGAAGAGTGTAGGGAGAAAAGTGTATTATTCTCCAAACTTTAACTACATCCTCAAGATCTAGCCACTGTAGATGGACTCAGATCAAAAAGTGGTGATTTTGGATCCAAATGATTTTGATTAAACAATTGACCCATATGGGAGTGATAAGGGGAAAGGCACTCTTTCCCCCACTCCATGGGTGTCACCGCAATGTAAAGGCTTCCACGTTAGGTCATCTGGAAGTGAACGCGATAGAGAATGAGATGGCTTCCAAGTTAGGTCATCTGGTCATCAGGATGGAAGCAAAGAATGAGATGGCTTCCAAGTTGGGTCATCTGGAATATAGAATAAAATCCCAAGTTAGGTCATCTGGGAATGAAGTGGTGAATGTAACTCCCAAGTTAGGTCATCTGGGAGACTGCTTGTGGATTTGAATGATATGATTTGATTTGAATGTGTTGATTTTGATTGGTTGATTGATTGTTTTTGATTGGTTACTCATGGAGAGGTTTTTTGCTAATTGCCCCCAGGTTAGGTCATTAGGGGAAAGTTGCTAGAAATTGATAAGATGTCACGTAAAATGATTTTTAGTCACTTGTTTCCCCCAAGTTAGGTCATTAGGGGGAATTGATAAGTTACGATGTGTGAAGGTGTTTAGAAAATGTTAAATGATTGTTGCCCCCAGATTAGGTCATTAGGGGAGATTGATGGTGAAATGTCATGGTATAAATTGTGAGGTGTTGGATTCATGATATGGGGATGCATGGTGACATAAGGGGGATTATAGGGGGACCCCCAATGATATGCCCCCCTTTCGGTGAAAGAGGGAGTGGTGAGCGGAACAGACTCTAAGCCTGAAAGTAATGACAAGAGGTTAAAATGTGGTTGTAAGGAATAGAAAATAATGGTAAGGTGTATAATGCATGCAAAACATGTGTAGTATGGTGGTAGGTAGAATTCTGAAAAGAATGCCACAAATGGGGTGCAAATCGGAGTAAAAATGCTCAAGATATGACCAAAATGGTGTAATGTGTATTAGTTGTGGTAATAAGTGAAAGGTAGACCATAGTAAAGGTGGAAATTGTAATGTGATTATAAATAGTAAAGTGAAAAGGTAACTTATCACTTCATTTGTTTCTGGTGTGAGTGTAAGAGTGTATACAGAGTGAGTAGGGATGCCTCAAGTGAGACCATTACGTCTGACCCAGTTTGAGAGAGTAGCGACTATGGTAGCATCACGTACTACTGCGGAGTTGGTAAGTGCATTATTTTTGCTTAAATGTAGGGTGTAATAGGCTGTTGAGTTGAATTTTTACAAATTTGAGATTTTTAACTTTCTTGGTGTTTGGGACCTGGACAAGAGTGGTGAGGGTGCTAGTGACCCTTGGGACTGGAGTGCCCAGATCTGGGTGCTAGTGTCCTGCTCTGGGGTGCCCCAATCCTGTTGTTGGGCACCCTGGTCAAGAAAATTTTGATTTTGTGGATACTGCTATGGAATGTGTTTCTAACATGTTGAGTAGTTGTTTTTATCATGTAAAGTGTTCTAATCATTGCATTTGTTGTTGTTGTGTGTTGTGCAGAGGGATATCCACTCGAGGGAGTTCCGTGGTGGTCGACACTTGAGTACACTACTGGGATTAGGTTTGTTGGATGATGAGTGGGATGTGTTGGACCATGCTGGCCTATGACATATAGCATGGATGGGGGATGTGCCCCATAATATGCCCATGTTGACCGCATTGTGTGAGAGGTGGTGTGCAGACACATGCACATTTTGGTTTCCCACAGGGAGAGATGACAGTGATGCTGGAGGATGTATATCACATATTGTGGCTGTTAGTGGTTGGGGAGAGAGTACAGGTGATGGTGGTAGTGGATATGGAGTGGCAGATGCACTCGGCTAGATGATATTTTACAGGGGCCCAGGTTCCTATGGAGGCCCATATTAGTTTGGATGTGATATTACAGTCGAGGGTTCCACATTTGTGGAAGTTCATCACAGTGGTGATAACATCTTGTATAGCAGTGGAGGGAGGGGGTGTCGGCATCTTGTATAAGATGCATGACATATGTCAGTGGATAGAGGAGGATGGGATGAGATATGTGTGGGTGTGGTGTGTGTTGGCCCACATGTACAGGGACTTGTATCAGTTTATGCATGATGAGCATGGTGGGGGTATAGGGGCCACCACACTGCTACATGTATGGGCATATGAGCATATAGCCGTATTGAGACCAGTTGTAGGGCCATGAGGGGAGTGGGCTTGGCCAGAGATATTTGCTCAATGTTGGGTGGATATTCGTGGCAGGAAGATGGACACAGATAGCTTCAGGGCACTGATAGATAGGATGGGACCTGATTGGTGACATGGAGGCCATATCATGATTATGGGGGATGGCTGAGGATGTGACAGAGTTGCGATGTATTCAGAGGACCATGTGGTTAGAGGACCACTTTCCAGGTGTAGCAGAGATTTTTCAGGTGGAGAGAGTATCGTGATAGTTTGGGATGGCATAGGATGTACCCCCAGAGCCATATATATGGTTACAAGCTGTTAGGGCCCCTAGGAGGGTAGGTGCTAGGCCAAGGCCCACAACAGATCAGTTGATACCACCGTGGTTAGATGTGGTAGACCCAATGATAGCAGTTGTGGATGGAGATGATGTGGGATGTACAAGAGGATTATCGAGCATGGTGGGAAGCACATCGGTGGGTGTTGTTATACCCAGTATTTGTGGGTGCTATGGAGTTACCAGTAGGAGGAGAAGGTGAGGGAGGTGTCCCTGACCCTATAGCAGCGGTTGTGGTAGATCGTAAGTATTTGTGTGCGCTTAAAGTTGTAGTTAATGAATTGTTGATGTGGTTTTGTGTACATGGTTGACTAACATGAGGTTGTATGTTATGTATTTAGGAGATGCCTATTGGTCATTTATAGTAGACACATTGATCCACACATTGATGTGAAATGTGCCTTGCGATGTGCTATGCAAAGGGATACTAGAGCACGTGGATGACATTGTGGGTGAGCATGCCCATTTTTTTGACCCAGTGGCCATAGCAGTGGTGACATGTATGGTGCTGCTTAGTGAGAGGGATGAGGCATGTGAGGAGACTCGATGCACCCTGAGAGGTGGTAGGTGGTGGTCCCTTGGCCCAGGATGTGTTTTCCCAATATGTAGATTTACAGTGTCAGTTCTCAGAGAAGAACATGGAGATTGCGATGTTACACAGATAGGTGGAGAAGTTTTGGGGCCGTGAAATGTGGCATCACGTTGGTGGTGAGGCATCTAGTTCTAGGGCTCTCACAGTACATGAGAGTGATAGTGATGATGAGGTTTGATAGTGATGATTGTATATGATGTAGGGGGCCTTGCCCCCCAGTGATGAAACATGTTTTTTTGATGATGATCGTATGAACGCTATATGTATGGACACCTATTTTTGATATATATGAGATCGATATTTGTGTTGTGTTGCTATTGTGGTGTAATGAATATGGTATGGTGTTATGTTGATTATTCGAGCATGTGTGTTGTATTATATGTGATGAATATAAATGTGCATGATGATGTAGTAGTAGTGGTAGATAAAATATGTATGGTAACATGAGGCTGTAGATAACTAATGCAATGTGATAGATGAAATATTGGATGAATAAAATATGTAGTGTGTAGGTAATGAAATGATGATAATAGAATAAATGTGGAAATAGATAAATGTATCATAATGAATATGTGAAAATGTAATGTAATAGGATAAAGTGATGAAAATAGGAGGGGGGAAGAGAGTAACGATGCCCCCAGTGTATGGATGAATAGGCTCATGTAATAAGACCCCTCAGCAGTCAAGTATGAGCCACGTAAGCAAGAGTGCATCATCAGGAAATGATTGAGGTGTGCTAGATGAATGAAAGAGTGTGTGATGAAAGGTTCTTAAACTAATCCCTCAACAGTCATGTAAGAACCGTAAGAACACAAGTGTGTCATCGGGGGGTAAGGTGATAATGATCACCTACCAATGACCAGGATGACAGGTGGAGGTGGATGCATATGGAATGGATGGAGCATGAGTGTATGGACTGAAGTGCATGTCATATGGAGTGACCATGGGATATGTAGAGACTGGTGGAAACCCATGGGATGCATGTGATGGATAGTGTGAGTGAGGTGGATGCAATGAATATGGAGGTGGAAGAAATGGAGGTGGTGGATAGCATGCATGTGATGGTGGTGAATGAAAAACAAACTGAGTACTAGATGGAGAAGACTCAGGGGGTGTATGCCTATGCTGTCATGGTGAAGGAGACAATGATCACTCATGAGATGCAAAAGATATGACACCAGTGTCCTCTAATTGTTGTAACTTCTCACGTAAAGCAAGACAGTCATTGTCACGATGGCCACTAATATGATGGTAATTATAGTAATATTGATCATGTTGGCATTTTAAATGGTGTGGAGGGTGGTGTTGATTGGAAGGAAGCCAAATTAATCACTCATCAAGTAATATATGCAAGACATCATGAGGTCAAGCATTAGGTGAAAAACACAGTGGCTAACGGTACTGAGTTGAATTAGTAGTAGTAGTAATTGGTCGTGGAGTTGGAGAGACATGTGTAGGAGGTGGAGGAGGGGAATGAGGTTGTTTCCTTTGCACTTTGGGTTGAGATAGGGGTTTCTTTGGATTGTTACTAGGAGGTGGAGTAGGAGGAGCACACTTTGTTTGATTTTTAGCCAAGGGTGGAGGTTGCTGAGGATGTACAACTGGAGGTGTAGGTGGAACAACAGAGGACATAGTAATCAGAGAAATGTGGGAAGGCTCTGCTAGAGGAGAAGCAAGAAGGTCTTGTTCTAGATCAATAACCTTGTAACACAAAAGTATAAAGGACTCACAAGTATCATACTGTAAGTGTTGCTTTAGAGGAGGAATAAGACCATGACAGAAGATGAACTACTTTTCCAAGTCACTAGGATGAAAGATAAGTTGATGTATACATGCATTAAAGTGTAAGATGTAATCCTGAATAGGTTTGAAGAGCCCTGATGTAGAGTAGGAATGTGATCGTATGTGACCCTAGGACCATTATTGATAATAAACCTATGAAGGAAGGCATCCTCCATGTCATAGAAAGTGCTAATAGAACCAGAAGGGAGATGGGTATACCATTGAAGTGCATCGTCAACTAGACTAAACCAGAAGGCCTTAAGCAAGAGTCTATCATTGGAATAAGAGGCCATAAGAGTGTGATAATGTGCAATATGAGCATGAGGGTCACTGGTACCATCAAAGCATGTAAATGTGGGCATGATGAAATCCTTAGGAAAGGCCGAGTTATGGATTTTTTTGGGAACTGGATTACCATGCAAGGAATTGTTGTCTATAGATGCATAGTAAGCCCTACTTTCTAAGGTGAGGGAGTGAACCTGAGACTGAAGTTGACCTACAACATGCATGAGAGATAGAATGTCCTGTGATGGAATAGAAGAAGATGGAAACAATGTATTAAGAGGTTGAAGCTTTCCATTGTGTGTGATCATGGGTATATCAAGAGGTGAGATAGTAGGCTCTGATGCTAAAGATGCATGAGGAGTGTGTGTCGAAGGAGCTACATGAGATGATGAAGGGGAAGTTTCACTAACAGTATTATAAGGAACATGTGGTATGGGTGAAGTGGAAGAAGGAAGTGTAGATAAAGTAGGAGTAGAATGAGAAGAAACAATGGAAGGTGGAGACTCATGCACTATGGTAGAAGCAATCACAGGAGAAGAAGAAGATGGAAGAGGTGAAGCACTCTCAGTAGTGTAGAAAGAAGGAGACTCCTTAGGAATGAGAGATGGAGTAGTATGGTCAATGTCAGCCAGAATAATACTATCAATAGGATCATCAAGGTAATAAGAATGTGTTGATGAACTAGAATGAGAGGTTGGAGAAACACAATGAGAAGTGGTAGGAGACATAGGAGTAGTGATAGGAGTGGCCAGAGGAGAGGTAGGAGGCAGACCAGATTGTGAATCAATGCCTAATAAATAATCAATGATAGAAGGATCTAAAACATCAGGTGGCATATCAGAAGAAGAATAAGAAGGATCACATGCAACTGGATGGCATGGCGTATAATAAGTAAAAGCAATAGGGTCATCAACAAGGCATATGCCTATAGGAGAATCAACAGGATTAGTTGGCACATGTTTTTGACCTTCTAAGAGGAGTTGTTGAGTGGCGTCGGGTAAGGTCATAGGAGCACTATATAAAGTTGTAAGTTCAGTGATGGTAGCCTCATCATAAATAGGGTTGACACTAAAATGAGACATGATGAGAAAAGAAGAGCTATGCTAATCACTAGGGTATGAAAGAGGATCCAAAAGCAACAATGTTCGTAACGTGGGGTTCACCAAAATGATTAACTAAAAATAGGTAAAATGTAGCTAGCTATGAATAGTTAATCTAAATAGAAACTAAATGCTATATTGGAATGCAAGAATTTGGTTTTTATATTTGTAATATATATCAAAGTAAAAAGGAAATAGAAGGATATGTTACTAACCTGTAAATAACTTACCTCACTATGCGTTGGACTGTAGCAGACTAGTGTGCGGACTGGGAAGGCTATGATAGAATGACCTCAGGAAGGGAAGAAGCTGACTGTTTGACTGTACTGAGGCACCTGGAGTGGTACTGGGGTGCCCCGAGGTGCCCTGGTCTGTGTTTTGGGCACTGCAGACTGTGAAAATGCTGAAAACTGAAACTGGTAGTGTCACAGTATCTCTGTGTTATCTTCACTCCTGTCGCATGGGTGTCACAATAATGTCATCTATGTCACTGTAACTGTTGTATGAAGATCTACCTACAAAACCCTATCCAAAGCATCAATCCCTAAAAAATAAAAATGCATATGAATAGGTTGGACTGACCTCAACTGCCAAACTAGTGGTCTTATGACTGAGCGTTGCACTACATTTCAGACCCAATGTAGTTCTATGTGTGTGTGTGTAATTTTGTGCCTAGGATTCCCTAACACCAATGACATGGTAGTAGGGGGAAATAACTAGATGTAAAATGCAAAATGGTGGATGGAATGGAAAGAATACAACCCTTTCCCCCTATGCTTGTGTGATGCAGATGTAGAAGAAGCCCAAATGCAGTCCCTTGCCTTAGTAGATAGCTTCCCTTGATGAGTAAGATGTCCACCCATAATGTAGTGAGTATGCTTTGTTTATATAGGGATCTCTTGTTCAAATTTTGACACTAGTGACCCGAAACTACTGACTATGACCTAGGGGAATACACAAGGTAACCGTTAGGACCGACCTCGAATAAAGAAATTAAGACCACAAATTATGATGACATGGGCACCTAAAATCATGGACTGGGGCACCCTGGGGTGCCCAGTGCAACCCTAGGTGCCCCAGTGTAGACCTAAAGATGACAACTGAAAAAATTATGACATCTGAGACACCCTGAAAGATGGCCAAAACTACAGAGACAACTGACGACTGAACCTAGAAAAAACACAATGATGCCTGACTAACTGACAACAAGACCTAGAAATGGGTCACTAGTGAATACTTTTATTACACAAGATCCATATATAAATTAACATACCCAACGGTATAAATGTAATAGTAAGTGTGGCCAAAAAGGTAAAAAAGGTTTGTATCTTCAAAGAAAAGTATTTTGTGTCATTATTGCAAGTAGTCAAGACATCAATTTGCGAACTATAAAAAGAGAGCCAAAGATCTCTTAGATGATAAGATAGATGTAACATGGATTGGTTGAGGCACTGAAAATGATTGGGAAGATTTCTCCTCTCATGAAAGTTAAAATGAGCTTATTAGCTACCCTAGTGATGAAGAATATTTATACTAATTAAATTCATCGGAGGATGGAGACAACGGAGGTAGGAGGGTGATCAACGTCCTCAAGTTCGTCACTACCTTAGAGGCCACATACTGCTTTAGTTACACTTTTTGCTTTGTGTGTGATGAACAAGAAGAGGTGAGCATCCATGTTCCTATGTGTAGTACAATGTCTTGTGTTTCCCCTATGATGATGATGATGTGGATATTTATAAAGTAATTTAATCATATTTATTTCATTTTTCATGTTTTCTTTTGGTTTATCATTAAAATTGTAAAAATTGGTAAAAAGTGTCATAATTAATGAAATCAGAAATAATCACACAACTAAGAATTATCATCTTATTTAATAAATCATATTTACAAGTAAACATATCTTCATTTACTATTTAACAAGATAAGTCATAAAAACCATATTTCAAATAAGGAAAATTATCCCAATATCCATTAATAATGATATACAAAATCAGCACGTATAATTCATTAGGTCATAGTGCCCTTTTAAAGATGCGATGATATTTCAATCGCATAAACTAATTGATTACAATAATACCTTTCATATTTATTTCCAATGAACTCAAATGTAATAAAATCACAAATTCTAATCCAAACAATTAATTCAAGTATGTCGGCCTTTCTCTGTAAAATTGTAGGAGAGAGATAGATATGGGTCAATTCATATGAACTTGCATGTGTCTGCATACACTTATTCTATGTTGTAATTATAATGCAAATCATTATGTATGATGGCTATGGAGTTATTCTTAATCCATGAAGTTATAATTTTAGTAATTCTAGCTTTATCATTAAGAAATCTTACCTCTTAATCATATAGTCAATGAAACTTTGTATTGATATCATAGACCTAGGGGGGAACATTATGTCAACTAGGTTAGCTGTATTGACAACTGGATGCCAACATAGACTTAGTCCTATAGACATCCAATGAGTCAAATACTACATGCAAAACCTCAATTGAATGATAACTACTGAAGTAATTCAGTTTTGGAGACCTTTACCTGGAGTAATAATGTACCATAGATATATCTCTATTGTTTATTGTAACTTCTAACAACTCCATGCAAGGTTTTCGTGCTCAATTGAAACTAAAAACTAACCAAAAATTCAATCATAGTTTTGAGATGTCGAAAGAGATTACATCGATAATCAAATAAACAAACACTCAAGGGGGCATCCTTCATTACATATCTCAGGAATAAGTAATCAGAAGGAGATATAAACCTGTATTCATGTTTATCTATATAAAAAAATCAAGTCACATTATTCATTTATATCAAATAGGCGCAAATATAGACACCTAAAATTTCGCTTTTGCAATCTTATTGCCAAAAACACATGTATATCACTCTCATTTCTTTCCATTTCCAGTATAATTAGTGATTTCCGCTAATTAACTAACGTTTCTTACCATTTTGGTCAATTAACAATGCACTTTTGTTGATTACCTATCCTCTTTCGCTTTCAGGATGCCACTTTAAGACAAATCATAAGTCAAAATCCTCTTCCAAATAGACAATTAGTGATTATTAGCTAATTAAGCCTATTTTACCATTGTTTTAGTCAATATACCCTATTATTGGCTCAAACCCCTCTTCCAACCACTCAAAAGCATCCCACTTTCCCTCCGCAACATATCAACAAGCTTCAAAATCTTATCCTAGCCTCCTAGTTGACCCTAAGCAGTCGATTAAGGCTTTACACATCTTAATCACTTAGTAATTCACTAATTATGATTAGAAAAGCTTAATCATGATTAGTAATCCTAATCTAATTTGGGGATTTTTAATCCCACATGCACCAAAATATTAGTTTTCCTCAAATTGAAAACAATAAAAGCAACTCACCTCATTCCTTTATACTTTACACCATGCTTTGATTTGCATCTCATATAATACATATGATTCATATCCAAGTTCAATCCTTTCCTAAAACCTTCAACAAGGTTAGTAGATGAATATCTAAAGTTAAACAAGTCATTTGGAAAGTTCATTTCACCATTGTTTGGAGTAGCAACCATACCAATTTGATTTCCCTCTTAGGTCTATTTAGGCCCTTGTTAGGTAATTAAACATATTATTAGGCGTGTTTAGTTAGATTTTGAATCAAATTCATGTTACTTAAGCATTCCTTTAAGCTTCTATCTTAGTGTTACATTCCTAGACTTAGATCCTTTACTAGAGGTGGAAATGGTGTTAGCGTTCCTTAGTTAGTCATGTAATTTGCTTTGTAAATTTTAGGGTGCTTTCAGACATATAGATTGTCCTACACAGTTCCATAAAGAATCCTAGAGAGAGTAAGGGTTTGTATGAAAAGACTTAAGTGAAAGAAGAAGAGTTGAGTAATTTTCATTAGTGATTAGGAGAGGGGTAAGCACAGTGAGATGAGTGAAAAGAATATTGATTAAAATTCAAGGTGAAGTTGAAAAAAAAAGTTGATAATATTGTTTAGAATAAATGAGTAATGGAGCATTGAGGTGTGCTTGAGTAAGGTGTATGGGTGTGTTGAAAGGTGGATGTAAGGATGAAACATATGGTAATTAAGTAAAGCCTTAATTTTTCTTTCAAACCCTAAATAGAACTACTTGAAACAAGGGAAAAGGAGAAAGTTAAATTGGGGAAGTTGTATTTTGAGTTGAAGTTATATAAAGAGGATTACAGGGTAGTTTGTATCATCTGGCTAGCCTGTCATAAGTTCAACGTTTACCCTAGATAAAAGGAAAGTTCTAATAAGATCATTTAGTGTGTTTCAGTGTGTAGGCAATAGTGTCTAAAAGGGGATTGATCAACTCATTTAGTTTTGAAGTGAGACTACTTCCTCCAAAGGCCTAAAAATACCATGTTTGGCCATTCTGTAGCTAATTAAACACCCTTAGAAATTTTTTAGATAAAATATAAAGCATATGAGGGTGATTTCAGATAGAATTGAAGATTTCTATGTAAATTTAGGAAATTTTATGAAATAAAATCTCATTCAGGAGCAATCTGTTTAAGACTGGGTTTGCAGGTGTAGGGAATGAAAGCTAAAACAAGGAAATAGACTTCTTTGGATGATTCCAAGAGTTTTTGAAAGAGTTGGGATGAAAAAATAGGCATTTAAAGGCTATTAGAATTCTCTACAAGGTGTAATAATCAACATTGATTCAAGGCTTAAATGTTTCTTTAGGTACTACAAAACTCTACAGCTTCCTATCCCAGTTTAAAATGAAATAGGACCTAAATTTTGAGCTGAAGGAAGAATTAGATTTTTAGAATAGTTTCATTGATTGTAAAATGTTATTTGTAGTGTTTTATTGAAGTATGGAGGTCAAGAACATGTAACTCATCCTAAAATTTGATTCAAGGATTCATCCTATATCTGGAGGAGGAAACCCATTTCTATGAGGAGAAACTTGAGAAAAAAGTTGTCCATATACCATAAGCATGCTTACACTCAAGTGTCATCTTGGTCAATAAATTGAATTTTGAAGGATTCATCATGTTCAAAGGTTAAATGTGGATCTTAAGGAGTGACTTAATGATCATCATATCCTGACTTTTTCATTGTGCCCAAAACTCTCCATAGAACAAGCTAAAATGAGCTAGTCATGCCACCGAGGTATCTAGGACCATCATGTATGAAGTATTAAGGAATCATCTATCTCCATGAGAGACATATGAGTAAAAACATGCATAATAATCATGAATTTGATTTCATAAATGGATGATTTTAGAGCCAGGAAAGGTGAGGGAATGATCTTTATATGGAGCACCTTATTTCTAAGAATGAGCAATCATCTGAGTTCACTTGATGCAATTCACTTGGTATTATTTGTAAAAACTCAGTCAACACCTAGTAGTGTGATCACACCTTAAGGAGGAGGCACATTAAAATCACCTCATTTCGGCCATAGGACATGAATCCCATTCAAGGATCAATCCTCTATCTACAAAGTGAGGATCTCATTTTAGTAAGAAGTAGACAAGCATCATAGAGTTGATTCATGGTCACTAAAGTAAATTACGGACCAAATTTAAAAATTGGTACCAATTCAAGCAATGATAGGGCCAACATCCAATCTAGAAGGTCAAAAAACCTACAAAACAACTATATGTTTTCCCAAAACAAAGACTAACTACAATATATATGCCCTAAAAGTTTTAGGTCCTTTGCTCAAATCTTGAAACTGAGTAAGTATTAACTAGATTAGATTTTGAAAAACTATCTTCTAGATTATAACTATCGGAGCTATGGGACCACTTCCATCAGGTGTAGAGTGACCCTAACTTCTTATATGCTCCTTTAGTCCGTTCTAAACTCCATACAACTCAAAACACATACGTGTTTCCTTACGCTAGAAATGAGTGTGTGTTATAATGTGTATGTGTTATAATGCGTACATGTTTTAGGCTCAGGAAATACCAAAGAAAGAAAACTATAACACATACAAGCTATTTAAAAATACGTACGTTTTTTTCATGATTTTAGATTTATGTCCACTTTTTGGCCCCTTAGATTGGTGCACTTACCCTTAAACTGAATCATGTTACTCAATATTTCTTTCATCATATTCGCACACAGTCCCAAAAATAGTATCTCCTTGTTTTCTCCTAAATATGAAGAGTATTATAATTATGAATTCTATATTTAAGTCAAAATATCTTTCCAAATTTGTCACCTCTTAAAAATTTAAAATATATAAATATATACCAACATGTCAAATTTAGTAGAACATTGAAAAGTGTCACATTTCTACCTACATTGGAAATAAATAACCCTCTATAAGCCATGTAAAGGCCACCCTATCCATCCTTCCTATTTTGAAGAAAAATGGCTACTCTTAAAAAGGCAATTCCTAACTTTAATACATTTCCCACATTTAGGTTTTTTTATCTTTACCATATCATATTTCTATGTATAGAAATTATTTCTTATTTGGTGCTACGTGGATATCTCATGAACCACTTCATTATTAAATTTATAAAATAATGCCAATGTCGTGTTTGGGGAAGTTCAAACATCATCTCTCATCCCCAAAATATTGCAATGAATGGACCCATTATAGTGTATTATTATTGATGTTGACCTACACACCCAAAAGCCTTTAAAGAAAATAGAAATAAATTTTTATTTCTTTGGGTAATATTTTATAATTAACAAAAATGTTGTTTTATGATGTCCTAATTAATATTACTCAATAAAGGATTTCATCATAAGAAACAATGTTTTTCTCCAATATACCATTATGTAAAAGATTAGTCTAATTATTCTTTGTAACTAGTAATCGCACTCGAGGAGTGTATCTAAGCCCTTAGGGAGGCGTTGAAGGATTGAAGGTGAAACATTGGTTAGGGGAATAATAAAAAAATTAGATTCCATAGCCACTATGCCCATGCTCTTTGCAAGTTGAACAAGGTTTCAGCGTCCCTAAACATAATTGAAAAATCAATATTTCGTCGAATTAATTTTTTATTCGTAATAAGGAGCTTGGATATTATTGAGGAAAGATTTGTCGTTCATTCACACTTCCATATATCCATCAACCTATTGAGCCATTGCTATTTCCAATAGTGCATTTTTTTCTCTGTTGACTTCTTCAATTCTTCCATTTTAGTCTTTTTTTCTTGGATTTGAAGTAATGCCCGAATGTCTTCTACCCTTGATTTCCCTCCTACTGCACCACCCCAAAACGAATCTAAGCTCAAAATGCTCCACTCTGAAGTTGTCCAAACAATTTAACCCTAGGAATCGTGAGAGATGTTTGGAAATTTCCTATTGTGTCATGACTGGCTCTTCTATCTCCATCAAAGCTCAATCAGAAAATCGCTTGCTTCCCAAATTTGTTATTGGAAGACAATGGAGAATCGATCAAGTACATAGATAGTTAAATAAAGAACAATATGGGTCTCATTAAAGTATATTTCTGACATCAAGTTTAGAGGTCACGATTAAATTTCACTTATCCAAGATATTTTTGATAGAGTGTCACAAATGATTGTTAATATCATGGAATTGTGCGGAAATCTTATTTATTGCAAGCTAGGGCATTCTCCATAGGGATCTTAAGCAAAATGTATGTACATCCCTATAGAAATATTTCCACAAAAAAATAAAATCATGTGACTTTTATCGATATAATCCTGAAAGATATGTGAGTCTGATGGACCATGAAAATATTTAAGCCATATGCTAAAAATTACTTTAATTTTTTGGAAAAGGCTATTTGAGAAACTATATCATAAAGTATATAAAATGCCACATGTGATAATTGTGATTGTAAGTGTTTAGAACATCAAGGTGTCGTAGATGAAAATGTCTAATATACATACCTCCCTATGGTCATGGATACTGTATATATTAATTCAACGAGGAAACCCACCTTGTCGCCTCTAAGATCACTTATTAGCTACAAATGGATTATAATTTAACTGGCCTAATTAACGTTCCTTATGCAATTTATCAATGAATCCAATGAGATTGTATGTCAACAATCGATTCTTTGTGAACCCTAACTACCCATGTTGTGGAAATGACATGTCAGATGTAGCACACAAAGCTCCTATGTAGGAAACTGGTTTGGCAATATAAAAAAAAGTGTTAAAGAAACCCATTGCGTATGGGGCATACAAAAATACAAGCACTTAAATGCTGTATGCTTGAGAGTAACCCACCGTACAATAATAACCAACATCTGCATTGTTTCAAGTAAATCTAGACTTTTATTGTTTTGTCATATACATTTCATCTTTTCCCTGTCAACTAATATAACATGAGCCATGTAATGGATAGGTCAATTATTTAATTTGTAGCCGTGGACATTCAATACGGATGAGTAGTCGACGGTGAGGATTTAGCGCTATTTGTTGTCAACTGAAACTTCCCACATATAAACACGCCACTTTACCGGGTAAGGGAAATCAAGGACCCTAGTTGCAGCCCAAACATATGCCTACTACATTGTCGGTCTAAATAAATGCCCTAAAATAGTATATATTTATGGTAAAGTTGTGGGGACGGGTCTCGCTGTTAAATCAGGCATGGACAATACATCGTGGTTGGAAACGAAAACAGAAACAATAATGTGAGTTGAGGTTGATCCTGGAGTACCTCACATGTTGCAGCTTTTTTCATCATGGTCTGATGACGATAACTAGCAATTGTATCCATTGAAATGTCACCCCGATGGAATCGCTGAACTCGGGTCTGTATTGAAAAGTTAAAACTGATAGGAGTGAAATAGCATGAGAGGAAGAGGAGAGATGAACCTAGGGATTTGAGCGTTCGCAGAAGTGCAAGGACGTGGAGAATTTTGTGAGGAACTAAACTGAGAAAGTCTAAATCTTTCCTATAACAACGTGCCATTTACCTTTTCAAATTGTCAAAAGGAGATCTTAAAATACAAAGCCATGGTCGATTGATACTACTAATGTCAATAAGTTATTTGTGCCATTTCATGTCTTGTAACTAATGTAAGGGGAATTCATTGTTTACATTCATCTCATCAGACACTTTGTACTTAAAGGGGCCAAAATAGAAAACGAGGAATAATCTGATAGTCGTTGGCTAAGTGTATGGTTGTTGGAGAAATAGGAGGTGTACATATCTTGTCACATTACTTTTCACCATAGTGATTATGTGTATTACTAATAAAAGCATGAAAGTGTGCATGTAATTTCCAGGTCTAGAAGAGATAAATTTTATTGGGGAAGAAAAGGTGACATCATAATGATGTACTTACTCTAAATGTAGGTCCAATAGAGAGGCTAGCATTTGTATTAAAAAGAGAAGCGACCATGAAAAAGACGACAGTGACAGCACTACACACACATATATATATGTATAGGTTGAAAAATGACAAATGAACTAATTAGAGTAAATAATATTTAAAGCATGTTGTTGATAATGGATTTCTTATAAGCTTGGTCTTGGACGATAATAAAGCTACCCATGAGACATCCTTGTGCAAATTTCTCACAAGCCCTATGCATACGTGACTCCAAAACTTGCATATAGGTAACTTGACGAACCATTTTTGCCAATGGGGTTTGTTTGGATTGGTTAAGATGGACGATTGTGTTCAGATCCACCCAGGTTCAAATCCCACTGAGGCACCGATCCCTTTGGGGTGGTTTACAAAAGTGGTGGTGGGTGTTGCATCACCGGTAGGTTGTGGCAAGATTCGGTTGAGAAATCGATGGTGTCATAGACATATTTGATTGATTCGGCAAACGTGGCTTTGGCTGGTGGCTGGTGACTCTAGAAATGGCGGTGGGAGAAAAATTTACATTGTTGGCATTGGTGTTGGCTCAGCATTAATGGCTTTACAAGTGATTGTGATGGAACAAATTGATCGTACAGTGCCTCTAGTGGTTTAGAACAAATGGTTTGTGTTGGTCTTGAATTCTAATCCATCTTGTGGCTGGTGGACAATTGATGTAGGATGGTGGCCATTTCCAGCATATGGCATTCGTTAGCGGCCAGTCACTGAAGTCGTGTAACACACTAAAAAAGAACAGTGGCCCGCCTTAAATAATCTGGATAGTAGTATGCAAGGCTCACAATACGTCGCGGTATCGGTGGAATTGTGAGTTTTTAAGGTAATATGTCAATGTCTGTATCACCACCATTAGACATACACTCAAGGGAGGCAACCCAAATATTTTCGGTTCTAAGTAACTAATGGTTGCAAAAGCCATAAGAATAATCACTTAGAGCTAGATATTTTGTCGAACAGTTCATTTACAAAGTCCATGCACATAGGATAAGATGCAAAGTTTAAAAACTGAGACAATCTCCATTAATGGATTATAAACAAACACCAATTCATAGATTACAATTTTGAATCGATGTTGTTATAATCTATGGTTTTAATATAATGAAAATCATGCAAGATATATATAGAAAATATATGATTTATCGTATTTATATACGTATGCATAGGTATTAGCCTTGTAAGGAGGAACATTGGAAGAATTTCCATATTCCAACTTTTTAATACTAAATCTTCTATAAGGTATCCCATTTGATCTTTGAATGAACCATCCAGTTGAACCATGTAAATCTAAGACAAGATATGCCCTTATGATCACGACACACCTACCAAGCATCACCATAATCTAGTCCACACATACTTCTTCAACTAAAAAAAACTACATTTGGCTGAATTGGAATTCTCAATTATGGAATCTCATGATGGTTGCATTTATTTTGCATCAGGGGTTTTAAGATACACATTATATGCATAAACGTCAAATGCTCAACTTTGATTTTTTACTGTTGATGCTACAAAGACCCTTTGACATTCTTGAGTATCCCAAATCAATTACAGGAGTCGATATGGACATTCAGCCAATTGCAACACAAACATCTGCATTAGGAAGGCTCAGTTTTATTGGAATAAAGTTTTTCTCTAATAGAACATAATTATTATGAATATTTTTTCCGTATGAAAATTAGATAGTACCTAAGTTGTTAAATTTCTTGCAGGAATTTGCTACTCATTAATCATGCATGCTAGGTAGATGCACTATTGAATCCTGGATTTTGTCACGTTCAATGTTGTGTATGAATAGATGGAAAACGTCATTGTCACAACGTCCACCAAAGAAGGTCATATTCCTAATGGCGCTAAATCGTCCTACTAATGTTCATGAAACCTTGATGAGAATCATATCAACCTTACATCAAATATGCACCTTTGGAGAATATCGAAACCCCTCAATCCAATTTTATGTAATGTTTATAAAAACAACATAGAACACTAAATCTAGAGAAAAAATTATATTAACCAAATAACCTAAATAATAATGATTAAAAATTATTTTCATGATAAATAAATTGATGAATTATAACATGGAGTAATACCATACATGTATTATCATGTATATATTAAAATATTAAAAAATTCAACTTGACAGCCATTGAATTTGGATATATAAAATCCATAATTAATGTGTAATAAATCATTGGGTAGACAATAATTTTGCATCTTAAACCAATCGCATTAATATAATATTCATAAAAAATTATATGTGCAGGTTTCAATGGAAATTATAAATATTAAAAATATGCAAGACGACCCTAACTAAATTTTTAAAAAATTAATATGGGTTTACCTTCAAAAATGTCTATAATTGAAAACAATTCATGTGCTGTGGTCTTTATGATGAGCCAATTCCCGACAACCATACTGATTGGTCATTACATACTTTTAAAATACGAGAAACACCATGATCCATAGTGACAATTGAAATACACGCTCGTAATCATGTGAAACTAGTTTTTTATATATAGATTGTCTATAGAAGCACTGTTCGAGCTTCATTACCATAATAGAAAATGTTGATATGGTAAATAAATGTGGTAAAAATGGATTACAATGATTAGTCATGTTCATGCGATCAACAAGGGTATGTGCTGAATTTGCATATCTTAATTGTTACATCACCTGGCACCTCATGCAGGTGCTAAAGTTGTTAGTGTTCATAACATCGTGATGTCGTAATAGGATATTTTTAATATGATGTACCTGTAATAGTCGCGGCTTTGATCGGCTGCATGAACCTTTCGAGGACGACCATTTTTGACCTAGCTCTAAGATCACTAGCATCGAAGCAAGACGGAAATTTAGTGGCCGATAAATCGGTTTAACAAATTCAACGGTTCCAGAGAGGCCGTATGCCAACGTCTGTCCTTTGCATATCTCAGTGGCCCATCTTATGATACATGTTAGATGAAGGAAGCTAACTCCTATTGAGAAACACCTTTCGATATAACAATGACTTATTATGCAACAATCAATCTAATTTCCGTGAATTCAAGGAAATTCTATCACTTAAATAGGGTTTATGCTCAAGATGACTAAGAGATTAACCAGATACGCTGTGAAGTTTTTTTTTTTTTTGGTTTTGGAACGACGAGTACGTTCTCTATTGTTGGCTCTAAATAAATTTCTTCAAATGTCAGTATCAGTGGCACTGTTAATTTTGTTTATTCGTCAGGGCTTTTAGACATCAAATAACGTAGATTTCGTCCATACTTTTAAAAGAAATGCAGACTATTTGACACGCACAACTTTGAAGTTTGATTGAATTCTAGCCCCACTTTGACATGTAAGCTTTAGATTTTTGAATAAATAGATGATTGAAATTAATGGATATTATTCTCATTTTGTCAAACAGAGTGTGTGCCTTAAGTCATCTTTTCAACAAATCATCGTTTTGTGCATATCTCGGTCAACCATGGCATTCCATAACGGATGGCAATATGAACGACACATTACTTTTCAGTACCGCCTTAGTAGCCTTGTAAACATTGATTCGTCCACCTTAGACGAAGAATTCTTGCCCTTGTCTTTCCACACAGTGATGGCTATTAGTAACCTGGCTACTTTCACTGCCTGTTATCACTAGATGTCCCTGTGCCTGGCTCAATACATCACGCGCTTCAGCATGCAAGTGATGAACAATAATTTCGTACTTATTTATATGGTCTTATTTATATAATTCAAGAGCTAGGGAGGAAGATAGTAATAGAAAATTCATAGCGGCAATCACGTTTTGGAAGCTAGTGCCACAGACCCTTGTTTCACTTGGAAATCTCATTGATAATTGTATGATCATTTAATGTTTTATGAGAAGGGCCAGTATGCAAACACCCTAAGTTCACAGGTCCAGGGAACCAATTCCTTGCCACGTAGGATCGCTAATTTGACAGCTAGTTATAAATAAACATTTTTTTATCCTATATCTTTAATTTCGAATCATATTTTAATATTATTTGCTTCCATATGATCGATCAAATAAAATATCTCAAAAAAAAACACATTTACTGGTGGAGACCCGAAGTGGTTCACGCAACAGGATAGTGTTGAGCATTAAATTCTAAATAAAAGAGGGAAATGCAATCTGTCCTCATGGATTTTGACGCGCCTAATAGATAAGACACAAATAAATGCTCAACCACCATTTGCCTCACGCGTTCCACAGTTGTTCCATATTGTTTCCTTTGGACGCATTCCATACTGTCTCCTTTGGACGCGTTCCCTTCCAGCAGCTATTTCCTTTGGACGCGTTGCATTTCCCCATGCCCATTTTCTAATGCAAATGCTGGTTGTTTGTGAGTGGGCTTACAGCCTGTGCAAGGTTTGCGTGAAGGGGTCTTTCTCAGTGCCTTGCTCGAGATTTCAAGCACAAGGGATTCATATTGCCCACATCATTATACAGTGAACAATACGACCTTCCAGGTATGCACCGAAAACATCCGCATTTATTTCTTTCATTTTCTCTGAAGCCCACATAGACTTTCAGTTTGTTTTCATTCATTTGAATTCTTAGGTCCACTGCATCTACAGAAAAGTCATCTCTCAGCTTTAGTTTAAGCACAACTAGGATTCCTGTAGGGTCTAACAGACATTAACTTTTATTTTTAGCCCATTTGTCACATTCTGAGGTCAATACTGACACCATCAGATGATTCTGCTACCCAGGAATCCTTAGTACCACAGAAAATCTCTTATGGTAGCCTGATGCATTTTCATGTGGTTTCTTTTAATGGGAATTGTCATGTATGTCAGGTCAAAGGAGCCCGAGGAATTCCAGTAGGAGCATGTGTTGGACCTAGACGCCATAGCTCAGACGTACTGGCAGCTGCACATCCAGGACCGAAGTGCTTGGACCCGAGAGCTGAATCTCAGACCCTTTTCAGACAGGTTTTGAGCCAGATTTTCTAAGCCATTCTACATGTGCTATTTGATCTATTTGATCCTTATGCTATTATCATTCTCAGTCTTCAAACAAATTCAGTTTTTTAATAAATGAAAAAACATGCATGTGCAGATTGGATGGAAAACTTTGGAATGGCAGTTTTATGTGTCGAGATCATTTGAAGCAGGGTGGAAACAGTGTGTATTCACACTACTAATACTCAAGGAAAATGTTACCTACAATTCTATGTTTTTAAGCCATCTAGAGGTGAGGTTTCTACCTCACCAAGATTCAAATAAATCCTTGTCTTTCAGTTTTTATTTAACGGTATTCATTTTAAGCTGTAACAATTTAACGTATTTTTTTAACAAATTCTGAGCTGATTTGGTTTCCACATCTGAAACAACGATTACATTTCGAGCAAAATGTATTAATATGTAATGCATGTCTTTATATTTCTTACATTTGGAGCAAAACATATAAACTTATACTGTATGTGTCCATATTCATTACATTCGGAGCAAAATATACCAACTATAAACTATAATTGTGAATGCAATAATGCATTCTCAATTGATTTCGATACATATTTTTCTGCAACACAAAAAAAAATACTCCTCGAATGCTGCCATAATTTTGGGATCAGTTTGTTAGTCAATTTCCATGTCACACCTTCAAAAAGGCCCTGAGTTTGGACTATCAGGAACGATTGTATCATTGACAGATGTTGTTGGAGTCATTAAGAGGTTCACTGGATGAACCCATGGTGGAATAGGAAAACCAGATATGGTATGAAAGGTTGTATGTGAAGTAGGAGGTTGTGGGATAATGGGGTGTGTAGTTGGAGTTGAAGTTATTTGCATTCTGTTGGTGTCAAGGAAGTAAGGGTGGTAATCTGGGATAGGAACTTTCAACATATCTTGTAACATGGAGTTCTGTATGGGCATGGAATGATGCATGGGAAACAAAACCTGCGGATTGTTGAACTTGTTATCTCTTTCTTGTTTCTCTTTCTCCCTTTGATGGCGAGTGGCTTCCTTCTTTTGTAATTCCAATTCCTTTTTTTGGCGAGCTACTTCCCTTTGTTTCTCGCGCTCCTGTCTTTCAACAAACTTTTGTAGATCCCTTTCTTGCCTCTCTTTAATGCGTTGCAATCTCTCTTCTTTTTTTTGCTCCTTTGCTGCCAACCTTTCTTGCTTTTTTGCCTCAATATGCTCCTTTTTACGTTGTTTCCCTTCACATATTTCTTGTTTTTTTTGTTGTGTATCTTTTAACATCTGAACATAAGCATCAGATGTTAACAATTGTGAAGCACGACTTATCCGAAGTGCAGCATCACTCTTACCTTTGGAAGGATCCCGTACAAATTGTGTCGGTAACCTTAAAAATTTACCCAATTTCTTCTCATTTGCAGCAACACCATCATTTGATATACCACTTTCAACATCATGGCCAGTTGTCTCTTCCTCATTTTTATCTTTATCAATGACCTCAATTTCCTCTGTGTCAGCATAATAATGAGTAAAGTTTGTTGGTTCAAAGTCTGTTGGCTCAAGGTTGGTTGGCATCGAAGGTAAAGATATACTTTCATCCTCAGTGTTTCCAATCTGATCAAGTCCCAACTCTGCAATATGCTCTTGCAGCCAAGTAGGTTGTTGTGGTGCACTTGGCAATGAGAGATCATCCTCTCCAATTCCCTGGGCCTCAGTGTTGCAGCTGGATGTGCCATTGTCATGAGTATTCACAATGTGGTTCACTTCATAATCTTTGGTCTGCATTATACTTTGTCTTTCTCCCTGTACACTTGGTTCCTCCGTCTCTGTATTAGCAACAACCATTGTTTCTATGGTTGGATGGAATTTTTTTGTTGTTGTTAGATTTTCAACTGATTCCATTAAGTAATTTTCTCCTATATTGTCACCAAGTGGTGGAGCTACATCTCTTGACAAACTTAGGATGTTTTCAGTAGCATCAACATCTATTATGTTTTCAGTACCATCAACATTCATAATGTTTTCAGTAGTATCATCATCTGTGACATTTTCAGCATCATCTTCGTTGGCATCTTCTTCAATGATATATAGTTTACTACATTCCATGTCATTCTGTAATGCATTTGGATCAAGTGGCCATATACCTGTGCGTCTAAAACCAGCACGAATATTTGCAGGTGTCAAGGCCTTGGCTAGAGCTCTACTACCTATTTCTGCCAAGTCTGAACGTTTGACTTCTTGGTACTTATTATTACACATCCACTGCATCCTCTCAGATCTGAAATATGCTTTAAAAGGACCAAAGACACTAACATCCAGTGGTTGCAACCTATGTGTAGTATGTGCTGGCAATGTCAATAAATCAATCCCCAATCGCCTGGCCTCTTCTATAGTTGACAATGCCACATGGCTTCCATGACCATCAAATATAAGTAAATGCCTATTTTCAGGGCACACTCCTCCAGGTACAGACTTACTGAAATGATACAACCAGCTTATAAAGAGCTCTCTAGTCATCCAAGCACTTGGATGAGCAGCCATGCAAGCACCTGGTTCACATCCCTTGATGTAATTTTGTGAAACTTTCTGACCTTTAAATAAGTAAAAGTTAGGGATACATTGCCCTGCAGCATTTACACAACATAGAATTGTCATCCATTCTCTGCTACGAGGAATGATTTTGGGAACATTCCTGCAACCCTTGGTGGCAAGCACCCTCATGCCACAATTTCTCCCTGCTTGGATTCCTGTCTCATCACAATTCCATATTTTTCCTGCACCATAGGAATTGATATAAATGTTAGCTAGTTTTTCATAAAACTTGCTAACCACCTCTGGACGTAAACCTATTGCACGATCTCTTTCTAGACCTTCAGCAGTTTGTAGGACTATGTCTGGGTGTCTTTTTCTAAATCCTTCACACCAAGATTTTCCAGGTAATCCTTCTCGAAATGGAGTCTCTCTAGTTTCACAAATTTGTGCAACACATGCCCTCAGTTGCATAAATCCCACTCCATGCCCTAAATCTGCCATTTGCTTACACCATTCAACTATCTCTTTCTCCTCTCCTTCACTCAAAACAGGTGCAGGGCCCTTCCTTTTTGTATGGGTCAGACCATTCAGCCAATAATGAACAGATGTAGGAGGTAAATTATATTTCAGTGCAGCAGCTCTAATAGAATAATTGTTGAATTCAATATCATCTATGGCCTTTAACATATCTTCTTTTGACCAACTAGACAAAATTCTAACCTTCTTGGTCGAAGTGTTGCCTCTAACAACCACAGTTTCCTCTATTTCATGCCTATTTACTTGACATCCAACAGGTTCTGGCTGATGATCATCAGTTGTGTTTGTATCTCCTTGATTTGTTGTTGCACCATCCTCTTCACTTATTATTGTAGCATCTTGTTGATCTGTTTCATGGTTAGATGTTTCAATTTCAAATTGTACACCTCGTTTTTTGGGCATACGTTGTCCTCGATGTAAAATCCTCTTTCTCTTCTCTTCTCTAAATGCTGCAGTATTAAACAATATAAAATTAGTAATATATGTATTAATATATCAATAAGATCATCTACAATGGGAAAATTTTAGCAAGCTTATGATACATGACAGTATGAATTATAAACTTGTAGGTAAACTTGTGATTACCCCGTTGGGCACCATTAACGATGATCGAATACATGTTTTATTAATTTCATATTATTTGATAAAGACAAAATTTATAAGTTGGGTTGTTGATTACATATATAAAGCCACTTCTAACACTGCCCAATATGAACACTATTTTGCATTTAAAATATCCAATACCTGATGGAATCAGCAGCTTTTTGATAATTGAAGATCAATATCATCTATTTTTTTATAAACATATGTGAATTCAACATTTGAGCAACACTGAGAAAATCACCAAACCTTGGACATTGTAATTGACTCACAAACAACCACATTTCCTCATTCAACTTGCATGCAGGAAATCTTGTTAATGTAATAGTACTTTATGACATCCAGGAATCATCTTCAGAAGGAAATGTATGTCCAAAACAAGCCATGGTAAATGGTGGTTGAGCATTTATTTTGTCTATCTATATGCGCGTCAAAATCCATGAGGACAGATTGCAAATCTTTTATTTGTAATGCTCAAATACTGTTCAATTAAAATATTGATTCAAAATTAAAGGCTTAGGATAAAAAAATGCTTATTTATAACTAGCTGTCAAATTTGTTCCTACATGGCAAGGAATTGGCTCCATGGACCTCGAACTTTTGTTCGCATACTGGCATATAAACTTCAATAATCAAAATTTTGGTTTTTATTCCATCAAGTATTGAATTTTAAATGCAGTAGTGTTCAAGTGAAATATCATCATGGATGACAATCCTTTCATGTAGCAGCTCTAATTGAATAATTAACTCAATATCATCTATGTGCCTTTACATATCTTCTTTTGACCAACTAGACAAAATTCTAACCTTCTTGGTCGAAGTGTTATCTAACAACCACAGTCTTGTATTTCATGTATTTATTGACATCCAAATCTGATGATCATCAGTTGTGTTTCATCTCCTTGAGATGTTGTTGCACCATCCTCTTCACTTATTATTGTAGCATCTTGTTCATTGTTTCATGGTTAGATGCCAATGTTCAATTTCAAATTGTACAGTTTTATGGCATTAGATACGTTGTCCTCGCTTAAAATCCTCTTTCTCTTCATCTTCTCGAAATGCTGCATTACTAAACAATATAAAACTGCATATGTATTAATATATCAATGATCATCTATAAACACTTCTAAAATGAGGTGTTATCAAATAACACTACATTCATCAGCTTGTTTGTATTGATCAAAATCAATTACAATGTTTCACTCGAACAACTGTTGAGGACATTGGTGATATTGATCAATTGATGCAAGTCTTGTCTTATGTAAGGCATTATGACATCAAAATCCATGAGGACATGCATGTGCATTTCCCTCTTTTAGCTTTACATAGCTTGTTAATGCTCAACTGTTGTATCGTGTTGCGTGAACCACTTCGGGTCTCCACCAGTAAATGTGTTTTTTTTGAGATATTTTTTTGATCGATCATATGGAAGCAAATAATATTAAGATATGATTCGAAATTAAAGATATAGGATATTAAAAAATGTTTATTTATACCTAGCTGGCATACTGTCACTCCTACGTGGCAAGGATTTGGTTCACTTAACCTGCGAACTTAGGGTGTTCGCATACTGGCCCTTCTCCCCTAAACTCTTCTAAAGATGAGGTGTTATCAAATAACACTACATTCATCAGCTTGTTTGTAATTGATCAATATCAATTACAATGTTTCACTCGAACATGCAATCACCCCTTTGGACATTGTAATTGATATTGATCAATTGATGCAGGTCTTGTTAATGTAATGTTTTATGACATCAAATCATCTTCAGAAGTGAATGCATGTAAGAATCGTAATTGTAATAGCTTGACTACATATGTTGTTATGGTGGCAGCAAATCTGTTGTAATACTGGAATACTTTCAATGACAATCATTGACTACTGTCAATGATATATTGCATTCTTGGCAGCTACTTTGTGCTTGATTTTAAGTAGGGAGAAGAATAAATCTTTCATCAGGCCAATTTTTTTATGTTTGTTGAATGCCTCTACAAAGTGTAAGGTATAAATAAGGTAAACATTTTTCTTTCCTATATCTTTAATTTCTGGGAGTAGTGCCATTATGTCAACACCCTAAGTTCACGGGTCCATCGGGCCAATTCCTTGTCATGTAGGGTTGTCAATTTTACAGCTAGCTATAAATAAACATTTCTTTATCTTATCTCTTTAGTTTAGAAACTCTTTATCTTATCTCTTTAGCATTGGGCAGTGTTCACATACTGGCTCTTCTCCCCTACGTTTAAATTGACAGAAGTCTCGAGAACATTCACGAAACAAAACCGAGTGGCACACTGCAAATTAGGTATAATGGGCCAAGGATTTGATACCATTCATTTGAAACATGTTTTGCTCTCTCGACTGAAGCTCTACCCAGTTTTCTGTGGAGTATTAAATGGTACAGATTTTATATCTTATAGAGTTAGCGAGAGATATTAAAGAATGTGCTGGACATATTTTTTTTCTTTGTTTCGAGCATTAGAGATGAACACCTTCTAAATGATCTTGGAAGTTCCTATTACAGTCTACAGTTGAGAAGGATTTTTGTTGTGATTTTTTCAAGTTTAGGAGATTGTAATGAAAGATTCAATTTTGATGAACAGTTTGTAGAAGCTGCATCCAGAAGTGTGGAAATTATAAGTAAATACAATTCAATTTATTAATAGAAATGTATTATATAAAGGTACTATATTTCATCAATGATAACAAATTACTTACACACAACAATGTATTTATTACTAATAGAGAAAAATGGGAGGACACTTCCACCAAAACTATATTAATTAAGGGCTCAGTTTGACCTTGACCATAAAGGAGTGCCTTGGAATAAAAATCTGTATTCAAAACTCTCCATGGATTTTATACGTGATCAATTGAGGCAATGACATATTAGGTGAAGCCACAACTCTGAAATATGTTTGAGTTGTTTTGGACTTTTGTTCACATGACTCTATTTCTAAAGGTGAAGATGTTTTGTTCACGTATGTTGTTTTGATTTCTCTTTTATGGTATACTACAATGATAACTACGATTTATATTCACTACCATTAGTCTTTGAGGATATTGATGCATGTGGAGGGGAATTATTTTGGCAATTTCAGAAAAGCAGAGATGCAGTGGATGTTGTTTGGATGAAAATTCAGTTCTCTATAATTGCAGATTCTATGGGTTGAGGAAGATACCAATTAGGATATGTCTAGCACATAAGCTTGATATATTTGTAGGACTAATTTTAAAGAAAAGGCCCATCACCATGGAATATGTTAGATGGGTAATAAGGGAAGACACAGAATTAATGAGTTTTCTTGTCAAATAAGTAAGGAAAAGAATTCAAACTAACGCCAAAACAATATACTATAATGATAAATGCAAGATTGAAAATTCATCAAATTTGGATTTGAGTCACACTCTAGGGATTTGGGAGACATTCTCAACTATTCAACTGGATAACAAGAGACTTCAGCTGAGAAATTATAAGCAGTAGGTATGAAAACTAACCTGCAATTTTTGATTTGCTGGACCTTTCCTTTCAAAACTTGATAGAAGTAATCTCTTCTTATAAAATCCACTGTAATCAGGCACCCTACAGAAGTAAATCAGCAGTAAACAAGACTAGGAAAGTGAATATATAATACCAACATAGGGGAGAGAGTATCCAATCAAAATGTAAGACATGGATCAAGGTGTAGGGTCTTTTTAATCAAAGGTTGAAATTGATTTTGAGATGATCTTGTGGCTGAAATTATTTGATTTGATATTCATATTTATTTTTTACCTTCAAGTGTACAATTTTATTGGTGTTTTTAATGGATGAATTTGAATCTTGAGAAGAAGGTTCCCTCTTTTTTTGCAGGTATGTATTAAAGTCTGGATATGAAAGATCTGGTGATTGAACAACCCATCTTGGAATATGGAAAGGGATGAATTGGAAAGAGAAATATTCAACCCATTAAATAGATATGATGGGTTTGTCAACTGATATGTTGTATTTATACTTTGAACAAATGAGTCTTTTATTGTAGAAAATGAAAGTACCAATCAATATTTATTGTGTACTAAGTAATACTGAGATGTTGACCCTATTCACATATGGTTTATAAAAAAACAATTTTTTGAACTTCAATAATCAAAATTTTGGTTTTTATTCCATCAAGTATTGGATATTTTAAATGCAAAATAGTGTTCAAGTATTGGGCAGTGTTCACATATTGGGTCTTCTCCCCTAAGACGTGAGTATGTGTAAAACACCTAAGTTCGAGTCCCACCGGTGAAGGGGTTAGAGAGTCGTCTTGTAAGATTGAGCTCCACTCCAATAAACGGGCAACATAATGTTGGATCTGATTTCTTGCCAATTTGCTGTCTAAATCGGTTTGGTTGGTGTTTCATGATTTACAGTATTCATGGCCAAGGCTGGTAGTCAGGAATGGCACAACATAAAAGATTCACATGAATTCCATGCAGATGAGTACACTGGTTTTTCAAAGATTTTAATTCTCTGTTACTGAAACGAAGGATCACCGTGGCTGAACATATCTCCTTGGGAAGACTGATTGACCGAGTAGACTTAAAAGTGGTTTGAGTGGGGGTATTCATTTGCTTCAATTTATTTTCATTGTATCTTGTAGTATTGGAATCCATAATAAATAGATTTGGGATCCATTATTTTATAAATAGATGTATCTCTAAGGTGTATCGTGCTACATGCATAATCACAGGGTTCCATTTCCGCAAGGGTATTATTTTATGAGACCATCTTGTGTTGTCTGCAATCATTTGACATTGGGAGAGAAGGGAGATGAGGGGTTGGGGAGGAATTCTGATGTCACGGATCATAGAGAATGGACGCTTTCCACGAGTGTGCAAGTTTTGGGTAGAGAAAACACATGAGTATGAAATGAAATGATAGGAATGAGATTATACTTAAAACTCACATGATGGTGTAGGATCAGAAAGTGCAGGACAAGCTAGAGGGCATGGTGGGAAAGTGTAGAGGTGTGAGGGATTCAGACATATGAAAGCTTCATGTCTACACGTGGTGGTGAAGGAGACAACGAAGCCTTTGAGAGTGGGAAGAATGTGGATGTTAGTGGCATGACTTGAGCCTTGCCCCCTTCAACGTGGTGTGACTTGAGCCTTGCTTGCTTCATGGTAGTTAAACACACCCACGATTAAAGCCTCTTTGTATCTCATAAAAATAGGTAGATTCAAGTAGAAAAATAAGTATTTCTATACCATCCAAAGCAGTTAGCCTTGTGCATGTAATACAAATTGAGTAGCAGAAAAATATCAGGGGGTAATAGGAAAAAATAGAATATATAGATGACATCTCTAAGAATGGAAACTAAAAAATTAACAAAAAAATCCTTGCTATAGAAGAAGAGTAGGTGGATGCATTCACATCGTCTTCTTCATCACCGATATGGAAAAGTGTAAATGGTGTTGTCCAATCCATTGTGGTGCATATGTTAGTACCCATCCCTATTACTTGACAGATGACAACCCCTCCAACCACAAACCCCCGGTGACGGGTAAAATTATGGTAGTGTTGCACAAGATGATTGTAAAGGAGGTTCATAAATACATGTCAGTTAATAACAATCAGTCTAAATGTTTTTTTGGTGGGTGTAGGCTTATCCCTAACAGTGTATATGTAAATAGTATTCAAGGAAGATGCCTTCAAATTAGTTTCATTTTCTTAAATATTACAATTTTTCTTGAATAAGGTGAATTAAAGATAAAAATATTATGAGATTTAGATTAAAAATTATGTGAATAAATTGATTGGTTGGTTTCTAAAGGTTAATTGGAATTGGCTACAGGATATTGTGTTATTTTAATCTTGTTAATTTTATTTTACATGTGCGTAAGTGTCGCGGCCTGAGTTGAGAATCATATCTCTTCTCTAAATACGCTAGAAAGAGTATCTTGGGGTGAAATACATATTCATGCATGTTGTTTTTTAGAGGTAAAATAAGGGATTATATTATGGCTATCACCCCATGTAATATACACAACTCTTATAAGTATAGTATTTGTTTTGGATCAAGAGGAAACTAGAAAATTTACAATATCCAAGATGAATTCCTTTTGGTTGGTGTTGTGTAGTGGGTAAGCATAGAAGAGCGAAGGATTGAGACATGCAAGTTTCTCTATCTGCAGGAGGTGGGGAAGGAGAATGTGAATGCATGTACTTGCTTCCCTTATATCGTGGATCTAACTCTCCACCCAGGGCAACGTGGACCCTGGAATGTTTTCTGTTTTTGTAGGCATTGCCACCATGGTCAATATGTGTCTGAATTTGTTGGGACACTTACAAGGTGTTGAAATTTATTCTTAATATGTCGTGTTTTACATTCTAAAGTTTTTTTATTTTCATTGTGTTCATGGATTTTGTTGTTGTATTAGTACAACACTTATGGTAATATGTGAGGGGGAAACTTAGGGAGGTGCACAACAAAATTGTGTATTGAGAAAAATGGGTGGGACCTCACTTCTACATTCTACGGAGTCACTGAACTTCTGTACATAGTGCATGGAGTTTTTCATTTAGAGGGGCGATGGATGACATTGTATAATTAAATGGACTACTCATCTTAAGGTCAACATATTTTCCATATGTCCTTTTTGTATATATATATATACTCGAAGCATTTTTCATTTAACATTTGTGGTTGTCAAATTTGTGGGTTTCTTTCCAACGCTCTGGGAATCTAAGTCCCTCTACTTAAACGGTGCAACTTTTGTATATGCATGCACGAGTAAAGGTGGATTTTCTTGGTGGCCTTGCGGCCGGGGATCCAATAGGGGCACTCCATTGACCCTGCGGAAAAGCTAGAAATTTCTTGCTAGAGAGGACTTTGTCAAGAGAGTGGGAAAGGGAGTGAGAATATTAGATAGGAGAACTAATGTTGCAAGTAGAAAATCAGAGTCTTGCATACACTAGTTAGAAGTTTCATCACATGCATTAAAATTAAGAAGAAACAACCCTGCAAATGGCAACAAGACGAGTTAAGATTGAGAACTCAAAGTTTCTAAAATCTCCTCATCAAAAAAGGCATGAAACTCCTTCTTCTTGTATTGATGCTTAAACAAAAGTTGTACATAGTATGGAAATGGAAGAAATTTGAGAGTGGGGGAAATGGAAGAAAATGGCTATCTCCTTTGTTCTCTCTAAGTACAATGCACTCTTGAGTTTACAAAATCAATCACCAACCCTTTGAAATGGGAATGGCTTTACAATTTATAGGAAGAGAAAAGACTCTTCATATACACTCCAATAACTCTTTGTATGTCTCGACATGACTTAAGACTCTTCGCCTTCTTAGGAAAACATTAAGTCCCTTTTTATAACATAAAGGTGACTTATTACATTAGGAACATTAAGACATACGAAAAAGTGCAACCCCAACGCAAAATTAGAACATTGAGAAGAGAGAGAAAGTTGGGGAAGAGAGAGAGAGAGAGAGAGAGAAGAAAGAAGAAGGAAGAAAAATGCTGAAGAAGAACTTGCCTCCGACAAAGTCCTTTGGTCCTTCCAAATGACTTGATGGAATGCTCTGATGTGATGAACTCTGAATCCTTGAACTCTTTCCACCATGAGAAACTCCTTCAGATGACTTACAGACACCTTGGGTTAAGTATTTAAGAACATTGTTCAATGACATAATGGTGACCACAAACATGACTCACGAAGATCCCTTCCGAAGAGATAGGAGTTCAGAACCGATACTGCCAAGTTGAATGAACTGTTTCACCGATGATTGCAACTTCCACCCTACACATGATATACTCTGTGACCAAAAGCCATGAAGTGAGTCTCGAAAGACACTGTCGAGTTCCCTAAGATGGATCTTGAATGCCCTGTGAGAAATTCCCATGGATGATCCTGAATGATGATGTTGACCTGAATGATCATCCCTCTATGTCCCATTGTGCCAAAACTGCCCTTTGAGTGTGACTTACCATTAATAGCAGGTGTCCAGATGGGAGACTTACTATTTTTAGTAAGAGGTGATTTTTGCCTCTTCTTGACCATCCTGATGTGATGAACTTCTTCATTCACTCATGTGCACACTGCCTTTCGCCTCGACCACTTCTTGGGGTGACTTACTATTTTTAGTAAGCACCCATATAGGGAACTTACTATTTTTAGTAAGTGGTCATTTTCATTGTTTTCTGCTCTGAACACTCATTCTGACTTCCTGGTGATCTTCAGTGCACACTATCTTTCGCCACAACCACTTTTGATGATGACTTACCAAACATAGCAAGCCTGTATAGGAAAACTTACTATTTTTGGAAAGTGGATTTCAGTGCTCGGTTTGTGATGGAACATATTTTTTGGACTCATCTCGTCATCAGTCATGTCCTCCAAATTTCACTTGATTTCACCCACTAGAATGCTTGGAAATAAAATTTAGAATTTTCACTTGGTAGTGGCTTCTGGCACAGAGCTGCCATGTTAGCCATTAATGGAGCTTGAAATTTGCAGGTCTGGTTTTTGTCTCTGATCATGATGAAATCAACTCCATTGTGATAGGTTTTTCATTTGGAGTCTGTGTGCAAGTTTTTAGCTCGTTTCCATTGCCGGATTGATGGGAAATCTGACGAATGTGAGCTAGGGCACGAAATGGGATTTTTGTTGGAAAAAATGATTCAGGGCACCATTCGACCTCCCATTTTTTGCATCTTGATCATCTTGAAAAATGAGGAAATTCTGCAAAAGATGACATCTCAATCTGACTTGTATTTTGAGATATGAAGATTTTTTGATTGGAAGACTTTGGTTATCTAGCGAAAAATCTTCATTTTTCTCTTCATGTTCTTCACCCTTTGTTTTAATCCATTTTTTGTATTTTGAATGTTTTTTTTTATGGATGTTGATGTGAAAAATTTGAATTTTATGGAGCAATGGGGGTGTGCAGAATTTTGGTGGGTTTGCAAGTTTTTGCAGATTTTCCGGCAGGTGAGTTGTGACGGGCAACAATGGAGAAGCAACAAAAATTTTAAGTGAATTTTTTTCAAAGCTTCATGGAGTTGGGGCTGGGAAACATTTTTGTGTCCCTTTGTCCCTTTTAGCTAAAGGGGAGAAAGGGACATCAAATTGCACATCATGCCTAATCGCGACACTTGGCAATCATCCATGCAACTAGAGGATGGGCTCCAATTAGCTCCTAGGGGCTGAAATTTTGCATTGTAGAAGGTTGCATTGATGACCTGGGGGCCACAAGGGGCTGGGAACATTTTCATATCCCCTTTTTCTCGTTATCTAAAGGTACGAAAGGGACATCAATTTGCACATTGCGCCATGGTTGCGACACTTGGCGGCCATCTGTGCACTGTGAGGATAGGCTCCAACTAACTCATGGGGGCTAAACTGGCGATGTGAAGGTTGTATGGGTGATCAGAGGGCTAAAAAAGGGTTGGGATGAATTTTCATGTCCCTCATGTCCCTTTTCTAAAGGGATGCAAAGGACATCAAAATCCACCTGGCTCCTGGAGCTGACACGTGTCCTCTTCAAAAATTGGCTAAGTATGGTCGAACCTTGAGAGTGAACTTGTGAAGATGATATCTTGAGTTCCCGATGGAGTTGAGTTTCAAGGAAAATTTTATATGAATTTTACTGAAAAACACCTTTTAAATCCAATGGTGGGGATATAAACTCTTGATTCCTCCATTTAATCCCTAAAAAAGCATATTTTTGTTCTGAATCCCTAGCTGAGCATGGAAAAAACAAGATATAAACCTATTGTGCCAAAGTGTTGTGAAAAATATGATTTCACCATATTTTAGAGATTTGAATTAAATTTTCTGATATGTTTTTTTAGCTCCTAACTCCATCAGAGCTCCTGAAATCACTTCTGAAGCTCAATAGCTTTTTTGACCCTGTGCACTGCTTAGGCCTGTGAACCCTGTTTTTTGATGAAATCTGCCCCAACTCCTCCAAATATTTCCTGAATCTTCCAAAATAAATTCCATGATGTTATTAGACCTTCAATTCACCTCCATGTTGGATTTTTATCCTTTTTTCCACTCCAGGGGGTTGAACTTGTCCTAGGAAGGCTAGTGGTAGCCCTTCCCACAACTGTCCAACAATTAGCATTCTTCAAGAACTCCTAAAATCACCTAGGGGGTTGATTGAATTTCCTAATTCACCTAGGGAATTGAGTTAAAATCCAATGGGATTTCATTGGAATGACATGGTAAGGCCGATGCTAAGGATGGGTAGACCTGGGGTGTCTCGGAAAGGTAAAAATTGAAAATTTTGACACAGGGGTATCATTGTCATGCTTGAAAATTGTAAATTTTCCCGTTGTAAATTTGGATGACAACAACTAGCTCTATCTCAGGGACATGGTATGGACTGAGCGCAGAAAATACGTGACATGAAGAATCATAAAATCTCAACTTTACAATATAATGACCAAGTGCCTTATCCATTGGACCTTGCAATGAGAGTCATGTACAACTTGTAAGAGAGAGTATTGCAAGAATCTTATCCACAGAGCAATGGAAAACGAATAGTAGAATAAACACCAGAGACAGATAAAATGGAAACACACAAGAAGTCAGAAAGGAAACTGGTCATCAGAAGCTCCTCAAAACAACACAACAGAAAAGGGAAATTATATACAAGATGGATGGATATCTTATAGGTGGGGAAAGAATATACACATACCTGATCAATGGGTTGAGAAAAGTACATGCCATCATCAATCCAATAGTGGACTGAAGTCTAAACCTTTGAAGCATAAAAAATTGATTTGATCAAACCATGCTCTAGTGATGGCCTTGAACATTTTGAGTCAAGAAGAAGATTGATACCATGATCCATCTTCATATTCACATTGCACTGAGAATGTTCTTGTATCCATTAAGAACTTGGTCACCTTATTGAAACTCTTGCCTCTTGAAGATTTCTCTTGTTGTCCTATGATCATGAGAAACCACTCCTCCATGTTTTTAGAATTGGAAGCATTGACCTTGTCATGGAAATATACTTCATCTTGGGTTGCAATGTGAAATCATCTCCTTCACTATAAAGACACCCTGAAGGAGTGAGAACAAACTCATCTTCTTCACATCCAAATACCTTTGTAAATATACCACTTTGTTTCTTCATGTAATTACTTTTAGAGATGGAGGTTAAATCATTGATATGAAGGTCTTCATCATCCTTGAGAGATTGTTGCAGCAGGAAAACATGTTCAAGACAAATCAGAGCTTGGAGGATGGTGAGTGCAATCTGATTTTGAATTCCTTGACAAGAGTCATGCACATTCTCACTTTGTTTCTCCCAGTGACTGTTATCAATATCTCAGTTAGCTTGAAGTCCACCTTGGTATCATTTACAAAATTGCAACTCTTGTTTTGGTCATATAATCCCATTCTTCACCCTTCAGTGGATTTTGCCATATCAACTATTGTATTTGCATTGGTGAAGCATTCCAAAGTGGTGGGAACAAATTGGTTTTGAATATACTTGAACACTCTAAGCAAATTTTCACCATGTTCCAAACAAAATTCTAGAAAATGTAAATCAGCTCAATATTTTCCCTGTTATAATCTCAACCCCAAGATAAGATGATTATCTTCAAGATTGAGGAATTCCAAAGGAGATTGCTTTAGGACCTTCCTTATTTTGCATCCCTGATGACCTTCCTCATACAATGTGGAAGAAAAATAAATATCTTAACATTCCCCCTCATTGGAACCAATCATTGGGGAAGTCATCAAACCTTTTATTTAAGTCATTGGGAATTAGATCTAACCTTTGATATAAAGGTGATCTAATGGTTGTAATTGCATAGCTAAAGTTCCCTAAGTTTGTATATGCTTATATAAGCTAGAAAACTAGGGTTAGAAGTGAGATTCATTAAGAATTAGAAGAATTGTAAGAAGGAATTCTTGGAGAGAGAAAAAGAGAAGCTTGTGAGGAAGAAAGTATTGTACATCTGGGAGAGGTGTGGAAGATTGCAGATCTTCATTGTATATCCTCTGTGAAGCTTTGAATAATATATTGGTTGTTTCTTGGTGGACGTAGCCCACACTGGGTGAACCATGTTATATCTTGTGTATTGTTTCTTCTAGTTTTATTTCCATATTTATTGCTTGTATGCTTAGATCTGATATATATCTGTACAACTGGTGTGATTAACCCCAACAACTGGTATCAGATTTTTTGTTTGAGGGTTTTGTGTGTTGACAGATTTACTCACAGAGGGATTTCTGATTGAGTGGGAGCTACAACAATGGTAGAAGATGGAAAATACAAAGTTGAGAAATTTGACAGCTCGTAATTATCAATTATGGAAGATGTAGGTGGAAGATTATCTGTATCAGAAAGATCTATACTTACCGTTGGATGAGAAGGAAAGACCTACAAAGATGACTGATGAAGAATGGAAAATTCTTGACAGAAAGGCTCTGGGATCTATAAGATTGAGCCTGACAGCATCTGTGGCTTTGAATATTACTGAAGCAACAACCATGGTAGAGTTGATGAAATATTTAGCTAATTTATATGAAAAACCTAGTGCTTCAAATAAAGTTTATTTGATGAAGAAATTATTTAATTCAAAGATGCAAGAAGGTGAATCTGCATCAAGTCATTTGAATGATTTTTGTTCTATTGTAAATCAATTAAAATTGGTTAATATTTTGTTTGATGATGAAGTGAAAGAACTTTTATTCTTATGCTCTTTTTAGATAGTTTGAATAACTTGGTAATGGTTGTTAGTAATACGTCTTCTACTAATATTTTAAAGTTTGATAAGGATTGATAGATGTGGTTTGAAATGTGGTTATAATCCTGAATGAAGAAATACGTAGGAAAAGTATTGGAGAATTATCATCTAGTAATGCTTTGAATGTAGAAAGAAGGGGAAGGCAGAAGGAGAGATCCAAGAGAAAGAATAATGGGAAATCAAAGTCTAAGAATGGAAGATCTAAATCTAGAGGTAAAGGAATAACCTGCTGGAATTGTGGAAAGAAAGGACATGTAAAAAAAAGATTGTTGGTTCAAGGAAAACAAAGAGAAAGTACCAGAGAAAGGTAAAGAGATAAATGTTGCATCTTCTGAGGTAATGCAAGATGCCCTTATTCTCTCCTTGGATAATAAAATCGAATAATGGGTTTTAGATTCAAGAGCTTCTTTTCATGCTACCCCTAATAAGGGTTATTTCAGAAATTATGTCCAGGGTAATTTTGGGCATGTTTATTTAGGAGATGATGAACCATGCAATATTATTGGTAAAGGAGAAGTTCATCTAAAATTACAGAATGGAAATACATGGATATTGAAAGATGTGAGGCATGTGCCAAGCCTCAGGAGAAATCTAATTTCTGCAGGACAACTAGGTGAATCTGGTTGCATGGTTACATTCACAGCCGACTCTTGGAAGGTTACCAAGGGATCTCTTGTTGTAGCAAGAGGAAAGAAGGTAGGAACATTGTATTTGTCTACCTGTATTACTGATTCCTTTTCTGTGCTATCTACTTCAGATTCAGATGCAAGCATGTGGCATAATTGGCTAGGCCATATGAGTCAAAAAGGAATGTGAATCTTAAAGGCTAAGGGTAAGTTGTCAGATTTGTAAGATGTAGATCTTGATTTCTGTGAGCATTGTATATTTGGAAAGCAAAAGAGAGTGAGATTTCTCAAAGTTGGGGCAACAAAGAAGGAGCAAAAATTGGAGCTTGTGCACTCAGATGTGTGGGGACTAGCCCAGGTAGCTTCTCATGGAGGATCCCAATATTATGTGACTTTCATTGATGATGCCACAAGAAAGGTATGGGTTTATTGTATTAAATGTAAATATGATGTTTTTGAGACTTTTAAAAGATGGAAAGCCCTTGTGGAAAATGAATCAAATTCAAAGTTAAAATTCCTTAGATCTGACAATGGTGGTGAGTACTGCAACAAGGATTTCAATGATTATTGTTCAGTGAATGGAATACGTAGAGAAAGAATGGTTCCTAGAACACCACAGGAGAATGGTGTTGCTGAAAGAATGAACAAGACAATCATGGAACGTGCAAGAAGCATGAGGATACATGTTGGATTACCCTTTCAGTTTTGGGCAGAGAAGTAGTAGACACAACATGGTTTATTTAATTACCATGGGCCTTCAAGTGCACTGGATGGTGGAATACCAGAAGAAGCTTGGACTGGAAAAGAGGTAGATCTTTCTTTTCTTAGAGTATTTGGTTCAGAAGCTTTTGTGCATGTTGATAAAGAAAATAGAAAGAAGTTGGATGCTAAATCCAAGAGATGTACTTTTATTGGTTATGGCTCTGGTGATTTTGGATTCCATTTTTGGGATTTAGAAGATTCTAAGATTGTTAGGAGTCGTGACATTGAATGGAATGAAAAGAGAATGTACAGGGATCAAGTTTTGGTACCCAAAGATGAACCGGTTGGAAATTTTGTGGAAGAAAACTCATTCTTGGATTTAGAAAAGACATCTACAGGTACTGGTGTCGGTCATCCTGAACCGGTATCGGTTGAACAGAACCAACGTCGGTCGCCAGGACTGACATCGGCTACAGAAGAGCATGACTGGTGTCGGTTAGCTGAACTGACATCGGCAAGAGGTGACCAATGTTGGTCATTGTCATAGGTAGAAACTAATGTACATGATGTACAGATTGAGCCTCCGATACCCCATATCTCAGTGAGAAGGTTCCAAAGAGTAAGTAGAACTCTAGAAATATTTATACCTTTCTTATCTTATTTATTATTGACTGATAGTGGTGAACCAAAAGTTTTGAAGAAGCAATGCATGATGAAACCCACAAGAAGTGGGAGCATGGCATGGATGAGGAGATGGACTCTTTGGAATATAACCAGACATGGGATTTGGTTAAGTTGTCAGTAGGTAAAAGAACATTACAAAACAAATGGGTTTACAGGATCAAGGAAGAAGAGGGTGGACATAAAAGATACAAGGCAAGGCTTGTGGTAAAAGGATTTGCACAGAAATCAGGTATTGATTTTGGTGAGATATTTTCTCCTGTAGTAAAAATGACTTCCATTCGTATTGTATTGAGTTTAGTTGCAGTAGAATATTTGCATTTAGAGAAACTTGATGTCAAGATGGATTTCCTTCATGGTGATTTGGAGGAAGAGATTTATATGCAACAACCGCTTGGTTATGAAGTCAAGGGTAAGGAGAAACTTGTGTGCAGGTTGAAAAAGAGCTTGTATGGGCTCAAGCAAGCCCCAAGGAAATGGTATATGAGGTTTGATAGTTTCATGCATGAGCATGGTTATATGAGATGTGAATCTAACCATTGTGTTTATTTCAAGAAGCTTGAAAATGGAAGCTATATTATTTTGTTATTGTATGTGGATGATATGCTTATTGCAGGATCTAGTATGCAGGACATTGGTGAGCTTAAAGAAAAGTTAGCTCATACATTTGCAATGAAGGATTTAGGAGCTGCAAAGAAAATCCTTGGCATGCAAATTCTTAGAGATAGGAAGAACAGAAATTGTATTTGTCTCAGGAACATTATATCAATAAGGTGTTGGAAAGGTTTAATATGCAGAATTCAAAACCTGTAATTACACCTATGGCTAGACACTTTAAATTGAGAAAAGATCAGTGTCCTACATCACATGAGGAGGTCGAGTACATGGCATGAGTTCCATATGCTTCAGCAGTTGGAAGTCTTATGTATGTTATGGTTTGTACCAGACCAGACATTACACAAGTGGGAGTTGTGAGCAGATTTATGGCCAATCTAGGTAAAGAGCATTGGAAATAGTCCAATGGATTCTCAGGTATTTGAGAGGGACATCCAACATGCAGTTATGTTATGGAGGGTCAGATATTTATGTATAAGGCTATGTTGATTCAGATATGGCTGGAGATTTGGATGGTAGGAGAAGCACCACTGAATATGTATTCATAGTAGGTGGGATGGTAGTTAGCTGGATTTCTAGATTACATAAGGTTGTGGCCTTGTCTATTACAGAGGCTGAATATGTTGTAGCTATAGAGGATAACAAAGAGATGATATGGATGAGCAAGTTCATGGAAGAGTTGGGAAAGGAGAAAGAGGATTGTAAATTATACAGTGATAGTCAAAGTGTGATTCATCTGGAAAAGAACTTAGTGTTTCATTTAAGAAAAAAAAAATTAGTTGAGATATCACTTCATACGGAAGGTGTTGGAGGATGGGCAGCTGAAACTGGAGAAAATTCATACAAATAAGAACCCTGCGGATATGCTAACGAAGCCATTGGAAAAGGAGAAGTTGGAGCTACACTCCACTTCTGTTGGTCTTCGAGTTTGAGACTTGAAGAGGAAGAAACAGGCCAAGGAAAGGATCCAAGAATGGAGTTGTATGGTACAGTGCAACAATTTATCTCCAAGTGGGAGATTGTTGAGTTGTGGAGCTCAATTGCTTCACAAATAGCATGCTTTATTAACTTGTTGGAATACACAGTAACCGGTGTCGGTTGGGTAACCGTCGTCGGTCACCTGGGGATCGACATCGGTCAAGAAAGTAGGAACTGGTATCGGTTAGGGTAACCGACATCGGTTACCTGTGCGTGATTTTTTTTATTTAAGTCACGGGAATTAGATCTAACCTTTGATATAAAGGTGATCTAATGGTTGTAATTGCATAGCTAAAGTTCCCTAAGTTTGTATATGCTTATATAAGCTAGAAAGCTAGGGTTAGAAGGTTAAGAATTAGAAGAATTGTAAGAAGGAATTCTTGGAGAGAGAAAAAGAGAAGCTTGTGAGGAAGAAAGTATTGTACATCGGGAGAGGTGTGGAAGATTGCAGATCTTCATTGTATATCCTCTGTGAAGCTTGCATTTCAAGAAATGGTTGAAAATTTGATCCATGCATTTCCATGATTCATTTGAAATATCCTTGTTCACCTCTTCCATGCTTTGTGTTTTGCCCAAGATTCACTTCCTTGCAAGCATGGGAACACTTGATTCACGACACCTTCTGACAAGGAGAAGAGGTCCATGATTTGTGGGAATGGTACTCCTTCGAGCTCAAAATCCATATCATCCTCTTGATGGGACCATGTTGAAGTAGCAATGTGGGAAGAACTTTCAACATTATCCTGATCATCCATTATCAAATCTTCTTTCTCATATGGAAAATGAAAGACTTCATACTCATCATGATGATCATTCTACTCCTTGGGTGAGAAGAGATTGTGTTCAAACTTTTCATTCTCCTTGGCTTCGGAAAGGAAGTGAGATTATTCCATTAGATCATCCATGATTGAATCAGGAAGAGAATCTGGTTCTTCGACTGTATTTATTTCTTCATAAATCATCTCTACATCACTTGAAGGATCAAAATAGGAGGGAAAATCCTCCATGACCATCTTGAATTCATCATTTTTTGTCCATGATGTCGGGTGGATTTCTTTCACTTCTTTGCACATGTCCATTTCATCATTAATTGAAAAATCAAAATTTGAAAGGGGATTATTCATGCTTACTTCAAATTGGTCATTTTCTTCATCATTGGTGGAGTCTTCAGAAAGCATTGAATCATCCATTAGGAAACAAGAATCCTCTATTGAATATATTATTCCCTGAATGGGGTTGTTCCTCGAGCCAAAAAATTTGATGAATGGTGGTTCCACCTCCATGTCTCTTTCATCATCATCTCCTCCCTGATGTTACTTTGGTATTTCATCGGAAGGTTCAAGGATAAGATCTTCTTCAGGAGCATCCAAGAATATTTGGGAATGAACACCTTCGTAGTGTGGAAAATCATCAGGATCTTCTTGAGTTTCTTCATTGTGGACAACATGAAGTGATTCAAGATATTCATACCTACTTTGTAGGGCCAAAGCATACCTTCAAATCTCTTGATAGGCTTCGTGATCATAATTTCCTTCTATTATGCTCTGAAGCCTTTCCACATATTCTCTTTTCAATATGTTCATTTCTCCATCACCATATGCAATGAATTCATCAAGAGAGTGGTAGAAAAAGGACAGTGTTCTCAAATTTATAGTGAGTTGTGCGAGATTGCAAAAATCTTCTTTAGTGGATCTTGCACCGTCCTATTCTTTCATCATCTTCTTGAATGCTGATTTGATCTTCATCAGGAAGGCTCAAGGATAGGATTTTCTTCAGCAAGCATTCAAGAACCTTTTGGGGATGAAAACCCTATGGTACGAATGATTCTTTAGGATCTTCCTCTATAGGAAAAATCTCCTCTTCTTCTTCCTCATTATGGGCTTGCTTCAAGTTTCTCGTACATCTCTTTCAATAATTTGGCATATTCTTGAGCTTCACACCTTATCTTATGTCTCCTTTGAATCCTTTCCAACAACTCCCTACTTTCCTCTTCATCGGTGACATCTTATTTCTTCTTTCCTTTGCAAACACTATTCTAGAACCATGGCTGATGACTGTAATCAATCCCAAACATCTTCTTTTCTTGATGTGTCACAATCTTCTTCTTCTTCTTCATCGCTATCACTCATTGGTACTTCACTCCAATCTAGAAATTTATTCATGGTGTGGGAAACAAACATGATAGGGATTCATTCCTTGACAGATTCACCTTCAAAAATGATTTTATGTTGAAATGTGATATATATTTTTTATTTTTTGAATATTTGATTTTTTTTTGGATTTTCAAACCTTGCGGTCATATTTTGGGTTACAGATGCTACCAAGTTTGCCCCACGATGGGTGCCAAAAAATTGTTGGTGAGAAAAAATTTCAAGGACAAATTGGTGGGTTTCTTGCCAACGCTCTGGGAATCTAAGTCCCTCTACTTAAACGGTGCAACTTCATGTATATGCATGCATGAGTAAAGGTGATTTTTCTCTGGTGGCCTTGTGGCTGGGGATCCAACAGGGGCACTCCACTGACCCTATGGAAAAGCTAGCAATATCTTGCTAGGGAGGACTTTTCAAGAGAAAGGAAAGGGAGTGAGAAAAAGAGAGTAAGAGAACTAATGCTGCAAGTAGAAAAGTAGAGTCTTGCATACATTAGTTAGAAGTTTCATCACATGCATTAAAATTAAGAAAAAAAACAACCCTACAAATGGCAACAAGATGAGTTAAGATTGAGAACTCAAAGTTTCTAAAATATCCTCATCAAAAAAGGCATGAAACTCCTTCTTCTTGTATTGATGCTCAAACAAAATTTGTATATAGTATGGAAATGGAATAAATTTGAGAGTGGGAGGAAAATGGAAGAAAATGGCTATCTCCTTTGTTCTCTCTAAGTACAATGCACTCTTGAGTTTACAAAATCAATCACCAACCCTTTGAAATGGGAATGGCTTTACAATTTATAGGAAGAGAAAAGACTCTTCATATAACCCCCAATAACTCTTCATATGTCTCGACATGACTTAAGACTCTTCACATTCTTAGGAAAACATTAAGTCCCTTTTTATAACATAAAGGTGACTTATTACATTAGGAACATTAAGACATATGAAAAAGTGCAACCCTCAAAACAAAATTAGAACATTGAGAAGAGAGAGAAAGTTGGTGGGAGAGAAGAGAGAGAGAGAGAAAGAAGAAGAAGGGGAAAGAAGAATGATGATGAATAATCTTCCTCCGATGAATTCAGTCTGATCCTTCTAGATGACTTGATGGAATGCTCCAATGTGATGAACTTTGAATCGCTGAACTCTTTGTACCTTGAGAAACTCCTTCAGATGACTTATGGACACCTTGGGTTAAGTGTTTAAGAACACTGTTGAATGACATCATAATGACCAAAAACACAACTCACGAAGATCCTTTCTGAAGAGATAGGAGTTCAGAACCAATACTTCCAAGTTGAATGAACTGTTTCACTGATGACCGCAACTTCCACCTGGCACATGATATACTTGTGACCAAAACCATGAAGTGAGTGTAAAAAATAGTGTCAAGTTCCCTAAGATGGATCTCGAATGCGATGTGAGAAATTCCTATGATGATCCCGAATGATGATGTTGACCTGAATGATCATCCCTCTATGTCCCATTGTGCCAAAATTTCCCTTTGAGTGTGACTTACCATTAATAGCAAGTGTCCAGATGGGATACTTACTATTTTTAGTAAGAGGTGATTTTTTCCTCTTCTTGACCATCTGATGTGATGAACTTCTTCATTCACTCTTGTGCACACTGCCTTTGCCTCGGCCACTTCTTGGGGTGACTTACTATTTTTAGTAAGCACCCATATAGGGAACTTACTATTTTTAGTAAGTGGTCATTTTCACTATTTTCTTCTCTGAACACTCATTATGACTTCTTGGGTGACCTTCAGTGCACATTATCTTTCACCATGCAATCACTTTTGATGATGACTTTCCAAACATAGCAAAGTCTTGTGTAGGAAAACTTACTATTTTTAGAAAGTGGATTCTGGTGCTTGGTTTGCAATGGAACATATTTTTTCAGACTTGGCTCATCGTATGGTCACGTCCTCTGAATTTCACTTGATTTCACCCACTAGAATGCTTGGAAATAAAATTTAGATTTTTCACCTGGTAGTGGCTTCAGGCACGGAGCTGTCATGGCGGCCATTAATGGAGCTTGAAATTTTTAGGTATTTTTTTTGTCTCTGATCATGATGAAATCAATTCCATTGTGATAGGTTTTTCATTTGGAGTCCATGTGCAAGTTTTTAGCTTGTTTCCATTGCCGGATTGATGGGAAATCCGACGAATGTGAGCTAGGGCATGAAATGGGATTTTTGTTAGAACAAATGATTCAGGGACACCATTGACCTCCTATTTTTTGCATCTTGATCATCTTGAAAAATGAGGAAGTGTAAAAAAGATGACATCTCAATCCAACTTGTATTTTGAATGTTATGAAGATTTTTCGATTGGAAGACTTCGTGGTTATCTGGAAAACAATCTTCATTTTATCTTTTGTTTCTCTACTATTTTAATCCATTATTATTATTGTTTTCAATTTTTTTTAATGGAGAGGAATTTCATGGATCTGGTTGGGTGCAGTAATGGATGTTTGTAAGTTCTTTGTAACTGTCTTCCGACAGTGAGTTTCACAGGAAACAATGGAGAAACAACACGACAGTTAGTTTTTTACAATTTTTTGGATTTCCAAACCTTCATGGAGTTGGGAATTTTTTTTTCCCTTATGTCCCTTTTTTAAATGGATTAAAGGGACATCAAATTTCACATCGCACCTAATCGTGACACTTGGCAATCATCCATGCTACGAGAGGAAGGGCTCCAACTAGCTCCTGGTGGCTGAAAGTTTGCACTATAGAAGGTCACATTGATGACTTGGGGGCCACAAGGGGCTGGGGAATTTTCATGTCCCATCATTTCCCATTTTAGCTAAAGGGATGAAAGGGACATCAATTTTCACATCGTGCCAGGTTGTGACACTTGGCGGTCATCCATGCACTATGAGGATAGACTCCAACTAGCTCCCAGGGGCTAAACTGGCAATGTGGAGGTTCATATGGGTGATCAGAGGGCTAAAAAAAATTTGGTGAATTTTCATGTCCCTCATGTCCCTTTTCTAAAGGGATGAAAGGGACATCAAAATGTGCTAGGCTCCTGGAGCTAACACGTGTCCACTTCAAAAATTTGCAAAGTATGGGAACTTGAGAGCGAACTTGCAACAATGATATCTTGAGCTCCTGGATGAGTTTCAACGTGAAATTTTATATGAATTTTACTGAAAATGGCCTTTTAAATCCAATGGTGGGGGTATCAACTCTTGATTCCTCCATTTAAGCCCTAAAAAAGTGGATTTTTGTTCTAGCTCCCTAGTTGAGCATGGAAAAACTAGATATAAACATATTGCACCAAAGTGTTGTGAAAAATATGATTTCACCATATTGTAGAGATATGAATTCCATTTTTAAAGATTTATTTTTTTATATTCTAACTCCATTAAGAGATCTCTAAATCACTTCCCGAAGCTCAGTAGCTCTTTTGGCCTTGTGCACTGCTTAGGTATGTGAACCCTATTTTTGATGAATCTCCCCAACTCCTCCGAATCTTTCTTGAATCTTCCAAAATCAATTCCATGATGTTATTAGACATTAAATTAATCCACATGTTGGATTTTTATCCTTTTTCCCACTCCAGGGGGTTGCACTTGTCTTGGGAAGGCTAGTGGTAGCCCTTCCCAACACTGTCCAAAATTAGCATTCTTTAAAAACTCCTAAAATCACCTAGAGGGGTTGAATTGAATTTCATAATTCACCTAGGGGACTAAGTTAACATCTAATATGAGTTCATTGGACTGATTGGGTAAGGCCTATGCTGAGGATGGGTAGACTTGGGGTGTTTTGGAAAGGTAAAACTTGAAAACTTTGACACAGGGGTATCGTTTTCATGCTAGAAAATTGTAAAGTTTCCCGTTGCACATTTTCATGACAACATGCGAGAAATAAAATATATGTAAAATTGAATAATCCTATTAATATTTCATTTCAATCATTTTATTCTTGCGTTACAAATAATAAACTATTTGAAAGTGATGGTTTACATTTCACAAAAATCAAGTAGGACAAAGGTGAAGAAAGCCATGTCTTTGATTGAGAAACAAGAAAATAATAAGAAAAATTCTAGGTATTGTATTCAAATCTTGATGATATCATTATTGGCAATTACAAATTTGAAAAAAGTGTGGAGGTTGTAATAACATTGAAAAAAATGCACAGGGTTCATTTGTCTTCTCCAAAGAAAGAAGTGTTGCATATATATTACCCCCAAAATTTTCTTGAACCTGGAATCCTTTCTCAATCCCCTTCTTCCTCTTGAAATGTTTCATTCCTTTAAGTGTAAGTTATTCTACGCATTCCTATTGGCCCATGTTGGGATGGTTCCAACTCATTACATGTTCCCCTACCACCTATTTCAATAGGTGACCATAGGAAACTGTCTTTAAAAATGGCTTGGGATTTGACAATCCAAAGGTCCCAAATTCTAACTTTGTAAAAGGCCACTATTGATATTGGAAGCACCAAAAGGCAGGAACTAAAGTTCACTTCTATCTATATATTACCCTCACTTAAAGATCTATGCATCTCATCACCTTTCTCTTTTGAGTGTTGCTTTAAGACGTCTCTTGGGCCTCTTCTTCAATGTAGAAAAATGAGGAGGCATGTCTACTAGCTCTAAATCAATTGGCATTGTTATAAACAAAATGATTCATGTATTTGGCCTCTACTTGCAAAAAAATACTTTTCTATGTTTCCATTGTCTTAGAATCTAATAAAATGTTCAATGAAATATTTTCACCATCTACACGGAAATTGGGAGCTAATTACCTAAGTTACTAGTACAAGCTTATGCAAAGGAGATAAGGTAAAAGTGATCCGCATAAAATAAAATGGGAGAAAAGACAAGAATGTACGAGTATATGCCAATCATTATAAAACCTTTAGATGGTGGTAGGATCCACCTCTGTAAAGAATCCTTGGCATATAGGGTAGACAACAAAGGTGTCTACATACCATGATATGACCATAGTTGATTTATGGGCTTGTAGCCCAATTACTGATGTGGTAGAAATTGGCCATATGTTCTTTCATCACATCTAGAGTCATCATTAGTAATATGTTCAAATGTGACTTCATCCTTATCTTTTCCCCCTGAATCTGATGATGATGATGAGACATAACTTACGTCAGGGTCAAGGTGACATGTATCATTATTGGCAGCATAAACATGTTGGGTGGTGTCAAATCCAATCGCTTATGTCCAGTTGTGATTTAAATAGGGAAACTTGATGCGTGGAGGAATCAAAACATAGTCATTAGGAAAATATTCTACTGGGAATGGTAGTGGCAATATTTTGCTAGGATGAATATGTAACTGGTGTGAGATGTAGTACTTTACCTAGATAGAATATTTGGGGCGAGTGGGCTGATATTGGTTTTTGAGCTTGATTTGGCTGTAAAGCTTGGATTTTACTTTCTAAGGGATTTTATACTCAATGAGAATGTTCTGAACCTGGTTATGATGTATCTATAGGAGAGGATGGTAAAAAATTCTAAGTGGCATAAATTTTTCATGGAAAAACTTGAAATATTGGGGAATGATAGAATTATCCCAAATATTTATATATTCTAGCCAATATTTGTCTAGTTGAAACTTCCATAAACTATCAATCCCAATGACTAATTTGCACAGGTGAGTGATCATGACTGGTTCTCCATCTAGAAGACCTTTTAAAAATTTATAATGTTATCATTGGTGATAAAGAGTGTAAACAACCATGGGGTCAGTCTCATTGTGGTATCTTATGCTTTCATATTTAGGATCAATATACATATCAATATATGTGGTATCTTATGATGGGAACGTCTAAAGGTACAAGGCGTGACTCATAGCTAAGGGTTTCTCCCAAGTTTTTGGGGTTGATTATTTAGATACCTTTGTTCTTGTTTCCTAGATGAATTCTATTAGACTAACCCTAGCCATAGATACCACTAACAAATGGGATGCACACCAAATTGAAGTTAAGAGTTCTTTCCTTCATGGTTACATAGAGGAAGAAATCTATATAGAATAAACACCATGTTATGTCCAATATTATTCCCTTGTTTGCAGAATTAATAAGTCTATCTATGGCCTCAAACAAGACCCTCGGGCTGGGTATGGCAAGATGGAATCCATTCTTCTTACTTCTAGATTCACTAGGTGTCACTCTGACCCAAATATTTACATTTTGTGGCAATTTGAGTCCATGTTTATCTTAGTTATGTATGTCGATGACTTGTTGATTACAAGAAACTCTTCCTTGATCATTGATTCTGCTAATATTTCCTTAGATAACAAGTTCTCAATGAATGACTTGGGGTTTTTTTCATTACTTCCTTAGGATTCAGATCACTCAAAATGACTCGGGGATCATCATTTCTCAACCCAATTATTCCCTTCATTTTTTTGCTAGGTTTAACATGGTTGATTGTAAGCCATCTTACACTCCCTTCCTATATGGTATCAAGTTAGTAGTTGATTTCTCCACTCACTTAGTCAATGGTACCCTTTATCGCCAATTGGTGGGGAGCTTGATCTAACTAACTCATACCAGACCAGATCTTTCATTTTTTGTTGGCATCATGTCTAGATTCATGCAGGAGACTCATAATTGTATTTGAAATCAGCGAAGTGTATCCTTCACTATGTTAGAGGCAACTACATTGATGGAATTCATTACTTGGGGGATAAATATTGATTTAGTTGGATACAAATATTCTGATTGGGTCAGTGATCTCAATCATTGAAAATCTACCTCAAGATACAACTTCTCTCTTGGTTCGAGTCCTGTCAGTTGGTCAAGCAAGAAGCATAACATGATTCATGTATCCTCTACAAAGTAAGAATACATGAGAGAAGTCAACACTTCCATGGAATCTATTTGGTTATAGGGAATTACAACATACTTTGGTATTTAGTTTAAGCAACATATCATCATCTATTGCGAAAACCTTAGCATTATCTGTATCTGTAAAAATATGGTTGATCATCAATGGAGAAAGCACATCGACATACACATACACTTTATTTATTATTTGATTCATGGAGACATCATTGATTTATAGTACTATAAAACTTCAGATCATGTTGTAGAGATCTTTACCAAACCCTTCACTGAAGCCAAGTTTCTTCACTTGCACTCTCTTCTTGGGGTAAGGTCTATTGTAGCCACACATCTACTTTAGGCATTCTAGTCATACTCTCTTCCTCTTTTTCTTCTAGAAATATTGTATTTTATACATGGTTACCTCATCAGACCTTGTTGTCAAGATCCATATGACACATCTTTCTTAGTTTTTTTAGGGGAGACTTCTTTCTCTTTCTGAATTTTCATACCTCATCCTAAGATTTAATGAAGGAGGGGTGTTGGTGTGAGGGTATTATTTGACCTTTTATTTTTCTATTGGGTTGATTACACCTCACACACAGTGATTCATCTCACTTATGTGATTCATATGTCTTTTAGGGATATATATGTCATGTGACATATTTTTCCATGGAATTTGTCTTACTTTTCATATGCATCATAGGTTTCATATGGCATAGAGGATTTACATTCCATTTCATAATTGTAACTCCTTTCTCCCTTATAGAGGTATGAAAATTCTAGGCATGAGAGTTACACAACACTCCCAATATGTACTTTTATTTTTGATCTATGAGCATGAGTAGGCCATTTTTTCCATGCATAAGTTCCTCAAGTTCATTTTTTCTTGCTAATAACTTGCAGAATTTTCACAATATCATTCGAGTGTAACTCCATTGATGTGCACACACTTTTGGGAGATCTTCTTGCCCTCTTTCATCTTCCATGGTCCAACCACAAACATATTCCAAAATCAGCCCAAAGATAACAAAAAACATCATATGAAAATTAAAAATACAACCAATTTTATACTGTAATCCTGACCAAATACAACCATATACAACCCAAAAATAGATTTCCATAGCACAATATTCCACAACCAAGGCCTAAGACTTCCAAAACCTAGCCAAACTTTTGTCGTAAATACAAAAATAGTTTAAAAAGTTATTTTTTGAAAAAAAAAAAGAGATTCCATAGCTAGTAGACCAAAAATGAATTTGTATTCTAGATGCATACATGATCACAAAATATTACACTCTAGATCTCTTATTATGAGATACTATCACCATTTTACAAAAAGTGTTCCCTTTTAAGGACTGTTTTCTATTTTTAGCCATAGTCTACCCCTTAGAGTCAATGAAAAAAGAGGACATGTTATTCAATGATGGATTCTCAAGGAAAACTTGATCAGGTATAAAAGGAGGCCTACCATTCAATCAAGGAGAATTTGAAATTCTCAACCCCAATCCTCATAACAAAATAACCACAAGGAGAGGAGATATACATAGATTATGAAACCATTTCTCAAGCTTCTAACACCTTTTCCATAACTTCTTATAAGGGCTGATCCACAACTAGTATAGAACAAGTTTTATTAAACATATATTCCACCTCTAACTTTGCCACAACCATTTCTCAAGCTTCTACAACCTTTTCCATAGATTCTTCTAAGGGTTGATCCATAACTAGTATAGAATAAGTTTTATTAAACATATCTTCCACCTCTAACTTCGCCACATTCCCAAACTCACTCACATCATTTTTCACCATTTCAACTTCAAAAAAATCATCATTTATTCTTAGGCATCTTCTTTATGATGATCAACTCAATGAATATGATATGCAACTTTCCACCAAGATCCATGTTTTCCCCATTCTCGAGGTTTTATGGGTGATAAAACATCCTATTTGGGAAAAACTATTTCCAAATTACCAATAACATAGTAGGATCTGCTTAAGAAAATCACACATTCGTAGTCTAACAAGTGTTTCTTTAAATTTTCATCAATTTTCACCAAAATATCTTATGGAAATGTAACAAACAAGTCCATTTAAACATAAATCAAGGAAAATTTAGTTTGGGAATGTGTACATGTTTTAGGGTAAATTGAAAGGCACTTTCCCAAAAAAACTCCTATTGCAAAAATTCAAGAGTGTTTCTAGAAATGCAAAGGGAGGTAAGGCAACCTAATCTAGATTCGTACCTCCAAAACAAAATGATTTAATGGAGTGAATTATGAAAACAAAATATTTATACAAATAATATTCAAATCCAAGGAACACGGTCTAGAATGAAAGATCAAATATCCATCCTCATCATATTGAACAATGACAACAAATTATCCCTTTGCACAAGGGTAAATAACAAGCTCCTTAATAAAAAAGGGTTTCTAATGAATAGAAACCTAGGAATGAAGATTGGTCAAGGAAGGCAAAAAAAATTTGATCCCTACATATAATTGTAATAACTTTATACTCTTCCTCATCTACAAAAATTTCCTTTAAAACCTTAGATTCAAGTTCATAGATAACGGTATACCTAGCAACTTGAAATAAGGTAAGAGATTCATTTATTATAGGTGATCCCTTTAAGAAGCAAGGAGTAGGAAATGGTTTGATTCTCTTGTGAACCCTTACTTGTAGAAAATTTCAGTTTTACTAGAATATGATGTATCCCTCATTCTAGCTTTACTATTAAAGTTTTGAGACAATCCCAAATCAAATCCAATATCTAACCTTCCATTAAGTAGAAGAGGATTTGTTTGGAAAGATCTAAAGTGGATCCCTTGAAGCCAACGAAATTTTTAGGAATAAGAATCACCAATTCCACAAAAAAAAAAATCCCTTGTTGTAACAAAGACAATCGACTGAGGATCTAGAGAAGGAGAAAAATAAAAAGGTTTCTAATAAGGAAGATAGTTTGTTGTCTAACCATAACGGGAATTCCCAAGTATCTTCACATTTCTAGAAGAGTAGAAAATAGGTGCAAGAGGTCATGGATCTGACATGGATGTTAGTTGTAGGTGTGAAAAGAAACACGAGGCTCAAAAGTGGAAACCATTATATTATTTACCCTTGCAATCCAATAAATTATAATTTTTTTATTATATATAATATAATAACTATATATAATTGTAATGGTAATATTATAATTATATATAATATAATATTAATATGTTATAATAATGAATTAAAAACTAGCAATCGTACATGAAGTGTACGATGTGAACACTGAAAAAGATAAAGTGATAAAGCGAAATTGGATGAAGAGGAGAAATGAAAAAGGAAAAAGGGTGTACAAAATGGCATTTAAGGGTGGAACAACGCATGTGAAAGGAAAGAGTAATCAAAGAGCCAATGTGAAAAAATACCATCTATAAAGAGCATGACATATTTGTAAATCTCAAGAAGGAAAAAACTCGTGTTTTAGAATTGACTTTATGGGGTGGCTAGAAATAATGTAAATGTAATGGGAAGTTGAACGCATGTTTCATGGGACACATCAAGTGTAGGAAGATGCGGAACACACTTAAAATGTTCATGTATTGGTACTATGCAAATTAGAGATTGGTGTTTTTGTCCAAATATCAAGTTAACAATCGGGGTAATAGAGTAATTATAGGAGTGTCAGTAGTGTTTAAAGGGAAAAATAAAAAAGAGAAAATCCAATATGTTCTAACTTTGAAACTTGTCCTCAATGACTATTTGTTGCATAAGGTTGTAGCCTATTTATCCAATTGTAAGTTCAAAGTAGTTGGAGGGAATACATGGATTGCCATGTTTCGATAAATGAAACCTTCCAACAACTCATCACAGATGAATGACTATGATTTCTTGGCTTCTGCGAACGATTTCTAACATGACATCGATACGAATGTAACCTTGTTGACTAAACCTTCTCGATGATCGGTAGATGAACACAAAGACTAACTTATAATTGCTAGAATCAATGTTTCAACCTTTGACATGTCACCTTTGTATGCATTATGGATCTAAAAACGACCTTCTCATTTCAAATGTAATGTTTTTGTTTTAAATCAAATGTTAGAATTTATAGTTGAAAACCAATTTAGTTTGAACTTAACCACCTTTCATCAAATGTTGTATTAGTTGCCAAGCTGACAATAATATCTACTTCCTTTAAGAGCATGTCAGCCACATCTGGTTCTATTCCAAGATTGTCTTCTGTGATGTCACCCACAACAGGAATCAATCTTTCTAAGATGAAATCTTTGTACCCATTATCGTAGGATTTTTGTATCACCTTGAATATCTCCATGTTCATAACCTAAAACAATAAATCATGGGAAAAACAATCACATTACAAATTTATTTCTTCTCCTTCTCAGTATGATAACATTGTAGACTATCAACATTCTTCTCCTTCTCAGTATGATAACATTGTAGACTATCAACATTAGGATATCAATATTAGATCATCAACACAGAGAAGGTGAACTTGAGGAATCATTGAGGAACATGTTGATGTTTTACTACATAAATATGACCAGGAAATGTATAATAAAACTGAAATTGTCTTTCACTTACTTCATTCTTTACCCTTTCAAGTATAGAGGATGAATATTTAGCTTTTATTACAAGAAAGATTTCACTGTCATGCATCTACTTGTGTATATCCTATAGGAGGACTTCTGTTTCTTTGAAGAGAGCGCTTGATGCATTTGTGGGAGAGAGATATATGAATATGGCATTTATGAATTTAATTCGAGCGACAATGGCGGATGAATCGTGGTTTAACCATACAAGAAAATAATAATCTAAATGTTTTATGTCCGATCCATTCTCAAGTACACCACTTTCTTTAATTTATCCTCCTTAAACTTGGATTCTAGAGTCGAAACAAAGTTTCTCATTCCCGTATTTACGATTCCTGCAAACATTTACACATACCCATAAAATTTAATAAGTCGTAAACATTCTTAGAAAGCCAAAAATAGAAAAAACAATAAACTGGTTTGTGTTTAGGTATAGGCGTCACAAACCGAGATGGGAATTCAAACACCAGACCTGTGTTGTAGCCACTGTTTCTACGAATTGCAGACGCCAACTCTAAATTATATCATTCCATCATGGTCACGGTTCTAGAATAAATAAATATTTACAATACTAATAGAATTCAATATTCTAGAAGATTTAACAAAAATCATAATAAAGGAACCACATGGTTGTGTCCGTTGTTTTTTAAGAAAGGAAATCGCAAATTAAATCTTAACAAAAATAATAACAAAGCAACCACATGGTTGTCTGTTATTTTTAAAGAAAGAAATCACAAATTAAATCTTAAAATTAGTCTTTTGACAACCATGCAAATTTCAAGAAACACTCGATGAAAGTTTATTACAGAAAGTCATGATTAAAATGGCGCACCAAGCACATCTTCTCATCATATCTTGGATTTTTTTCTTCTCAGTTTGCTTCTAATGGTTACAGAGGCCATCTTCGCTACCCTCCTCACTTCCTCGAAGTAATCAATCATTGTTTTTGACTTATTGCGCCGCCACTTTTTTGCCATCTCCGCTGCAACTTTTTCCTTGTCCTCATCGCGCCGCCACATTTGTATAAATTTATTAGACGCAACCTTTTCATATCCTTGCTTGCGAGCCACTCAAAAATGCTTCTGCAAGTGCTAGTCAGAGGAACCTTCAACACATGGTCGCTTCCACAAACCACGCACAATCCCTTGAGCAGGGCCAGGTAGCAAACTACATGTTGAAGCAGACCCTACATAACATTATTATTTTTACCCTACTCTGCCTTGTTCCGCTGCATGGCACACTTGACATAATCCCTCACTAGGTGGGGCAACAATAACCCTAACCCCATCGAGGTATCAGGTTCGACTCCCTCCTGACTGCAATCGACCCTCACATCATTCTCTATTAAAAAGACCCTCATCTTTAGCGCACGGTTATTCGCAACCCCAATCCACAAAATCACATCGTCTCCTCGTAAAAATTCCTCCAGGAACACCTCAAATTCGAATGAGGGAGTCAACCTCTCCAATACATGGGCGCTGCACCACTAAAGCACGTTTCCTTCCCCCACGACCGTTGCCTGCAATTTTCTTGTCTTGCTATCCGCAACCATAGTTTGCTCGGAGGAAAAAATGGTCACCCAAAGTTCATGTTTAATTGTTCACCTCTCAATCGACCATCCACATCCCCCACAAACAAAAATCTTCTTGTGCCCCTTTTCTACAGCATGTCGCTCAATGCCTTGAAGAAAACCCAACACTACTTCTGTATCTCCCTAAGTTACCTCCCTCACCATCTTACATACGAGGGTTGTAATCTCCGCATTTGTAATGATCCACCATCGCTTATTTTCTTGATCTCAGAAAAACAAATCCCAGAAAACGTGTAGAATTTATCCAGTGCTTCCTCCACCCGGGACACAAACTTCATCGAAGCTTCAAACCCTACAAGCAAAAGCTTAAAATTTTCAGGTAAATCAGGAATCAACAACTGTCCTACATGCAAAAAAACCACTTGGCTTGGACATGCAGCAACAATTAGCTGTCAGTCCAAACATCCGACACGTCATCAAAATGTGGAGTCTCCAAGTGTCAACGTCCGCACATCCTTAATTTTCTGCAAAATCCATGCCTGCAATTTTTTTATCCGTTGGATTTCAACGCATCCGGGGAGGAGGAATGTGATCCATTGGATATCGGACTACTGTCAGACACATCAAGTCTATTCTCACTACAAGAATGCCTTCGGCATAATAATATTAGGGATGATGTTGTAACTTGCATCTCCTTTATTCCAAATTGACCCCTAAAATTCAAAAATAAAAAGCAAGTGGGAAGATAAGCCCTCATACTTCATTTTTCGTTACTTAACTATAAAGGAGAAAACATATGATAAGTGGAAAGGGAGGGGAGAAATGAAGAGAAGATATGCAATTAGAATGGATAGAGGATAAGGGAGTGTATAACACTACAATCTTGTATAAAAAGTGATACCTTGAGTGTAGGAAAAGTGAAACCTTGAGTGCAAGAAAACCCTTCTCTAGTACAAGCATTGGAAGAAGAAGAGGAAGAGTTTTTAGAGCCTCTATAAAACCCCAACTTAGAGATATGTGTTGGTGCTCAAATTAGTCTCTCCCCATTTGTCATTGAATTTCTTCAGTTTGCGGCCTCTGTCACGTTTTTTACCTTCCCGTGTTGGTGTCGCGGGGAAAATGTGGAAGTTTTTTCTTTTTGGAAAATAAGTATAAAGTGAAAAAATGAAGCGCAGGTCTGCTGGGACCCACATTAGGACACGTGTCAATCCCGTTTTCTGAGGGTGGAGGGGCGGAGAAAAATGTCAAATTTTTACTTTTTTCCAAAAGTTAAAAAATATCAAAAAGTGCTCTTAGGCCTATTTCCAATCACATTTTGCCATGTGGAAGGCTCAGATTAAAAGTTGAAAGGAAAGATGAACGGTAGTTGTGCATTTCATTTAATTTTGCCGCCATTAAAGCTCCAGGATGTTTGGAGATGCATTTTTTACATCGTTCTTCATCAAATTTTTGGCAAATTTGTGTCGTTTTGGTTTGCAAAGTTCAATTAAATCAATTTGGGAGATAAATTTGTAAATCTGAAGTACTTTTAAAGTGGATTTTTGCTCAGGATCACGCAAAAAACGTAAAAAATTCCAGATCCAGAAGTTGGCATATTAAAATTTCAGAGGAAAAGGAGGGAAAAATGATGAAATGATGAAAGTACAAGTGCAAAAGGTGAAAAAAGGCGTTGTCTCGCAAGAGCAAAAAGGGATGACCTGTCAAGTCTAGTTATGCTAGAGGCTCCAAAAAAATGATTAAAAAGGGGATTTCTCACATGAAAAAATCATAATGATTAAATGGAATCCCGAAACGTTGTGGCATGACATCCTAGTCATTAGTCGAGGGCCCAAGAAACGTGATCAATTCACAATTGGTCCACCTGGATAGATTTTGGATCTGAATTTGTTAAGCATTGCTGTTTGAAACAAATTAGAAAATAAGACATAGGTCCCTTGAATATTCTTCTCTTTTGGGGGGAAAATTGAGTGGGAAAAAATGTATAAATGCAATGAGAATACTCTTACAAATGGTCAGAGTAGGAATTCTTGAGAATTTTTTTGAGAAAGTTGTCTTCGCGAGAGGCCAAAGCCGAGATTACCTGTTATTTTCTTCTTTGTTAGATTTTCTGTCATGTCAAGTTGGTTGCAGCTGTATAGCCATTGAAAAGCACTAATATTGCTCTGGAAGCTTTCCCCTACTGATGAATCTAAGAAATTTTGGAATTAATTTGTGTCTAATCTCTAGCAATTTTGTGTTTGCTTTATTTTTAGAATGTTTGCAAATAGTTTCTTTTGTTCCTATTGCAATCTTGTACTGAAATTTTTGTGAAATCACATAGGATCTTGTCCCTATGACAGTCTAATGGTATTTGCAATTTCATTTCAAGAAGAACCTTCATCTTGGATGGATAAACAAATTTAAAATCAATTCACTGTCATTTGTTGATAAAGATTGTCTGTAAGTCTTCGAGTGTACCTTAGGCGTGATTAATCAGAAACTTTAGCGTTTAATTTATTCTTCCAATTCAATCCTTCATGTTGGAGTCTCAAAGATTATGTGAAAACGTGCTGATTCGGGCCTCCATTGAAGCACACCTTCTGGTTAAAGGAACGTCTTGACTGTTCTAAAGCATTCTGTTGTGAAGTTGTTCATTATTGTGAAGTCCCTCCAAAGATCCAGTATAATCAACTTTATCCTACTTCATCTCCCACCAAAATCATTTAAAAACCATTGATCCACCTTGAATTACCCCTGTTTTCCATGTGTATCAACAAAGGAACAAAATCTACTTGCAAAAATATGCAAAACAATCAGGATCTTTTAATGTCTTTAGTAACCTTTGCCTTGTATTGAAAATATCTCCATAATCTGGAAGTGACAACTCGTGAGAGTCAGATTTAGTGTGTTGATAATATTTTCCCAAGGTTTTCTTTATAAAATTTGTGCAAAAGAAAGGTATCTGCATCTCCTTAAATAATAGAGGTTACAAAATAGGTTCTCTTACCTTGGTTGAAAGGCACAACCTAAAATAGTTAGGATAAGATCAAATCCTTTTAAGGTGCTACCCACTTCTTCAAGGCTTGAGTGCTAAAAAGTCAAATAAATTACTTCCCCAGCTACAAAACGACATACATAATCATTTATCTGCTTTTAAGTGTCCTGTCAATCCATGATGTTGCTCGGTTTGTGAAGAAGAGTAAATCCGGGTACCAACAATATGTATACTTTTAACCTAAATTTGATAAATAATTTCTGTAAACCCTATGAAGTAAAATGGTTATATCATAACAAAAAAAACCCTAGGATAAATTATGTAAACCTAGGATAAATTTTAGGAAACAAATCCTAGTTATTCTTGGAAAATTAAGAATAAAAAACCTTAGTTCTTCATTGGATTTTTTTATAGAAAATAAAATACAAAAAAACTATGACCCCAACCATATATATTTGAAAAATATTTTAAGGATGTATGATTGATGTAAAAATTATTCATGGGACTAAATGTATTTGACAATTATAAATATAAAATAATTTATTCTATGAGCCTCAAATCATCATGAACTCAAAGAAATCATCCCATATTGGTTGGTTATACTTTCTCCATTGTAACATATAAAATCCAATATACCATGATCCTTACAACAATAGGGGTGATGCCACAATGAAAGTGAAAATCCTATAAACATGGTGGTTGATTAGTTGCAAGATGAGTATGTTTTCTTTCTCGACCTTCCCTCGCCTCATTTTTGGCTTTATAATTTCATAAATAAAATCATATTAATTTTTCTCTAAATAGATTTCTTATTGTACTGCAAATTGGATTTTCCTCTTTAGTGCTTCTATGACTCTAAATTCCTCATATTGTCTATGAAAAACCCATCTAGATGTATGATGAAGACAATAAACATGGTAGTTTTATAGCCTTGGAGTATTTAGTTACCTACCTTACAAATATTTATGTACAACCCATGCCCCTAGATCTAAAGACACTTGAAGTTTAGAAATATGAGAGTTAAATTTATCCCAATGAGAAGATGAACAACAAGATTCTTGTTACATTGAATTTAGTCCATATGAAACCTCATCTGTACATGTATAGTTACAGATTTTAGTGAAACCAATGTTAATGTAAGAAATATGTTTAAAATTTGAATTGCACCCAATTTTAAGTGCAATCAATGTATACATAACATTTTTTCTTCACAAGTAAAAAATTACAAAAGATGAGTATTAAAGACATATGTGAATCTAAGAATTTATATTTTGAGGTGAATATTCCTTCTCATTCTTATAATTATTTCTATATTGTTGAAAAAATTTAATTCAAGAAACGACATCTTGACAAACAACATAAGAGAAATGCAATGAAAAAACTCGATGTGTAAGATTTTTAATATACAATGTTTTAAATCCTGCCTTTGGATCCATCATCAAGGAAATGAAAAGAAAAGACAATACTTAAGTATCCTCAAGCATTGATTCTCTTTTCATTTCCATAAAGACATATGTAGTATTATGATCCCAAACATTGGATATTATAATCTCACAATTGATTCCATAAAAAAATAAAAATTATTACATGGGGGGAGGGCGGGGGGGAAACCAAAAGCAAAACAAAAACACATGTCAATGTGTTGAAATAAATGGTTATAAGTTCATATTTGAATATTTTTAAATGAATTTTTATTAGTTTCTAGTAAGTTGGGAACTTTAATCAATATTAGCACCATTGTTTGTTCCAAAATAATAATAATATTAGTTTTCACACTATTCATATAGTGTAAAACCCTGATGTAGCTGTAGATACCCAAAAATGGCATATGTCATTTATATTGGCTTTTAAGTGATTATGTGTCGATCATTTTCATTTACTTACATAAAAGGATTAATCGACACATTTACCTTTCCATTTGACTCTCTAATTCTTATTTATGCATTCCTAAACACTTATCTAATCTTCATTCTTCTATTATGATGTGTTTTCTTGGTATCCCAACCTTGTGTGTGTGGTTCAAAAAAACATGTCAATATGTTGAAATAAATGGTTATAAGTTCATATTTGAATATTTTTAATTTATTAGTTTCTGGTAAGTTGGGAAATTTTATCAATATTAGCACCATGGTTTGTTTCAAAATAATAATAATATTAGTTTTCACACTATTCATATAGTGTAAAACCCTGATGTAGTTGTAGATACCCAAAAATGGCATATGTCATTTATATTGGCTTTTAAGTGATTATGTGTCGATCATTTTCATTTACTTACATAAAAGGATTAATCGACACATTTACCTTTCCATTTGACTCTCTAATTCTTATTTATCCATTCCTAATCACTTATCTAATCTTTATTCTTCTATTATGATGTGTTTTCTTGGTATCCCAACCTTGTGTGTGTTTTTTTAATGTTTTACTATATCTAGGATAGAATTTCCCATATTGAATAAATTTTTTTGAAATTTTATCTAAGGACAATATTTTTTTTCTACCTTAATTTTGACTTAAACTTGTGAAACGAAAATATATTTGGGTCATCCTTTTATCGCTTTTTAACTTGAATTTGAATTTTTGTTGGTTGTGAACTAAAAGGTTTCAAATTCAAGGATTGATCACTATATAAGGAAGTCATATAAAAATATTTTAAGAGGGGACTCATTACAAGATATTTTCAATATCTAATATCTCAATATCAATTACACATTCAATTACAAAGTGGGTTACTCTCATTTGTGAAATTTTAAGTATGCTATTACATCTTGTGCCACTAGGTTTTAGGGAGTTTCATGTAGCTTTACATTATTTTGACATGTTCTCACACATCTACTAGGAGGGATAAGTACATGGTTTTGTAGTATCTATAAAGAATTTACATGTTGTCATTTCTCATCACAATGGGGAGTTGAGGCATCTTGAATCAAATTCATACTATCTCCTTTTTAGGTCATGAAGAAAGTAGTTAGGGTATCTATAAAGGAGATTATAGTTGTAAGTACAAAAGTTTGGTTATAAAGTTATAATAAAATATTCCATATATAAGATACATGCATGTGCACTAGGTGTCAGAATTGAGTTTAAAATTAGAACATCATTGGATAAAATTGACCACATGAGGGAAATAACACCAGAAATTTCTATTTATCTTGGATGAACTTGTCATGTGCTCATTTATAGATCTTAAAATTTTACAAGAACACTAATGACGCTCTAAAAATACAATTTCCATAGTTCCATATCATTTTCATACTATCAGATATTTTTTTCAATGAATATGATATGAAACCCTAACCCTAATTTCACTTATCTAGATTTCAAGAGCTTTGTTTAATCATACCTTATCTTCACATGATTTAGGATTACAATATTCAATGTATTTATATTATATATTGTCACTTACAATGAATACTTTATCTTCAATATATTAACACCTAATTTTAAACTTACATTTTTGTGAACCCACTCTATTAACTGAGCTGACACCTAAGGATTTTTCCCTCACCCATAGGGTTTCACATTATCATGTTAAGGTCTTGATTTTAGTTATTAATTTATGATAGTACCCATTATTCTAGTAGGTTTTATATTACTCTTATTTATATATGAATTCATGTCCATGAATTCCCAATCTCATGTGCTCCCTCACCTAAGAGTTAAATTTTCAATGATCAATTTGATGAAATGTTTTCTATAAGTTCACTTGAGTGTAGGTAATTTTTTTGTGAATAACCCACTCTAAATGATGAATATGATGAAGCATATAATGAACCTTCTCTATGGGAATTATAATACCCTAGTGGTTCCATTACTCATGTTAAGATGATACAATATAATATCACTAGTGTCTGGGACGCCAATTAAAATTACTATTTTTTTCCTTATAAGCATGTAGATATAAATAATAGTAATGTTTATTCTAGCAATATCACTTTTACAAATGACAATGTTTCTTATTTTTAAAATCATTGTAATGTTTTAGATCAAAAAATTATGTCATTGAAAAATAATGTGGATTCATTTTATTATAGTGATATGTCTTTAGGCTCTCATATTGTAAAAAATAGATTTAAATGTTGTAAACTAGAAATCAAGTCCAAGAGATTAAATTAGAACATTCAATTAATAAAAAATAAGTTACAATATTTATAGATGTTGAACATTAATTTTACATAATAATTATCACAAGATTAAGATTACATATAATGTTAAAACTAAGCCTAAACAAAGTGACATGATTACACAACTATTAACTCCCAAGTCACAAGCTAATATAATCCTAATAATATCTATACTAAACTAATAGAAACACCTAGTTATAACAACACTTGAACAATGTTCTTTACTATCCATATAGTATCCAAACAATGCTAAATTAATATCTAAAATAGTTAGTTTTAGCATCCCCTTGATTTTGCACTGTCTTCAATGAATATGAGAAAAATTACTAGAATGCCTCAAATTTTTCACATGCAAATGCCTTTGTGAAAACATCTACACATTGATCTATTAAAAAAAATTCCACTTTATTAATTGTGAAATGTAATAATATGAAGCCATATTACTACATCAATTGTCCAACGCCTCAATGATCACACACAATCTTATTTGTCAAAGAATGGTGAAAATATTAATGCAAGATTTTGTAATAATCAATAATGAGTTTGAAAATATATCAACGGTGGATATTTAATGCAATTGCTTGAAGGGAAATAAAAATAAAGTCATTTGAGCTTAAGAGGGATGAAATTTCATGCAAAGAGAAGAGTTTTTCATGTAAAACATGCAAGAATTCAAGTATTTGGTGCTGAATTGAAAAACACATGCAAAGGTGGCGAAACTTTTGCTTTATGTAGGTGGCAATTATGTATCCAAATTTATAGCTTATGAAAGAACCTATTAGGGTTTAGGACTACCATAAATGTTTATGAGAATGCCACAGTGATAAAAAAGATCACCAAGGTAGTTTCCCAAATCAGTGGGCAGGTTGCAAAACTGTCATGGAGGTTTTTTTTTGACCACAAGGAAAAGTAATAGTCATGGAGGTTTTTTTGACCACAAGGAAAAGTAATATTTGGTAGGGAAAAATAAAAATTCATATAATTTTCTATTTGTCAATGTTCTATAGAGAAAAAGGAGGATAAATGCATATGAAGAAATAACTTTGAACATATATAAGGTTTGAATCCATTGCATCATCATCAAATCTTTTTAAAATGTTCCTCCATGAAAATTTGGGTGTTAATAAATTGGCTCCTCATGGGAAACACCTTGTCATGAATTGGATATGGTGTTTTCCCTAAGAAGTGGTGCACTAAAGGAGATGATAAGTGTTATAAATGTGTACCTCACTTACTTTTGTGAAAAGGTGAAGCCAATTAAGATGCCTTGCCACCTCAAACCAAAAAATTAGAATCAAGTGCGACACATGCTAAAAGGTGAAAAAATGTGCTATGTAATCAAAACATAAATGTGAAAATACTGCTCAAAATTTATGTGGACATGATACTAGACCAGGTTCCTACTTGAGACCATAAAATGATTTGATGAGCCTACACACATTTTCTATGCGATCTTTTGATCTCATAATTTGATGCAAGGAGATTGAATTTGTGACATGGAAGAGAAGAAAAATACAAAAAAATGACATGATATAATACAATTTTTTTTACACAAATAAAATTATATAATACAAAAAGTGAGTGCCATAAATTCACCATGTTTTACTCATAGGCATGCAAAACATGAAATTGCATTAAAAAATTTCATGAATACAATAGATAGGAAAAAATATGCTGTAAAAGGTGAATTTAAGAATAAAATACTAAAATAGGAATGACTATATGTAATAATTTATTCAAAATGTTGGAAATCATTATATGCACATTTTATTGTAAGTTCTACTTAGTTATTTAGCTTTATTTAAGCTTTGTTGACTTAGTCTACTTTTACACCTCCTAGGTCATTAGATTAGGATAAGTGGTACCATTAATAAGACCACTTGTCTCATATGTTCCTATTCATATGGAGGTTTTTGCACACATGGCTATCATATATAGTCAAAAGTAAATTTGGATTACAACGCTTATTTTTTGCTATATATCTAGAGTTTTTCCAGAAAACTTCTATTTGTAAATTATAAGCTTGTTGATAGAAATTTAATTTGGTTTATTTATCAACAAAAATGTGTTTCTATTATTCCTTATTATTTACATCATATTTTAGCATTTCTGGAGTGAGTTCAAATTGAGGAGTTTCTTGGGGTTCACCCATTCTTTAATGGTTTTAGAGAAGTACTCTTCAATTGGTAATTATGGTGTTGAACTTTTTTTTCTTCTTCTTTTTTTTATCCATATACTTATCTAGGTTTTTTGGTAATATTTTAGGCATATCAACTTGTTGGTATTAAAAAAATTCCATATGGGTTTTTTATTCTTGTCAAAAAAACCCTTTCAACCCTTTTAAAGGTGTTTTTTTAATTTCGGGATAAAATAGATTTTTCTAGTTCTTCTTGATATTTTTAATGGAATCTACATCAAAAAATATGGATTTGAAAATTGGGCTTATTTTGATGCACAAGTTATTTTATGTGAATTTTTTAAGTTTCACTTCTATAGGACAAGCCATAACAAGCAGGGTGTACAACAAAATAATTTGTGAATTTTTGTAGGTTGGAGGATCCAATCATTAATTTTTAGATTCTTCATCTCATGAGCTTTCTAGAAAGTCCAAGTTTTTAAATTTGGACTTACGATGCTCATAGAACATCCATTTCAAGTTTGTAGTTGTTTGGGCATCTCTTCAAATGCACACGTCTATACTTGATCTTCAATTAAGATAAATTTTGGAAATTGGAATATTGATCATGATAAGTGGTGTGATGCCAAGTATTATTTTGTAAGACATTTGGTACCAAGAGGCCTGGAGTTCATATCCCTTAGGATACATGCTTAGCCTTAATGGCCTTCTTTAAGCTATTGGTTACCCATATGACCCACTCATGTCACTCAATTATCCCCTTACACCCTATATAAACCCTATAGTTACTTATTTCAACCCTTATATGACCTATAACTATCATTTTTATCATCATATGCACATTTTTTCACATAGCTTGCACCATTGAGCATTGCCTTTTGACTATTTTTTTCTAGAGGTCATATTTTCTACTCTGAAAGGCCTACAAAGTTTTTTTTTTTTCAGATTGTGTATTTTTTCATGATATACATATTGGAGTAGTGGTTTGTAGCTTTTGGTGGCCATATTTTGAGAAAATTCAAGTTTTTACAAAATGTTGTTGTCTTATCCTCATTTTTTGTACTTTCAATTGGCCATATCTTTTGATTTGTGTGCCATGGATCAAGGTGCCATTTTTTTGAAAGTGCATGTTTTTTCATGTTAAAACACAGTTATTTTTGGTTCATATTATACCATGATTCTAATTTCAACAAACTTTGTAATTTATTGATTGTATTTTATCTGTAAATCACACTACTTATAAAGTTTCACTTCAATTTTTTTGGGGGGTATGCAATTTATTGATCTTAATAAAATTTTTGAAGGGTTGTTCAAGGCATGTTACATTTCCTTGTCTAAATTGTGTTTCATTTCCTTTCACTAATAATTGAATCTAGGAAAATTGATCCCTTAACTCCACACAACTATCATACTTGGCAGTAAAAGATGAAACAATTGTTACAATCAAAAGGTTTATGGTATTTTTTGTTGGCTACATAACCAACATTCACTAAGGAATATGAAAAGTTTGTATATTCAAACAAACTCTATGAAGCCATTGGACTTATTGACATGAATGTAACTGATAGCTTGATATTTCATATTATGAATTGTAAAACACCAAAAGAAATAGGGAAAAGCTTGAAAATCTATTTGGTAAATTTAAAGAATTTAGAGCCTTGTAAATGGATGTTGAGTTTGTCTCCCCTTATGCCTAGTGCCTTAATGAGGTTTCATTGATAGAATTTCTAGCCAAGTTGGAACCCATACTTTCAAAACCATTGAAAGGTTGTGGTAAAAGTAAAATATGATTAGTGTTGCTTTCTTACTTTTTCTCCAAGTTAAACTTGTACAATGCTGAAGAAGTGTGGTGTGCACTGTGGTCTGAATCCAATCTTCATAGAACTCAAAAACTACTCCTCCATGCAAGGATGCGATCATAGATGATAATAGCACACCACATTAGATTTGCAAAACAGAAGAGCTAAAATATCATATATGGAAATCCATCATAATCCATTATTCTCAATACATTAGAATTGAATTACATTACATTTCTCAATAAGAAGGATGTACATATAGGAGGAGGGAAGTGCAACTACTACCTAGATCAGTGGTGAAGAACTCCCACTAACTGATACTGGTAGTTAAGTTAACTCCACAAGACTAGTAAGCTAACTCCACATAACTGAGAAGCTAACTCAACACAACTAGTAAGCTAACTCCACACAACTAGTACACCTAAGCAAGCTAACCCAACAAGTGTAGGGCTAACATAAGTGTAAGAATTATCCTAATAAATAAATAAAAGGATAAATAATAACCTACACTAACACCCCTCGTAAGCATAGCTTAGGTGGGTGGAAAAGAAGGTGGGTCCCGACAACAAGGCCTGATGAGGTACCCACGTACAATAACTGGGAAAAAGGGACACCACAAGGTACCCAAAACTAGTAATAACAAAGTAGAGAGAGAAAAATCCCGCTGCAAGATATCCCAAGAAGCTCAGCTCCAAAAAATCATACAATGTTGAAGAAGTTTGGTGTGCACTGTGGTCTGAATCCACTACTCGATCACAAAACTCAAAAAAAACTGACACTGGGCTTCACCAGAATAGCTCCATGCAAGGAGACTGTCAATGGAGTGATGTCGAAAGTGCAAAAAAACACCAAACATAATTGATCAACTGCTACAAATAGGTGTGCCATGATCCAAGAACAATAACCAAGGCAACAAGGCAAGGACACGAGATCCAAAGAAATTGGAGTGCCACGATCCAAGAAAAGCCAAGGTAACAAGGCAAGGACACAAAACCCAAAGAAGCAAGATCAACTGCTACAAATAGGTGTGCCACAATCCAAGAACAATAACCAAGGAAACAAGGAAAGGACATAAGATCGATCCAAAGTAAAAGGGAAGGTATGATCCAAGAAAAATCCAAGGTAACAAGGCAAGGACACAAAACTGAAGAAACAAGTATCAACACCACACCCTCCCATACTACTGAATGGGTAGAGTAATGCTACAAATTTGTATGAGTTTTCAAAACAACTACTCGAACACTGACAAACTAACATTGGCTTCACCAGAATAGCTCCCCCACAAGAGAGACTGTCAACATGCCAAAAAAGTGTCGAAAATACAAATCTAAAATATCTCAACAAACAAGAGAGATATAAATGTTGGCACTTTATAATTGAGTGTGTGTTACAAACATGACATTTTAAATTTTTAGTTTATTTCTCAAAATAAATAGTTCCAGTGGAACAAACACGAAAAAACAAGCACTTTAAAAAAATGACACTCAAATCCAAGTTACCGATCAAAAGATACAATCTTTTGAATTTTATGCTATAATATTTATTTTTAAAAACATTAAATGTTTTTTTCCTTCACTTTCTTCGATTTTATTTTCAAAAAAAAACTTTCCAATTTAGATATCTGCAAAATGGAAGAAGAAAAAAAACCCATTACCGAATGTGAAAAACCCAAAAATTATTTTTTTGGATTTTTTGTCTTGTCGACACTGATTTCCAAGATCCCTAAAAAGGTAGCATAAAATTTACAAGATCCTCAAATCCTTGAGCACACAGTAACTCTGCAAAGCTGGAAGAAAACAACCCATTACTGAACGTAAAAAACCTAGAAAAATCTAAAAAGTTTTTTTTCTGGACATTTTTCCTCCCCAGGCACAAATTTCTAAAGGGATCCACAAATATTCAAATCCTCTCCACACAAGTACTCTACAAAGTGGAAGAAAAAAACCCATTACCGAACACAAAAAACATAGAAAATCCCAAAAACAGTTTTTTGGACTTTCTACTTCCCTGACACAAATTTCTTCCCCAGCACGAATTTCTAAAATTTCCAGATCCTCACCAAATAAAACTATGAAAAGCAGAAGAAAAAAACCCATTACCGAATGCAAAAAATGTAAAAAACCCAGAAACCATTTTTCTAGACTTTCTACTTCCCCAACAAGATTTCTTCCCTGGAACATATTTCAAAAAAATTTAGATCCTTACCAAATAGGAACCTGCAAACCGGAAGAAAAAAACCAGTACCAAACACAAAAAAACCCAGAAACTATTTTTCTGGACTTTCTACTTCCCTGGAAAAGATTTCTTCCCCTGCATGGATTTCCAAGTGGATCTGTACGTATCAATGTTTGCCTCTGCAAAACCAAAACAAACTCAAAAATAAATTGTCTTCTTCAATAGCCAAGTTTATAGTTGTTTCTGGGGTTTTTCCACCTTCCGAATCCAACAGAGCCCTCCGTTTTGCGTAAAAATGGATGCTGCAACAAAGTGCTAACAAATTCCAAAATATATGAAAACAAATAAACTCTTGCTTGCAAAAAAACTTACAGATGGATGTCTACATCATCTATCGCTCTGATACCATGAAAGGAATGATAAGAAGATTGTTCCATGTTGTGAAGATCTCAGATGATAATAACACACCACATTAGATTTACAAAACATAAGAGCTAAAATATCATATATGGAAATCCATCATAATCCATTATTCTCAATACATTAGAATTGAATTACATTACATTTCTCAATAAGAAGGATGTACATATAGGAGGAGGGAAGTGCAACTACTACCTAGATCAGTGGTGAAGAACTCCCACTAACTGATACTGGTAGTTAAGTTAACTCCACAAGACTAGCAAGCTAACTCCACATAACTAGAAAGTTAACTCAACACAACTAGTAAGCTAACTCCACACAACTAGTACACCTAAGCAAGCTAACCCAACAAGTGTAGGGCTAACATAAGTGTAAGAATTATCCTAATAAACAAATAAAAGGATAAATAATAACCTACACTTAATGATGTTGTGATCAAAGAGTTACAGAATCCCAATATAGTGATTGCTTCAGGAATTCTAGATCATGGTTCACACTTGCATGTTTTTATAGTTTTGAGTCTTTAGGTTCATCCCTTATAGGTCATGTTGATTCTTTGAGAAAATTATGGTATGAAAATTATTAGAACTTAAAATATAGATATTTACAGAAATTGAGTTCAAAATTTTTGGTACTTGGTCTTCCTAGGATGTCTTGCACCAATGGTGTTTGTCAAGGTTATGTACTTGGTAAAAAATATCAAGACCCTTTTCCTAAAGGAAAGACCAAGTGAGCTAATGATCCCATTGAGTCGGTACATAGTGACCTCATGTCATTTCTAACTCTTTCATTTTCAGAGACCAAGTATGTACTCACTTTTATAGACGACTTCTCATGATGCATATGGGTTTAATTTCTATAGTATAAGAATGAAGTATTTTCTCATTTTAAATAATTCAAGGCATTTTCTGAGAAGTAATCTTCACTTTCTATCAAAATGATACAAATAGATATGGGGGAATATGGGAATAAGGAATTTAAGAACTTTTGTACACAACATGGTATTCTACATTAGTACATAGTCCCTTACACCCCTTAACAAAATGGAGTTGATAAAAAAAAACATGACTTTGAGACAAATGGAGAATTGTAGAATTTTATCAATAAACTGTCTCGTAGATACTGGGTTGAGGAAGTCAATTGTGTCAACTATATACAAAATCACATGCCTTACAAGGTAGTGTGAAACATGACTCATGAGGGGGCTTGGTCTCATGAAAAGATAGATTGGTAGTGAGGCCTTTGCGTTTATTCATGATGAAAAACATAAATCCATGGATAAGAAAATTCAACCACTCATTTTTTGGCTATTGTGAGGATGTGAAATCCTATCACTTATTTGATCCAGTTTCTCATTATGTTTTATTTTATCGAGATGTCTAGTTTGATGAGCATCTTACCTTGATAGAGCCTTCAACTCCATATTTTTCATCCTCACTTACTCCTTATTCACACCTTGAGTTCTCCTTCCTCTTTGTTCATGATATTGTTAATCTTGCACCACTAGTTCTTATTACATAGGATATGGCTAAATAGGTGCACAAAGCTTAAAAGGAGGCCATTTCTTTTACAGGGGATACTTATGACACTTGTCTCACTCGTTCAAAAAAATTTTGGGTTTCTCTAATGGGATATCCCAATTCAGACAATCCACAAATATTTTTAGATACGACATACATACTAGAGTGGGATGCAACTAGGACAAAGGAGTATTCTTCATTGATGAAGAATTATACTTGGGATGTGGTTACTCTTCCAAAGGGAATAAATTTGGTTCATTATAGGTGGCTCTATAGGAAAAAATATTCAATTGATGGTTTTATTGACAAGTACAAGGATCGTCTTGTAGCAAAGGGTTTCTCATAGGTTTAAGGTATTGACTACTCTAAAACTGTTTCTCCTGTTGCCAAGATGGATTATGTTGGTGTCTTCGTCTTGTTGAGCTTGCCTGCTTACATCGGTGTCGATGTTTTTGGTTGCGGCCCCGCAGTGTCCCTCGCGATTATCCTATTAAAGGAAAACCTTGTTCTTTCTTTATCGAACCTCCTGTTGATTGTTGTTAATTTCCTGCAAGATATTTTTCCTTAGTATTGATCACTCTCGTGCTCGACCCCTCGATTAAATTATTATTTTTTTGTTTTGTCACTATCGTGTTAGGTCCTAAACATTTTTTTTAACCCTGTTTAGGTGTCATGACATTTTTTAAAAAACATAATAATAATAAATAATAAAGGAATGGGTATCAGTTATATTCTTATGTGTATATAGATAATAAAATTTCATTTTTGAATTAATTAAGCCTTTTCAGGCCGCACGCATGCCTTATGAGTTATTGTTTATTTGATGTTTCTCGTCCACTAGCTGGTAAATTTTTATTATCAATTTATCCTCATACTTGGCGTGGAGACATGGATTTCTTTGCAGAGATAAATAAAAGATGTTTTGTTCACGTAAATGTATTATGTATATTGTCGGATAAATAGGCTACCAATAGGATTCTTACATTTTCAATTACTAAGAATTATTATCAACTAAAATATTTGAGTTTTTGTCGGTTCCCTGGAAGAGCAGTTGTATATTGCCGTCAATTTTGTCGATCTAACAGAATTTTAAAATGAAATTGTGATTAATTAAATGTATTTCATTTTGTGGATATGTAATTATGGTTAGCAATTGGTATGGGGAATTTCTGGCCCTTATCCTTCCTTATTCTTTCTTTCTCTACGTGGAGGAATTATGCCTTTTTTGGTGGAGAAAGTGTAAATTTATTATTTGGCCACCTATTTGTTTCCTTGTCAGCTTTAATTAAATCATGATTTGACCTTTTGCTGGAATGAAACGCCTCTTTCCTCCTGGCCACACATTTGTTGGGTTGTGTGTTATCTTTCTACTCAGATTTGTTTTCTTCCTTGTTGCGTGGCCATCTCCAAATGGCTCTACCTCTGCTGGCCGCACTTCTCTTCATTTAATAATTTTGTCTTGTAACCTTCCATGTCCTTGTTGTCTTCCTGCAACTTTCTGCTCTGGCGGCGTGAGATCTTCTTGGGGCGGACTGCTTGTGGAGTGGTGGAAAAACTTTGGAAAATTTTGTCTTCCTTTGCTATGCACCTGCCCTTTTGACATGTTCCTTTTTCTTTTGTTTTTATTCACCTTCCCTGGCCACGATGAAAATTGCTCATGCCTAGTGCTGGTTGGACATTTGGAAAATGTGGTGGGAGGATTTCTAAGTGCATAGAACCTTTGGACGCCTTCCCTATTGGCCACGTGGATATAGTTTGTTTTGTAGTCTGGTGTTTGATCTAAGAAATAAGTGGAATATGTTTATTTTTCTCTTTTAGACAAGCACTATATATTTCTGACATTTTGCAAAGATGGCACAAAAATTTGGATAATAAATAAAGATTTGTTGTTTATCATGTATTCGCACTAGACTGCACCTTTTTTTTAGTTAGAATACATTAAAACAATTGATGGGAAGTCTTTGTGATTGCCACCTTAAATTTTCAGAGTGGATAATGATGGTGATCATGGAATGTGAAAATAGCCTTCTGAGGAGGAAGAAAATTGTGTAAAGAAGAGGAGCATTGTGGAGATTTACGAGAGCTGCAAGTCTGTTACTGTGTCCAATGGTGGTGAGAAACAGGGGAGGAGGAGGAAGATTTATGAACATATTGTTTGTAAGAAATGCGGAGAAGGGTATGGAGAGGAGAGGCTCCTCCTACTCTGTGATGGGTGCGGTAATGGTTATCATATGTATTGTGTCTGCCCCATTCTGGTCAGGATTCCTAAAGGGAAATGGTTCTGTCCATCTTGCTCCAGGAAGGATGGCATTAGAGATTGTAAGAAGAGGTGTCCAGTGGAGTTCGGGTTTGAGAGGAATGTTGGTGCCTCGCATGCTGCGGATGAAGATTCAACTAGAGGGTTGTTGTTGCTGGACCTTGGGGAGTTTGGATGCCTCGTCGAAGCTGGAGGAGCAGGCAAGATAACTCTACACTTTGCTACTGTTGCTATAATTTTTTTAATATATCATGAAATCGAACCACCATTTCCTTGTATTGGTTTGTCAGTTGGACGCCTTACTAGGAGACCTCTCTTTTCTACTTGTTCTATTCTTGTTTTCATTTTTATCGCTATCAGTGTGTTAGTGGAAAGCATGCATGTGCCGTCGTCTCTGGGTGTTATGTTTTCCTTGCTTGAGTGTTCAACCTTCATCCTTTCGTTTATGTATATCTTCTTCTCTACGATTGAGTTTTAAGTTATTATGTTGTCCCAGCTAGTATTTCCGTTGTCGTTAAAATAAGTTGCGATAACTATGCAACTCCTCCCTATCATCTGAGTTTATTTTCATTTTCTTTGTATTTCATTGAAAGTTATTAAATCTATTCCTCAAACCCCTTCGATAATATTCTTGACATCGGAAAGATAGGTTGTAGAATTGGAAGTGATCACCGCTTGGGCTTTCCGGGTTGGAGCTTCGGTATTAAAACTTTTATAATGAAAAGTTTGTGTGCAATGCGTATCAGATCTCATGTGCTTAGACTTCCATATTATCTTTCAGCTTGTTCCTAGGCTTTTAAGGCCATCCTCAGGAAGTACCTTGACCATCCCTATCCACTTGAACCGTAACTAGCTTTTCGGATCATGCTAAGCTCGAGGTTTCTATCGTGCGAATCCAGTACCTCGTTAACACTAGGATAGTTTGGGTCTAATCCCCCTCTCAGAATTATTGTTGATGGCGTTTCTTTCTATTTTCCTAACTTGCATTCTTTCTCTTTTATAATTTTAATGCTATTAATTAATATTGGTCATTTTCCATGCACGTAATTACCTTAATATTTTGTGATGGAAATTGCCTTAAACGTTATTAATCTTCGGGAAAACTCATCTTGCATTTGATAGTCTTATGGTTTCATAGCGGAAGGTTTTGATTTGTTAATGTCACTTAGAAATTTATGTTTGTATCTATGTGTGACGGTTGACTGTGTTATGAAGGGTTGACTTAAAATATTGTTGTTTAAAAAAAAAAGTAATTTATTTTAAATTAACCGAACTTTAGAATTACTGTGGAGGTTTGTAAATCCTTAGTGATAAAAAATTTGGATGACGTTTTGTATACTCTTGTTTGACGGAGTTCCCTTCTTCTCTTGCGTGTTATTACTAGCCTTTAAGGCATTGGCCCTTCTTGAATGATTTGGGAATCTCTTGGAGTTAATGGTCAAGACTAGTATACCTTGCCTTCGCTTCGAAACTTATGTCGTGTCGTGTCCGTGTATCTAATTTCAGTGATATGCTCTATGTGATTTCAGGAATGAAATTCTAATATGCTTGGCCTTTCATGTTAATCTGTGAACATTGTGGTTCCTCTTGGTTAGGCTGATCAGCTCTTGTCTTTTAGAAATCTCATATTAAAGCCTATGCTTTTGGTATCTTTTGGTAATTTTAGATGGATGGCATGTGTGACAAACTTCAATCTTGTAAATATTTAATTGTTGATGGGAATCTTGTTTCTTATAGATTGTTTATTCCTTCTTATAAGGCCAAGAGCCATTCTCGTACAATTGTTAAACTTTTGTTGCTTTAGTTCAAAATGAAGTACAAGGCCTTTTCTTCTTTGATTGGCATGGTAGAGACTTTATGATAATTTGAGGTGTTGTTGTGTTTAGGGCATTGACCCAATTCTCGTAATAGAGTGTTTCTTTCATGGTATTGTTAGACTTTAGTTATGGTGGCTTTGTGTAGCCTTATCTTGCTCAGTTCTCGCGAACTGACTCTTGTATAAAAAAAATGTTGTTGCAGATGGCTTATGCGGGTAGATGAGGGATAGACTTGTAGACTTTTGCATCAACCTCAGTTGAGAAGTTCTTTTGCATGAATCCTTTTTATATTGTTCAACTATTGATAACGTCCAGTGGAAAATGTAGAAGAGGATCAATGTCTTAGTATATTGTATTGTGGATTATGTCATCTTAACTTTGGAAACCTTGGATTGTCTGTCTATCTTGGAAAATATAAGAAAATTTGTTTACCGCTTGTTGAGTGACCTTATTGGATTATCGGTATTCTAAGAGTTGATGTAACCTTGTTTTGTTTTCGTAAATGAGTATTGTTAAACTTTACCCTTGGGAATAAATGTTGAGTTAAATTTTTTCTAAGACTTAGTAATAATGTGTCATAAGTAAAATAAAATGGGTTGTTTAATACTTATAGAAGTTAAACTAAAATTTATATTGCAAATAAATTAATGTAGCGGTGACCCACTTGAGAGCATGTAATTCCTTAAGTGATCAAAGATGTAACTAACCTTTGATAAGTAACATTATATAACTTGATATCCCTAGCTACACTAGTGAACATTATCCCTTTTATGGTGAAATTCGTAAAATGATCCTAAGGTGAAATGAATTGTTAGTTGTTAGAAGATGATAAGATTTAATAAGCCGGAGAAAACAAATTGGAAACCACGCAATCTATCTCTCCGCCATTTGGAAGGTAAATTTTTCTCTTTGGTAATAATCATTCAGTGAAGCCTAAGTAAAATCTTTGATAATTTTGGTTAAGATCTCTCATTTCAATTAAATATTGGCAATAACTAATGAGGTCCTAAAGATGATTTCAACTCGACCTTCTCCCTCTAACCTTTTTCCAAGGCACTTTGTATTTCTTCTCTTAAGTGTGTTGAACGCAAACCCATGTTGTCATATGGGCATGAACGAGTTCTAGTAGCGTTAGTGTGAATAGATGGCCTTGTGGAATTAAATTACCCCTTTTTCTAAATAAACGAATTAAGCAAATAAAGGTCATAATAGAGAAGACTTAAAGCAAATTTCTCTTCAGAGTAAAAGTAAGAAACTTAGCGTTGTAAGAGGAATTGTACGAATCATATCTAGAGTCCTAGAAAACTTAAGTTAAGGATCGAAAGATGTTTTATTAAAATAAATAACCTTCAATAATTTCTCATTGTGGCTTGCCCTATCTGTAAGTGTGTTATGTGGTGGTTTCCTATGTTGTCTTGTCAAAAAGAAAAGTGAATTATCCTTGATGGGTGTGAACATTTCCGTGCTACCTTTGTGGTCATCCTTGTATCGAGTTGTTCACAGAGTTAGTTGTAACCTTGGTGGCGACATGTTGTGTCGTGTTTTGTGTCAATCAAGTAAAAAAAAATGTTATCCTATATTTTACTGTGTTGTTAGCATGTGTGAATTTTTTGGGTCGTTACACTTGGTATGAGAGCATAGGTTCATGCTCTCGAATCTATGGGCCAAATTGGATTGCATGATGGTGATGATGGTGGTATTGCATGATGGTGGTTGATATTGGAAGAGTAATGTTCTTTAAGCATGATGTGATCCATGTCGTAATTGTGATATTGTGAATGCACATGATGTGTATGTCACTTAGTGCGTATTTGTTATCATGTTGATGTGTTGGGGATGGGAGTATTCTCTCTCCTTCTTGTGGATTCTATGAAGAGTTCACGTGTGAATTACTGCTTGTGATGTGTGAAAAGAATTCTAATGTGGATGATGGAGTGTTGAAGCATTGTGGCATATTGTGATATGTGGGTGTGTCGATATGTTGTATGACTGGATTGATGTAAAGTGAATTGAGTTGTATCATGATGTTTTACCATGTTTTGAAGAAATGTGTGTATCACCTTGTATGTAGCAAATGAATGTTATGTTGTGATGTTACTATGTTCATCATATGTATGATTTGTGTAATATGTAATGATTCATGTCGTGATTTAGGGTCATACGGTGAGCGTATGAACCCTATCGTATAGTGATTGCACTTTGGGTGCAGAATGTGGTAAAGTGATGTATTACACCTAGTGAATGTATGATTGTGATCTACCCTGTATACATACCATACGCGAGATGTTATGGTAGCTATGTGTGTACCACCATTGTGTTAGTGATGTAGTTACATGTTATGTTGTGAACCTTACACTAACCGACCCTGAGGGAAATCGGTAAACTGTGTATGTTTGGAGTGAGAAAATGTGTACCGTTGACCAGTCACTCGAGCCGAGTACGAGATAGGAAGTGGAGCCTTACATAGGCTGAAAACCCACTTTTGTTCGTTTGGTATGTGTGGCACTTGCTCAACGGGTGTCATGCATATTGTGTTTCGCGGACACCTTAGGCTCAGTAGATGGTGACATGTACTTTCTTTCTCTCTCCCGATATGGTTGTCGTATGGACTCTACCTATGTGATTTTGACTATGTTGAGCCTTGTTGAAGTTGTGGCGAGATGATTCAGATTGAGATGATGACAGTTGTATTATTGATATGTATTTTTACGAGCTGAGGCTCGATGTTCCGAGTGCTAGCAACTCGTTGAGTACCCCTTTGGTGGCCAGATAAGGCCACGTAGTCATAGTAATGTGCTATTCTTATATGTGTATTTTATTTGTAAATTGAACCTTTTTACTTTACTTTTGCAAGGACCAGCAGTTTTCTTGATTGCCATGTTTTACATTTTGGGCATTTCCTTGGTTTTGGTACTAACACATGGATTTTTGCACTAACTATGGCCATTTGGTCATTTGTCTTGCTTGGTTTTGAATCTTCTTCTAAATTTTAAGATTTACCACCTTGCCCAAGGCTTGTACTTTGCCACTTGGCATTCTGATCGGATTGTTATGTTGGTTCTATTGTCGTGATGTGTGGAATAGGGTCATGGGATGCACCATGGAATGGTTGGGCCCATGGACCCGCTTCATTGTATGGGGGTACGCCCCAAGGAGTTACAGATAACTAGTGGGTTGTTGGACCATGAGTTATTATGTCACTTGGGTTGGGGGTGACGGGGCTCTATGTGCCCAGGGCCATAGGGTGACCCGGCCTCATTAAAAGGAGAAAGGAGACGGGCCTCTATGGTTGAGTGACCTGATATTCTTTATGGCACTCTATGGTTGAGTGACCTGATATTCTTGATGGGGCTCTATGGTTGAGTGACCCGACTTGGTTTTGGCACTATGTTTCTTTCTCTTTGGGAGTTATATGGAGTTGCTTTGTAATACTTGGGAATAGGTGGTTATTTTCTGATGCTTCGGGTGGTATATGGTGTTGCTGGTAGTGTTTTGGGGGGGGTAGTGTTATGATGTATGTGTGCTCATGAGAGTTGGTTATGGTTGTGGCTCCCTGGTGTACACTATGTACCTGTAGCTTTTGTTCGGAGTTATGTGAATTTTTCATCTGTGGAATTGAGGAAATGTCTGGTTGTCGTAGTACACTTTGCTCAAGTATTCTATTTGTCAGTCATGATTGTGTGACAAGTACTATGTTATGTGGACCGTGCCTATTCCCTTCCGTATATGAGTAATCTTTTGTGGTGTAATATAGTCATGAAGTATATACTTGTGTGGTTGTGAATCTGTAGTGTCTTGTCTGGCCCCGGGAGGGTGTTGTGTTAGCAGTTCATGTTGGGGCACCCACAATAAGGAATAAACTAAAACTCCGTAACAATGAAATTTTAAGAAATTAAACTAAAAATAATGTTAATGGAAAGAGACTAATGAAATAATGAATAAGAGGGAACTACCAATCTTCACAGAACCTTGGAAGTTAAAATTTCTGCCAAATGTTCCTAAGGCCACCTCCGTGGCCGTGCTTTTAATCAACCTAGAATTTTTAACCATAGAAATATTTATGCCATTATTTTTGTTGTTGCTTACCATTTTTTCCTTCCTGTGTTATGTCGCATCGAGGATGATGCTTTCTTAAGGGGAGGAGAATGTAATGCCCCATTCATCATTGTTCTATTATTCTAAAATGACCGTGCTTCTAAGGGCTGAACGCCATTGTGTTTCCATTGAAACGTTGGTGTCTTCATCTTGTTGAGCTTGCCTGCTTGTGTCGGTGTCGATGTTTTTGGTTGTTGGCCCCGCAGCGTCCCTCGCGATTATCCTATTAAAGGAAAACCTTGTTCTTGCTTTATCGAACCTCCTGTTGATTGTTGTTAATTGCCTGCAAGATATTTTTCCGTAGTATTGATCACTCTCGTGCTCGACCCCTCGATTAAATTATTTTTTGGTTTTGTCACTATCGTGTTAGGTCCTAAACGTTTTTTTTTTCAAACCCCGTTTAGGTGTCACGACATTTTAAAACATAATAATAATAAATAATAAAGGAATGGGTATCAGTTATATTCTTATGTGTATATAGATAATAAAATTTCATTTTTGAATTAATTAAGCCTTTTTGGGCCATACGCATGCCTTATTGTGAGTTATTGTTTATTTGATGTTTCTCATCCACCAGCTGGTAAATTTTTATTATCAATTTATCCTCATACTTGGCGTGGAGACATGGATTTCTTTGCAGAGATAAATAAAAGATGTTTTGTTCACGTAAATGTATTATGTATATTGTCGATAAATAGGATAAATAGGATTGCACATTTTCAATTACTAAGAATTATTATTAACTAAAATATTTGAGTTTTTGTCGGTTCCCTGGAAGAGCAGTTGTATATTGCCGTCAATTTTGTCGATCTAACAGAATTTTAAAATGAAATTGTGATTAATTAAATGTATTTCATTTTGTGGATATGTAATTATGGTTAGCAATTACGTATGGGGTTGTAAACTATAGTGCATGTTCTTTTCCAAACAATTTATCTTTTTATATATTTTCACACTTTGCATATAGTGTCTTGCTGGCCACTATGGTTGTTTCCTTGTCAGCTTTAATTAATTATGATTTGCTTTGGCTGGAATGGAACGCCTTTTCCTCCTTGTCCTTTGTTGGGTTGTGTGTTTCTTTCCTTGTTGTTTTTCTTGACTTGTTTGTGTGGCCATGTAAATTTATTATCTGGCTGGCCGCACTTCTCTTTCGGCTTTAATAAATCATGATCTTGTAACCTTCCATGTCCTTGTTGTCTTGAAACAACTTTCTGCTCTGGCGGCGTGAGATCTTCTTGGGGTGGACATTTTTGGGTGGTGGGTTTTGGAAAATTCTTTCTTCTCAGATTTGTTTTGCCTGCCCTTTTGACATGTTCCTTTTTCTTTTGTTTTATTCTCCTGGCCACTGATGAAGAGAGAGGGTTTTCAGAATGTGGAGAAATGCTTGGAAACTTTCCTGTCAAGAATTTGCATAATAGTTCCTGGCCTTGGAGATAGTCTTTTGTTTGGTGGGTGTTTGATATTTTCTTTGGAATATGTTTTTTTTCTCTTTTGCTGGAGGATGTCCATATTTTGACTAAACTTTTGCCCTGGCACAAAATGTGCTTGGAAAATAAATGAGATCCAGATTGGACACCTGGTGATGGCACCTGGGGGTGGTGATTTTAAGGATAAAATACATTTTGTTTTGCATTGTGCATACCTGGGCTTGGTCTCCCTTTAATTGCCACCTCAAATTTTCAGAGTGGATAATGATGGTGATCATGGAAGCCTGTGAAAACAGTAGCTGTTTTGAGGAGGAAGAAAATCTGTAAAGAAGAGGCACATTGTGGAGATTTAGAGATACTAAGCAAGTGCAAGTTTGTATTTGTCCAACATTTTGAGAAAAGGAGGGGCAGAGGAAGATTTATGAACATATTGTTTGTAAGGAATGTTGGAGAAGGGTATGGAGAGGAGAGGCTCCTCCTACCTGTGCAAACGGTAATGGTTATCATATGTATTGTGTCTGCCCCATTCTAGTCAGGATCCTAAAGGGACTATGGTTTGTCCATCTTGCTCCAGTGAAGGATGAAACATTAGAGATTGTAAGAAGAGGTGTCCAGTGGAGTTCGGGTTTGAGAGGAATGTTGGTGCCTTCGCATGCTGCGGATGAAGATTCAACTAGAGGGTTTCTATTGCTGGACCTTGGGGAGTTTGGATGCCTCATCGAAGCTGGAGGAGCAGGCAAGATAACTCTACACTTTTCTACTGTTGCTATATTTTTTTTAATATATCATGAAATCGAACCACCATTTCCTTGTATTGGTTTGTCAGCTGGACGCCTTACTAGGAGACCTCTCTTTTCTGCTTGTTCTATTCTTGTTTTCACTTTTATTGCTATCTGGTGTGTTAGTGGAAAGTGCATGTGATCCTCTTGAAGGTGTTAGGAGCAGGCTTGAGTGTTCTACACTTTGCTACTTTCGTTTATGTATATCTTCTTCTCTACGATTGAGTTTTAAGTTATTATGTTGTCCCAGCTAGTATTTCCTTGTCGTTATTTGTAAGTTGACGATAACTATGGGAGCTCCTCCCTATCATCTGAGTTTATTTTCATTTTCTTGTTTTATTGAAAGTTATTAAATCTATTCCTCAAGTATGATAATCTTCTTGGACATGGAAAGCAGGTTGTAGAATTAGTGTGATCACTCTTGGGCCTCTGGGTTGGAGTTATGTATTCTCTTTTAAAATGAAAAGTTTGTGTGCAATTTGTTTATGTCTCACGTGTTTAGACTCCTGTATTATCTTTCAGTCTTGTTTCTAGGCTTTTAAGGCCATCCTCAGGAAGTACCTTGACCATCCCTATCCACTTGAACCGTAACTAGCTTTTCGGATCATGCTAAGCTCGAGGTTTCTATCGTACGAATCCAGTACCTCATTAACACTAGGATAGTTTGGGTCTAATCCCCCTCTCAGAATTATTGTTGATGGCGTTTCTTTCTATTTTCCTAACTTGCATTCTTTCTCTTTTATAATTTTAATGCTATTAATTAATATTGGTCATTTTCCATGCACGTAATTACCTTAATATTTTGTGATGGAAATTGCCTTAAACGTTATTAATCTTCGGGAAAGATCATCTTGCATTTGATAGTCTTATGGTTTCATAGCGGAAGGTTTTGTTTTGTTAATGTCACTTAGAAATTTATGTTTGTATCTATGTGTGACAGTTGACTGTGTTATGAAGGGTTGACTTAAAATATTGTTGTTTAAAAAAAAAGTAATTTATTTTAAATTAACCGAACTTTAGAATTACTGTGGAGGTTTGTAAATCCTTAGTGATATAAAAATTTGGATGACGTTTTGTATACTCTTGTTTGACGGAGTTCCCTTCTTCTCTTGTGTGTTATTACTAGCTTTTAAGGCATTGTCCCTTTTTGAACGATTTGGGAATCTCTTGAAGTTAATGGTCAAGACTAGTATACCTTGCCTTCGCTTCGAAACTTATGTCGTGTCATGTCTGTGTATCTAATTTCAGTGATATGCTCTATGTGATTTCAGGAATGAAATTCTAATATGCTTGGCCTTTCATGTTAATCTGTGAACATTGTGGTTCCTCTTGGTTAGGATGATTAGCTCTTGTCTTTTAGAAATCTTATATTAAAGCCTATGCTTTTGGTATCTTTTGGTAATTTTAGATGGATGGCATGTGTGACAAACTTCAATCTTGTAAATATTTAATTGTTGATGGGAATCTTGTTTCTTATAGATTGTTTATTCCTTCTTATAAGGCCAAGAGCCATTCTCGTACAATTGTTAAACTTTTGTTGCTTTTGTTCAAAATGGAAGTACAAGGCCTTTTCTTCTTTGATTGGCATGGTAGAGACTTTATGATAATTTGAGGTGTTGTTGTGTTTAGGGCATTGACCCAATTCTCGTAATAGAGTGTTTCTTTCATGGTATTGTTAGACTTTAGTTATGGTGGCTTTGTGTAGCCTTATCTTGCTCAGTTCTCGCGAACTGACTCTTGTATAAAAAAAAAAAATGTTGTTGCAGATGGCTCATGCGGGTAGATGAGGGATAGACTTGTAGACTTTTGCATCAACCTCAGTTGAGAAGTTATTTTGCATGAATCCTTTTTATATTGTTCAACTATTGATAACGTCCAGTGGAAAATGTAGAAGAGGATCAATGTCTTAGTATAATGTATTGTGGACTTTGTCATCTTAACTTTGGAAACCTTGGATTGTTTGACTATCATTGAAAATATAAGAAAATTTGTTTACTACTTGTTGAGTGACCTTATTGGATTATTGGTATTCTAAGAGTTGATGTAACCTTGTTTTGTTTTCGTAAATGAGTATTGTTAAACTTTACCCTTGTGAATAAATGTTGAGTTAAATTTTTCTAAGACTTAGTAATAATGTGTCATAAGTAAAATAAAATGGGTTGTTTAATACTTATAGAAGTTAAACTAAAATTTATATTGCAAATAAATTAATGTATCGGTGACCAACATGAGAGCATGTAATTCCTTAAGTGATAAAAGATGAAACTATCCTTTGATAAGTAAAATTATATAACTTGATATCCCTAGCTCCACTAGTGAACATTATCCCTTTTATGGTGAAATTCGTAAAACGATCCTAAGGTGAAATGAATTGTTAGTTGTTAGAAGATGATAAGATTTAATAAGCCGGAGAAAACAATTTGGAAACCACGCAATCTATCTCTCCGCCATTTGGAAGGTAAATTGTTCTCTTTGGTAATACTCATTCCGTGAAGCCTAAGTAAAATCTTTGATAATTCTGGTTAAGATCTCTAGCTTCAATTAAATATTGGCAATAACTAATGAGGTCCTAAAGATGATTTCAACTCGACCTTCTCCCTCTAACCTTTTTCCAAGGCACTTTGTATTTCTTCTCTTAAGTGTGTTGAACATAAACCCATGTTGTCATATGGGCAAGAACGAGTTCTAGTAGCGTTAGTGTGAATAGATGGCCTTGTGGAATTAAATTACCCCTTTTTCTTAATAAACAAATTAAGCAAATAAAGGTCATAATAGAGAAGACTTAAAGCAAATTTCTCTTCAGAGTAAAAGTAAGAAACTTAGCGTTGTAAGAGGAATTGTACGAATCATATCTAGAGTCCTAGAAAACTGAAGTTAAGGATCGAAAGATGTTTTATTAAAATAAATAACCTTCAATAATTTTCTCATTGTGGCTTGCCCTATCTGTAAGTGTGTTATGTGGTGGTTTCCTATGTTGTGAAATTTTGGGTCGTTACATCATAGGGATGGCCAGTACATTAGATGGATGTGAAAGGTGTTTTTCTTTGGGGTGATCTTCATGAGGATATTTATATGGATAAACCACAATGACTTTTATATGATTCTTCACTTGTATGTAGGCTTTGTCATTCACTTTATGGTATCAAACAGGCTCCTAGAGCTTGGTATGAGAAGTTGGACATTTTTTTGCTTACTTCTTGTTTCACTCATCGTTATATGATCATATATTATACATTTAGAGGGATGGGGATAATATAATGATACTTTCACTCTATGTTGATGACTTTATTTTCATAGGAAGTTACCCTTCTATGATACATGATATATAGCACAATTTGATGAATCAATTTGAGATTAAATACTTGGGACTTTTGCTTTACTTTCTTTGGTTATAGATCATTCAATATTTAAATGGGATCTCCATTTATTACTATAAGTATGTCCATGAATTAAATCATCACTTTGGTATGTTTTATAGAAATATTTCCCCCACACCATTTCAATCGAGAGGAACATTTTATCCTACCAACACTTCATCTCAATTTGATGTCACTTTTTATCGACATATGGTAGGTAGTAATTTGTACATAACACATAGTCATCATGATATTTACTTTGTAGTTAACCTTTTATTTCACTATTCCAAGGATCCACATGATAGTCACTAGCAAGATGTCAAACATATATTGAGGTATATTTGGGTCACTACACACCTTGGAAATCGGTACACATCAAGGTAATCTTCATAGCTTATGGGATACACTAATTGAGATTGGACTGCTGATGTTGATTCTAAGAATTCCACTTCTTGATTTGTTTATCACTTTAATTCTAGTTCCATTTCTTGGTCTTACAAGAAGAAAATTTCTATTGCAACATCATCGACCAAGGATGAGTATTGAGGTGGAGTACTAGCTAGCCATAAGATTTTATAACTTCATCAATTGTTAACAGAGTTTGTATTTCTATAGACTAATCCCACTATTGTTTAGTGTGATAGGAAAATTTCCATTCACATTACATGTAATCATTTGGAGCATCAGTGTACCAAAAACATTTAAATACATATGCACTTCATTCATCATCTCATCTAGGATGGTGTTCTTAGGTTAGAGTTTTTACTTACAGAGGAGCAGGTGGCTAACATCTTCACTAGACCTCTAATAACACTTTGTTTTATTTGGTTGTGATTGATGTTTAGGGTGAAGGTAGTTATACTTTGAGGGATTTATTGAGTTCTTCATTCCTTTATCATTTAGATATGTATATCTCTTTTAAGGAGAAGTGTTTTTTCTAGGGGTTTCTCCTTTTCTATACTTTATGAAGGATTTTTTTGTACATGGGTACCTTATAAGGCTTATTTGTTGGGAAACATTTCTTTCTTACTTTTGACTTCCCTACATATAAATTAAGGGAGGGTGTTGGTGAAATATTTATATATGTGCACATTTTATTATAAGTTTACTTTATTTATTTATCTTTATTTGAGCTTGGATGACTTATTCTACTTTACACACCACTTAGGCACTTATCTCTTGTGTGCCTATTCATGTGGAGGTTGTTGCACACACATGTATATCATATAGTCCAAAGAAAATCTGGACTAAAACTCTTATTTTTTCTATATATAGAGCACTTCTATTTGCAAATTGTAAGCTTGTTGATATCAATTTCATTTAGTTAATTTATTGGCAATAATGTGCTTATATTATTACTTATTATTTACAACAACTTCTATAAATTTTGGAGTGAGTCCAAATTGAGGAGATTCCTCGATTTCACCTATTCTTTCACTTGGTTTTAGAAATCCATTTATAATTGATTATATTCTTCCCTAGTGGAAGATCTACAAGATTTCATGTTAATTTTTTCATCAATGACTACTGCTATGTCTATTTTCCAAGGTGGAGACTCAAGGGCTTCCTAAGCCATTATTGGTTCATTGGATTCTACAATGTGACTCATCAAGGTCACGTTGACCTCTTCACAAGATTTTTTGTGTGTTCTTGGTCCAGTGGTAGATGTGTCTGGGACTCCATCTAACTTAGCTTCTCATATCACATTTATACACCATCTTGTTATAAATTGAATTTTGGGTTGTGGAGCTTGTTTAACTCCAATTTTCCTATTATTATGGTCAACATCATTTTCATCTTTTCTACTTGTCATAGATAGGTCATTTATATTTTCTATTTGAGAGTCTACATATGCTTAACTTGAAGCACCTACATCATCAAAATTAACATCCCAAAATGATGGAAAACATGTACCTATAATACTTATATCACTAAGCAATCAGAGACAACTATTGCTAACCATGATCGAGGCTATTACCATACATGAATTCTAGGGATTGAAACTAAATAAAGAAACAATTAAGATCATAACAAACAAAAGACAAAGCTTAACATCCATGGCTATATCAAGAGTTAAATCAATGCATGACCTTTGAATAAACCCGTCATTTTCATTCAAGTAGTACTCAAATATGAAAAACACACCTTACACAATTATTTGGAAAAAAGAAGAAGATTTCCCATAATCACTCTCACTTTAGAAAATATGGCTTGCATCAATCCAACCTCTACCACTTAACATGTCAATGTGTTTTTTGGATTCTCCTCTTTAAGATATAGCTTTTGCATGTCTCATATTTTTAACTAATGAACTTGTGTATTTATGGTGCACATCTATATAATCTGCATTCACAGACCGCTGCAACACAAATCTATCTTACTTTTTATAATTACACAACCTTCCCTTTATTTAGAATGCTAAGTACATACTAACCTCTCAGTACTTGTAACATATATCAATTTTGAATTAGTAGACATTCAACACCACTATGTAGGCCCTCAAAAAATCATATCACCAATAAGCTCCGGTGTTAATTAACAAAATAAATGCACCAAAAAAAATTCCAGCCTGGTAGTGGAGAACCTCTTGCAATTTTCTAGCATATTGGTTTTGTTTCCCTTTTGAATATTATTTTATTCTTATTAAGTAACTTTGCATGACATGTGGATGTTTAGCTGTATTTGGATGATTATTTTATTTTCTTATAGACACTTGATATGTTATGTAAAATATTCTCGAATCTTATTGAATTTTTAATCAACATTTTGTTAGTGCTTTCCCTACTTTCTACAAACCATCTCATGAACAATACTAAAAATCCATGCACATCGCTAAATACCTCCTCTTGAAGGTCAGTTTATCATGTAGATGGGGAAGGAAAGCAAGTACTGGACATATTTAGATGGTTTTTCTAAATCTCTTAGATTCTCTTCTACTACTATATCAAAAATATACGTAGCACAATATGTTTTCCATGTATGCTGACTCCATAAAACAATTATCAGAGGATAATGTTTCCTTCCATATATTTTTTCTTTGAGTACATATTTTTAGTGACACAAATTGACACATGAGTGTGTTACTAAAGAATCTTGTGGTAAACAATTTTCTATTATTAATTCTAAGCTTGGATTTTTTACGCTATGATATTGAATTTGGAGGAACTTTAGATGAAAATCAAATAATGGATATGTTTTTTTGGGATTTTATTTGTGTTTTAAGTTTCATTCTCTTTACTTGTTGTGAATTTGTTACTTAAAAATATTAATGGTGATTTTCTAATTTATAGACTTTGCGTTGGGTCACATGGATAGATTCATTAATGAACTTTCGACAAAAGACTATTCATGTGATGCATTCTTCTGGTTTTGCATTTATCAGTTTCTTAGTTTATAAAATATTTTGGCTGCTATTGAGTTTCTATTGTATAGTTGACCTCTACCTACAACTCCTTTGCATCGATTTCATAGGTGCCTTTTACCTTGCATTTTACTACCCACTATAGTTTTCATGTTAATTATATGCAAAATATACACATATACATAGGGTATGTGAAGTGTTTGAAAAAATGCCTCAAAGAAATTTAGTCTCCTTCAATAAAAATCTTACAAGAAATACAGGGGAGAAGAGCCAGCATGTGAACACTGCCCAAAACTTGAACACTATTTTGCATTTAAAATATCCAATACTTGATGGAATGAAAACCAAAATTTTTATTATTGAAGTTCAAAAAATTGTTTTTTTATAAACCATATGTGAATAGGGTCAACATCTCAGCATTACTTAGTACACAATAAATATTGATTGGTACTTTCATTTTCTACAATAAAAGACTCATTTGTTCAAAGTATAAATACAACATATCAGTTGACAAACCCATCATATCTATTTAATGGGTTGAATATTTCTCTTTCCAATTCATCCCTTTCCATATTCCAAGATGGGTTGTTCAATCACCAGATCTTTCATATCCAGACTTTAATACATACCTGCAAAAAAAGAGGGAACCTTCTTCTCAAGATTCAAATTCATCCATTAAAAACACCAATAAAATTGTACACTTGAAGGTAAAAAATAAATATGAATATCAAATCAAATAATTTCAGCCACAAGATCATCTCAAAATCAATTTCAACCTTTGATTAAAAAGACCCTACACCTTGATCCATGTCTTACATTTTGATTGGATACTCTCTCCCCTATGTTGGTATTATATATTCACTTTCCTAGTCTTGTTTACTGCTGATTTACTTCTGTAGGGTGCCTGATTACAGTGGATTTTATAAGAAGAGATTACTTCTATCAAGTTTTGAAAGGAAAGGTCCAGCAAATCAAAAATTGCAGGTTAGTTTTCATACCTACTGCTTATAATTTCTCAGCTGAAGTCTCTTGTTATCCAGTTGAATGCTGAGAATGTCTCCCAAATCCCTAGAGGTGTGACTCAAATCCAAATTTGATGAATTTTCAATCTTGCATTTATCATATATAGTATGGATTGATTTTGGCATTAGTTTGAAGTATTTTCCTTACTTATTTGACAAGAGAACTATTAACTTCACAATGTCTTCCCTTATTACCCATCTGGACATATTGAGGGGGATGGGCCTTTTCTAAAAATAAGTCATCTACAAATATATCAAGAATGTGATGGACATATCAATTGGTATCATCCTCAACCCATAGACATCTGCAAAATATAGAGAACTGAATTTTCTCACAAACAACATCCACTGCATCCTATAAAATTGAAAAACTGAAATTGAAACCATTATCAATATCCACAAAGATTAATGGTAGTGAATATAAATCGTAGTACAATGTAGGTAAGAGAGAAATCATCTAACATACGTGAGCCAAAACATCTTCACCTTTAGAAATAGAGAATGTAACAAAATTCCAAAACAACTCAAACATATTTTAGAGTTGTGGCTTCACCTAAGATGTCATTGCCTCAAGAATACGAACCCCCTGTGGAGAGTAGAATAACTTTTTATTCCAAGGCACTCCTTTATGGTCAAGGTCATTTTCTGAGCCCTTAATTAATCTATAGATTTGCCTTTTGGAAGATGTCCTCCCATTTTTCTCTATTAGTACATAAGTACAAACTTGTGTGTAAGTAATTTGTTATCATTGATGAAATATAGTACCTTTATATACGTACACTTTCTATTATAAATTGAATTGTATTTACTTATAATTTCCACACTAAGGATGCAACAGCTAGCAAACAAATCAAAATTGAATCTTTCATTACAATCTCCTAAACTTGAATTTTTAACAGAAAATCCTTCTCAACTGTAGAGGGAGGAACTTCCAAGATCTGTTAGAAGGTGGATTTCCATCTCTAATGCTCGAAACAAAGAAAAAAAATATGTCCAGCACATTCTTTATATATCTCTCGCTAACTCTATAAGATATAAAATTTGTACCATTTAATACAAAACAGAAAACTGGGTAGAGCTTCAGTCGAGAGAGCAAAACATGTTTCAAATGAATGGTATCTTCCTGGGCCCATTATACCTGTCTACGTGTGCCACTCGGTTTTGTTTTGTGAATGTTCCGAGACTTCTGTCAATTTAAATGTAGGGGAGAAGAGCTGGTATGTGAACACTGCCCAGTACTAAAGAGATAAGATAAAGAGTTTCCAAACTAAAGAGATAAGATAAAGAAATGTTTATTTATAGCTAGCTGTAAAATTGACAAACCTACATGACAAGGAATTGGCCCGATGGACCCGTGAACTTAGGGTGTTGACATAATGGCACTACTCCCAGAAATTAAAGATATAGGAAAGAAAAATGTTTATTTATACCTTACAACTTAACTATTTATTCTTCTCCCTACTTAAAATCAAGCACAAAGTAGCTGGCAAGAATGCAATATATTATTGACAGTTATCAATGATTGTCATTGAAAGTATTCCAGTATTACAACAGATTTGCTGCCACCATAACAACATATGTAGTCAAGCTATTACAATTACGATTCTTACATGCATTCACTTCTGAAGATGATTTGATGTCACAAAACATTACATTAACAAGACCTGCGTCAATTGATCGATATCAATTACAATGTCGAAAGGGGTGATTGCATGTTCGAGTGAAACATTGTAATTGATATTGATCAATTACAAACAAGCTGATGAATGTAGTGTTATTTGATAACACCTCATCTTTAGAAGAGTTTAGGGGAGAAGGGCCAGTATGCGAACACCCTAAGTTCGCAGGTTAAGTGAACCAAATCCTTGCCACGTAGGAGTGACAGTATGCCAGCTAGGTATAAATAAACATTTTTTAATCCTATATCTTTAATTTCGAATCATATCTTAATATTATTTGCTTCCATATGATCGATCAAATAAAATATCTAAAAAAAACACATTTACTGGTGGAGATCCGAAGTGGTCCATACCAACTATTCCAGTATTACAACAGATTTGCTGCCACCATAACAGCATATGTAGTCAAGCTATTACAATTACAATTATTACATGCATTCACTTCTGAAGATGATTTGATGTCTGATGAATGTAACAAGACCTGCATCAATTATTTGTCCAAAGGGGTGACTGCATGTTCGAGTGAAACTCAATTACAAACAAGCTGATGAATGTAGTGTTGTTTGATAGCACCTCATCTTTAGAAGTGTTTATAGATGATCTTATTGATATATTAATACATATGTTACTAATTTTATATTGTTTAATAATATAGCATTTCGAGAAGATGAAGAGAAAGAGGATTTTGAAGCGAGGACAACGTATCCCCCAAAAACGAGGTGTACAATTTGAAATTGAAACATCTAACCATGAAACAGATGAACAAGATGCTACAATAATAAGTGAAGAGGATGGTGCAACAACAAATCAAGGAGATACAAACACAACTGATGATCATCAGCCAGAACCTGCTGGATGTCAAGTAAATAGGCATGAAATAGAGGAAACTGTGGTTGTTAGAGGCAACACTTCAACCAACAAGGTTATAATTTTTTCTAGTTGTTCAAAAGAAGATATGTTAAAGGCCATAGATGATATTGAGTTTCTCACATTATTCAATTAGAGCTGCTGCACTGAAATATCATGTCATCCATGACATGATATTTCACTTGAACACTATTCTGCATTTAAAATATCCAATACTTGATGGAATAAAAACCAAAATTTTGATTATTGAAGTTTATATAGGGCCAGTATGCGAACACCCTAAGTTCACAGGTCCATGGAGCCAATTCCTTGCCACGTAGGAGCGCCAATTTGACAACTAGTTATAAATAAGCATTTTTTTATCCTAAGCCTTTAATTTCGAATCATATTTTAATATCAACAGGTCAGGTGTTGAGCATTAAATTCGAAATAAAAGAGGGAAATGCAATCTGTCCTCATGGATTTTGACGCGCCTGATAGATAAGACACAAATAAATGCTCAACCGCCATTTACCATGGCTTGTTTTGGATGTGTTCCATACTGTTTCCTTTGGACATGTTACACACTGTTTCCTTTGGACGCGTTCCCTTCCAGCAGCTACTTCCTTTGGACGCGTTGCATTTCCTCATGCCTAGTTCTAATGCAAATGCTGGTTGTTTGTGAGTGGGCTTATAGCCCGTGTGAGGTTTGCGTGAAGGGGTCTTTCTTAGTGCCTTGCTCGAGATGTTGACCCTATTCACATATGGTTTATAAAAAAAACATTTTTTTGAACTTCAATAATCAAAATTTTGGTTTTTATTCCATTAGGTATTGGATATTTTAAATGCAAAATAGTGTTCAAGTATTGGGCAGTGTTCACATACTAGCTCTTCTCCCCTATGTAATCAACAACCCAACTTATAAATTCTGTCTTTATCAAATAATATGAAATTAATAAAACATGTATTCGATCATCGTTAATGGCGCCCAACGGGGTAATCACAAGTTTACCTACAAGTTTATAATTCATACTGTCATGTATCATAAGCTTGCTAAAATTTTCCCATTGTAGATGATCTTATTGATATATTAATACATATTTTACTAATTTTATATTGTTTCATACTGCAGCATTTAGAGAAGATGAAGAGAAAGAGGAGTTTACATCGAGCACAACGTATGCCCAAAAAATGAGGTGTACAATTTGAAATTGAAACATCTAACCATGAAACAAATGAACAAGATGCTACAATAATAAGTGAAGAGGATGGTGCAACAACAAATCAAGGAGATACAAACACAACTGATGATCATCAGCCAGAACCTGTCTGGATGTCAAGTAAATAGGCATGAAATAGAGGAAACTGTGGTTGTTAGAGGCAACACTTCGACCAAGAAGGTTAGAATTTTGTCTAGTTGGTCAAAAGAAGATATGTTAAAGGCCATAGATGATATTGAATTCAACAATTATTCTATTAGAGCTGCTGCACTGAAATATAATTTACCTCCTACATCTGTTCATTATTGGCTGAATGGTCTGACCCATACAAAAAGGAAGGGCCCTGCACCTGTTTTGAGTGAAGGAGAGGAGAAAGAGATAGTTGAATGGTGTAAGCAAATGGCAGATTTAGGGCATGGAGTGGGATTTATGCAACTGAGGGCATGTGTTGCACAAATTTGTGAAACTAGAGAGACTCCATTTCGAGAAGGATTACCTGGAAAATCTTGGTGTGAAGGATTTAGAAAAAGACACCCAGACATAGTCCTACGGACTGCTGAAGGTCTAGAAAGAGATCGTGCAATAGGTTTACGTCCAGAGGTGGTTAGCAAGTTTTATGAAAAACTAGCTAACATTTATATCAATTCCTATGGTGCAGGAAAAATATGGAATTGTGATGAGACAGGAATCCAAGCAGGGAGAAATTGTGGCATGAGGGTGCTTGCCACCAAGGGTTGCAGGAATGTTCCCAAAATCATTCCTCGTAGCAGAGAATGGATGACAATTCTATGTTGTGTAAATGCTGCAGGGCAATGTATCCCTAACTTTTACTTATTTAAAGGTCAGAAAGTTTCACAAAATTACATCAAGGGATGTGAACCAGGTGCTTGCATGGCTGCTCATCCAAGTGCTTGGATGACTAGAGAGCTCTTTATAAGCTGGTTGTATCATTTCAGTAAGTCTGTACCTGGAGGAGTGTGCCCTGAAAATAGGCATTTACTTATATTTGATGGTCATGGAAGCCATGTGGCATTGTCAACTATAGAAGAGGCCAGGCGATTGGGGATTGATTTATTGACATTGCCAACACATACTACACATAGGTTGCAACCACTGGATGTTAGTGTCTTTGGTCCTTTTAAAGCATATTTCAGATCTGAGAGGATGCAGTGGATGTGTAATAATAAGTACCAAGAAGTCAAACGTTCAGACTTGGCAGAAATAGGTAGTAGAGCTCTCGCCAAGGCCTTGACACCTGCAAATATTCGTGCTGGTTTTAGACGCACAGGTATATGGCCACTTGATCCAAATGCATTACAGAATGACATGGAATGTAGTAAACTATATATCATTGAAGAAGATGCCAACGAAGATGATGCTGAAAATGTCACAGATGATGATACTACTGAAAACATTATGAATGTTGATGGTACTGAAAACATAATAGATGTTGATGCTGCTGAAAACATCCTAAGTTTGTCAAGAGATGTAGCTCCACCACTTGGTGACAATATTGGAGAAAATTACTTAATGGAATCAGTTGAGAATCTGACAACAACAAAAGAATTCCATCCAACCATAGAAACAATGGTTGTTGCTAATACAGAGACGGAGGAACCAAGTGTACAGGGAGAAAGACAAAGTATAATGCAGACCAAAGATTATGAAGTGAACCACATTGTGAATACTCATGACCAAGGCACATCCAGCTGCAACACTGAGGCCCAGGGAATTGGAGAGGATGATCTCTCATTGCCAAGTGCACCACAACAACCTACTTGGCTGCAAGAGCATATTGCAGAGTTGGGACTTGATCAGATTGGAAACACTGAGGATGAAAGTATATCTTTACCTTCGATGCCAACCAACCTTGAGCCAGCAGACTTTGAACCAACAAACTTTACTCATTATTATGCTGACACAGAGGAAATTGAGGTCATTGATAAAGATAAAAATGAGGAAGAGACAACTGGCCATGATGTTGAAAGTGGTATATCAAATGATGGTGTTGCTGCAAATGAGAAGAAATTGGGTAAATTTTTAAGGTTACCGACACAATTTGTACGGGATCCTTCCAAAGGTAAGAGTGATGCTGCACTCCGGATAAGTCGTGCTTCACAATTGTTAACATCTGATGCTTATGTTCAGATGTTAAAAGATACACAACAAAAAAAACAAGAAATATGTGAAGGGAAACAACGTAAAAAGGAGCATATTGAGGCAAAAAAGCAAGAAAGGTTGGCAACAAAGGAGCAAAAAAAGGAAGAGAGATTGCAACGCATTAAAGAGAGGCAAGAAAGGGATCTACAAAAGTTTGTTGAAAGACAGGAGCGCGAGAAACAATGGGAAGTAGCTCGCCAAAAAAAGGAATTGGAATTACAACATAAGGAAGCCACTCGCCATCAAAGGGAGAAAGAGAAACAAGAAAGAGATAACAAGTTCAACAATCCGCAGGTTTTGTTTCCCATGCATCATTCCATGCCCATACAGAACTCCATGTTACAAGATATGTTGAAAGTTCCTATCCCAGATTACCACCCTTACTTCCTTGACACCAACAGAATGCAAATAACTTCAACTCCAACTACACACCCCATTATCCCACAACCTCCTACTTCACATACAACCTTTCATACCATATCTGGTTTTCCTATTCCACCATGGGTTCATCCAGTGAACCTCTTAATGACTCCAACAACATCTGTCAATGATACAATCGTTCCTGATAGTCCAAACTCAGGGCCTTTTTGAAGGTGTGACATGGAAATTGACTAACAAACTGATCCCAAAATTATGGCAGCATTCGAGGAGAATTTTTTTTTTTGTGTTGCAGAAAAATATGTATCGAAATCAATTGAGAATGCATTATTGCAATCACGATTATAGTTTATAGTTGGTATATTTTGCTCCGAATGTAATGAATATGGACACATACAGTATAAGTTTATATGTTTTGCTCCGAATGTAATGAATATGGACACATACAGTATAAGTTTATATGTTTTGCTCCAAATGTAAGAAATATAAAGACATGCATTTTATATTAATACATTTTGCTCGAAATGTAATCGTTGTTTCAGATGTGGAAACCAAATCAGCTCAGAATTTGTTCAAAAAATACGTTAAATTGTTGCAGCTTAAAATGAACACCGTTAAATAAAAACTGAAAGACAAGGATTTATTTGAATCTTGGTGAGGTAGAAACCTCACCTCTATATGGCTTAAAAACATAGAATTGTAGGTAACATTTTCCTTGAGTATTAGTAGTGTGAATACACACTGTTTCCACCCTGCTTCAAACGATCTCGATGCATAAAACTATCGTTCCAAAGTTTTCCATGCAATCTGCACATGCATGTTTAGTCATTTATTAAAAAACTGAATTTGTTTGAAGACTGAGAATGAAAATAGCATAAGGATCAAATAGATAAAAAAATGGCACATGTAGAATGGCTTAGAAAATCTGGCTCAAAACCTGTCTGAAAAGGGTCTGAGATTCAGCTCTCGGGTCCAAGCACTTCGGTCCTGGATGTGCAGCTGCCAGTACGTCTGAGCTATGGCGTCTCGGTCCAACACATGCTCCTCCTGGAATTCCTCGGGCTCCTTTGACCTGACATACATGACAATTCCCATTAAAAGAAACCACATGAAAATGCATCAGGCTACCAGAGAGATGACTATCCAGAGCAGATCGCGCAGATGGACCTCAGAATGATGACAAATGAATGAAAACAAACTGAAAAATAGTATGCAGTCAAAGCTTCAGAGAAAATGAAAGAAAAAAATGAATGAAACAAAATGCAGTCAAAGCTTCAGAGAAAATGAAAGAAAAAAATGCGGATGTTTTCGGTGCATACCTGGAAGGTCGTATTGTTCACTGTATAATGATGTGGGCAATATGAATCCCTTGTGCTTGAACATCTTGAGCAAGGCACTGAGAAAGACCCCTTCACGCAAACCTCGCACAGGCTGTAAGCCCACTCAGAAACAACCAGCATTTGCATTAGAAATGGGCATGGGGAGATGCAACACGTCCAAAGGAGACAATGTGCAACGCGTCCAAAGGAGATAGTGTGTAACACATCCAAAGGAGACAGTGTGTAACACGTCCAAAGGAGACAAGTGTGTAATAGTGTGTAATGCATCCAAAGGAGATAGTGTGTAACGCATCCAAAGGAAATAATATGGTAAATGGTGGTTGAACAAAACAGTATGGAACGCGTCCAAAACAAGCCATGGTAAATGGTGGTTGAGCATTTATTTGTGTCTTATCTATTAGGCGCGTCAAAATCCATGAGGACAGATTGCATTTCCCTCTTTTATTTCAAATTTAATGCTCAACACCTGTCCTGTTGTGTGAACCACTTCGGGTCTCCACCAGTAAATGTGTTTTTTTTGAGATATTTTATTTGATCGATCATATGGAAGCAAATAATATTAAAATATGATTCGAAATTAAAGGCTTAGGATAAAAAAATGTTTATTTATAACTAGCTGTCAAATTGGTGATCCTACGTGGCAAGGAATTAGCTCCATGGACCTGCGAACTTAGGGTGTTCGCATACTGGCCCTTCTCCCCTCCATCAAGGTAGAGCAGTTGTAGGCACAGGTCAATTGTACAATGGAAACTTTGGAGTAGCCAAAATATTTTATAAACTAAGAAACTGACAAATGCAAAACTAGAATCATGCATAACATGAATAGTCATGTTGAAAGTTCCTTAATGAATCTATCAATGTGGCCCAATGTAAAGTCTATAACTGAGAAAATCTTCATTAATATTACAAAGTAACAAATTCACAACTAGTAAAGAGAATGAAACTTAAAACACAAATGCAATCCCTATAAAATGTATACCCTTGTTTGATTTCGACCCAAAGTTCATCCAAAGTCAACATCAAAGCGTAAAAAAACCCAAGCCTAGAATTAATAATAGAAATTTGTTTACCACATGATTTGAAGAAATTTAGTAATACATTCATGTGTTAATTTTCTTCACTCAAAATATGTTTTAAGAGAGAATTTTTATATGGAAGGAAACATTATCTTCTATGAGTTTTTTTAGAGTCAAAGTAGAGGGAAATGTTATTGTAATCCTTATCATTTTGACATAGTAGCAATAGAGAATCTCAGAGATTTTGAAAAATTGTCTAAATGTGACCACTACTTGATTTTCTTCCCTAGCTACAAGGTAAATTGACCTACAAGAGGAGCTATTTGGTGATGTGCATGTTTTTTAGTATTGTTCATGAGATGATTTGCAAAAACTAAGGAAGACACAGACAAAATTTTGATTAGAAATTCAAGAATATTCTAGAATATTTTACATAACATGTCAAGTTTCTCTAAGAGAAGCAAATAATCATCCAAAAAAGTACACCAAAGAATCCACTTGTCATGCAAAGTTGTTGGATAACAATAAATTATTATTAAAAAGGGAAACAAAACCGATATTCTACCTAAATATTGCAAAAGGTTATCCACTACAAGGTTGGATTTTTGTTAGGTGCATTCATTTTGCTAAACGACATTGAAGCTCATTAGGGGTATGTTTTCTTAAGGGCTTTCATAACGACATAGAATGTCTACTAATGTAATAATGATATATATTGCAAGTACCGAGAGGTTAGTCTATGTTGGTGTAGGTGGTATTTTTCTTCACTTATTTAGTGTTATTCCACCTCACCGGGCGAGTCATCTCACTTAGGTGGACATGGATCTAGGTGTCATCTTAGTTATGACAGATTCTCTTACAGAATCTGTCATATGTGTAAGTGTGTCATAGGAGTTACATTCCCATTTGGGAAAGTAACTCCTCTTCTCCATTATGAAGGAATCTTCTCTTATATGGGAGTTACACATTCACTCCCCTATATGTACACCATATCTTTTGATCTATGACAAGCCAATACAAGCTAAGCTAAGGCTTCCATTCCACTCCACTTTTCGAATCTAGAGCTCTCATATGCATGCACATTGCTTTACAAAGCTTGCTTGCTTTAATCTCGCAACTCCTACACTTTGGTGAAGTGCAACTATTCGATGCACATGAATTCCTTCTAGGTCTTCGTCGTACACTCCTTCATGGTATCAGAGCTTAGGGACTAGAATCACGTTGCTCACCATTATTGCTCCACTGTGTAGTTGTTTGTGCAAGTTTTACTTCTTACATGTGCTTTACCTAAATATTTCAGATTATTGTGGTTATTTTTTAGTGGTTTGTTAGTGTGCTTCTTATTGGTTGTGGATTCAACATTTGTAGGTTCAAAAGAAGGGGGTGCAGTTTGAGTCTTCATTCAATAGTGAAGGGCTGCAAGGATTAATTCCTCTGCTCATATTTTTGGACTAGCCAGCATTGGTTCTTCGGTCTGGCTATTGGATGTGTGTGCTCATGCTCTTTTTGGTGCCTCAGACTTGATCTCCAACTATCCTTTTCAGTGCCTATTCCATCGTGTTTTTTTAGACTGTAGTGTTTGTTGCAGGTTCTTCTTACTCGTTGTTTATGCATGCTCCATTCCAGCGACCCAGCACCTCCACAAATCTGAATCATTCCCTTGCACCCCTGCTCACTATCTTGTCTGCCATTAATGTGTGCCTTTTCTTATAGTAGGTTATCATTTGCACAGGCTCGGATTGAGCATTTTTTTACCGTCGCTCAACTCAAAACATACCCAGTTTTTAGCTTCTGCTCAAAACAGACCTGTTTTTTTGGCTTCAGCATCATTCTGCCATTTCATCAGAGTTGTGTAGTAGGGTCTGGGTGGTGCAGCAGGGCTAGCAGGAGGTCTGGCACGTGGGACTGTTCAAACATCAGGTTCAATGTGTCCCTAGTTGTTCAACGTCTTCTTTTGCTTGCAAACAGTTGCAAAATTGTAGTTACAAACACGTGGCAACCTACAACCACCTAACAGCTTGGTGCATCTCCATGAATTGACAATGTGAGCCCCATCCCTTTTAGACATTGTTTAGAGGTTAAAATAATCCTTTTTTGATGTTTTGAAAAAAAAAAACACTCTTTATGGCATTGTAATATTCTTAGGGCCTTTATTTGCATGTTATCAAATCCCTTCCTATGCATGTCAAAGACGAAGGGCAAGGTCCGGGGTTGGCAAGAGGCTAATCCCCCCTCGCAAGAAAAACAAACTAAACCTGAAATTTGATGCCATTTCCAACTAGTACCCACATGATACCCTTTGCACCCATCTCGTGTATGTTTTTATTGCATTTGCAACGTTTAGTGGCATTTTCCATCAGTTACGGGAATCTTTTTATTGCCATAACTTTTGACTCGCAGCTCATTTTTGAGCACTTCCTTGGTCAAAGTTACATGATTTTTCACACTTTATGTGATGGAATTGCCAATTTTGTAAATGAAATACTTTTATAAAGTGCCACATTCTAGGGGGGTTGCTTGTACTCTTGGGTTTTCACATGCAGACGCATTATCAACCGAGTCTGACGTCTTGCTTTTGTGCACCTTGCATCTTGCATTTTTTTTTATCATGGAGAGTGCTCCTTCCAGACTTGAGCATCATAGGATCACCTTACAGCCTCCGCCACTTCTCACCAGGAGAGGGAACTATTCAGCCTGGTGTGCTTCCATAGAACATTACTTCACCCACGAGGGTCTTTTACCCTTCTTGCTTGGGCCCGTTCCTGTACCCGCTGATCATCATCATCTAGAGGACTTTCTTGACACTTGCGACCATGTCTTTGGTCACATGATGATGCATGTCTCTAGATATCTCTGGTTTCATGTGGTACAATCAGATCCACCTCACAGTGTCTAGAGCATTCTTCAGTCCTTCTATGGAGACCCTTCACATACTATAGCCATTGTTGCTGCTACAGATTCAGTTGTCTCCTCCATTTCTTCATGTGATGACAGTTCCACTGACATAGACTCGTTTGGTTCTACTTCTGATGACAAGGATTTTGCACCCAATTCTGATGTTGAGAGTACTACAGAGGACTCTTCTCCTCTTTCTCTCACTATTCCAAAGAGTGTTGTCACCCCCCACATCTCATCAGATATCGAGCAGTCTTCTACTCAGTCTCATACCGTCATCACACCCGCCTCCTTTCCACTTCCTATGTGCATGAGGCCCATTTCACTTCTCTACCTTCATTGGATGACTCATACCTATCTGACATCACTCTTCTGTTTGTTGAGCCCCCTCATTTGGATGAGTATCTGCCTGACCTTAGTCATCTTTTCACAGAGTCTACTTGTGATGCACTACAGGTTTCTCATCCATCTACAAGTGTTTCAGAGGATTTCATCATCTCTGTTGTTGGGAGTGCCCCTTATGGGAATCATGTACCACTTCCACATTTTTAGAGACGTTCATTGATCCACCCTCAACTGTGGATCCCTTTTCTGTTGTGGAGGATGTTTTGTTCCCTTCACATCACTTGGACATCCTTTTTGCGGGTGTTCCTCTTTTTCACTCTGACAGTTCTAAGCACGTGGCATTACCTTCAGTTCCTTGAAACTCACTCGCTAGACCTATGTCACACTTCAGTGCACCAGACTCTGAGTTCTTCGTGTTGCTGCCTTCAGTTTCCTTTGTGGAGTGGGCAGACTTCCAGCACGTCATTTCTATCCTTCCTAAGGGCAGGCACATAGTTCGGTGCGAGTGGCTCTTCTTCAGTCCAAAGGTAGAGGATCTCGTCATCGACATTCTTCTGGGAGACTTCATAGAGCTGTAGAGTTCAGATTCGTCCATGACAACTTCTGCATTCCTCTCATCTCCCTCTTCTTCTCTCTTCTTCTTCTTCTTTCCAAGAGATTGCCTCTTTGTACAAGGGTGCCTTTTTAGGATCATCTATGGCCGGGACCCATTTTTGGCATCTTTCTTAGATTAGAGAGTGTTTTGTTCTCTTGTGGTGGATGTTTTTCCCACTGGGTTTTCATTCACTACTTGGGACTTCTTTCTTGTACGTGGGTACCTCATCAGGCTTTGTGCCGGAACCCATTTCTCGTTTCTAACTTGCCACCTCATCCTAAGTTACGATGAAGGGGAGGTGTTGGTGTAGGTGGTATTTTTCTTCACTTATTTAGTGTTATTCCACCTCACCGAGTGAGTCATCTCACTTAGGTGGACATGGATCTAGGTGTCATCTTAGTTATGACAGATTCTCTTACAAAATCTGTCATATGTGTAAGTGTGTCATAGGAGTTACATTCCCATTTGGGAAAGTAACTCCTCTTCTCCATTATGGAGGAATCTTCTCTTACATGGGAGTTACACATTCACTCCCCTATATGTACACCATCTCTTTTGATCTATGACAAGCCAATACAAGCTAAGCTAAGGCTTCCATTCCACTCCACTTTTCGAATCTAGAGCTCTCATATGCATGCACATTGCTTTACAAAGCTTTCTTGCTTTAATATTACAGCTCCTACACTTTGGTGAAGTGAAACTATTCGATGCACATGAATTCCTTCCAGGTCTTTGTCCTACACTCCTTCAGTCTAAACTTAGTATTCTAAATAAAGGAAAGATAAAGAAATTGTGAAAAGTATGATAAATGTCATGTTGTAGCCATCTATGAATGAAAAGTGTGTACAAGGAAAATTGAAAGCAACAACAAACAAATGAAAACCTTCCATTGAGTCTTCTTACAACCTCATATGAGATAGCTAAAGTGTGGAATGGAGTACCACACTTGTTGGATCTCATTGGATGGTTTGATTATGGATGCTCCAATCTTGGCTCCAAATGGAAGAATAATGCTACGAGTAATGGGTGATTGAATGGACAACCTTTTGGTATGCAAATTCCAATGGGAAAATGGGTAGAGTGTTGCTACAAATGCTTAAATCTTCCAAGGATGAATTGTGAAGTAGAGAGCCTCATATTTATTGATGAAGGAGAGGCCATGGATTGTGGATCAAAGTTTAAATGAGTTGTAGGTAAATGAATGCATTTTCATGAATTATAAAGTTGAGATGGTATGTGCAGTTAGATAGTTTGAATATTCATTTAAGGAGCAATGAATATTTAGTTGGCTATTGATTTTATTCAAGAAGGTGGTTATACGTGAATATTTTTACTTCCACATTTGTAGGGTTCAAGAGTATGTATGTATGGCTCAAGAATAAAATATCTTTAAATGAGCTGCAAATTCATGGGTTCTTTAATATCTTCTCTATATTGAGTGGATAGCTTGTATGCACCACATCGTAATTTTGCAGTGAAAACGTAAGGACCCAACCAATTTGATTCAAACTTTCCTTTCTTATCCCTATATTTGGTTGTATTCTTTTGGTTTTAATTTAGAACAAGGTATCCAATCTCAAATTTTCATGGTTTGATCTTCTTGTTATAGGTACAACAAAACCGATTCTGATACATGCTTTGAAATGGTCCAAAGTATTGAGACACTTTCCATCTAAGAGATCAAACTCAACAATGAGAGCATGTCTATAGTCATATTTTTTGATTAAATGCTAAAGTGATACATAGAGTGATGGGGTCTCGAACATCTATAGGTAATAACTTCATAGAAATGTATACAAGTGAGAATGGAGTGGCTCTAGTGGGAGTATAAAAGGATGTACGATAGGCCCAGAGGGTAGGATATACTTGGGTATGCCAATTACGACCATGTTTGTCAACAATTTTTTCCATGATCAATTTTAATGTATTTTTGGAAGCTTCACCTTGGCCATTACATTGAGGATAATAAGCAGTAGCCTAGTGAAGATGGATGTTGAAGCATTGGGATGAGGATTTAATGGTTTTATTTTTGAATCACTTACCATTATCTGTAACAAGATAGGATGGAATGCCAAAGTGACAAATAAGTGATTGAATATGATATTGGAAGTATAATACCAGTGACATAGGTGAGAGGCATTTCCTCTACCCACTTGGTAAAATATTATATGGAACTTACACTTGTGGCCATGTAGATGAAGGTTGATTTTTCCTATAAGATCGATCCCCCATTAGGAGAAAGGCCAAAGTGTAGTGATTGGTTATAAGGCTTGAGAAGGTGTGTGAATGAGATTTCCATGTGTTTGGAAAGCTACACACTTATTAACAAACTTATTCATGCATTAGAATCTATGGTAAGACAATAATAACCGACATGTAAGATCTTTTTTACTAACACCATCTTGCTTGTATGTTCTCCACAAATACCAAGCATGTACCTCTTCTAAGGTTTGGAGCACTTCATCTTGGTTCAGACATATTAATAGAGTCCTATCATAGCCTCTTTGATAAAGGGTATCATAAGTATGGTATAACGCAAAGCACATTGTGCTAAGGATCATTTATTCTGAGAGTTCATGTTTTTGGGATAAGTGTGGTAATGGATGAAAGTGTAAATGTCATGATACCAGGGATTGTCAAGACCAACTATCTCATAGACCATGGTTAACTCAGGAAAATTGTAGGCCAGAACCCAAAGATGTTCAATGAGAAACTTGATATGTAATTGATGGGAGTTGAACTCAAGAAGAAATCCTATAATCATCATACCATCTACTGATTTTTTTAAAGTGAGGAACTTGTTCAAATGTGATCAACTAAAAGTAACCTTTAAGGCTATCCACCATGAATTTAGAATGAGATTTTCATCTTTTACTTGGTATTCACGTGTGACTTGTTTGATAATGATAAGTGAATCACCAAACACTTCCAACTCTTTGAGATTCTATGAGATTTCCAATTTCAATCCAGCTATGAGGGATTCATATTCTACAATATTTTTGTGTAGGGGAAGGCTAAGAAGAAATATTTGGGAATAACATTACTTTCTGGTGTGATAAGAAAAATAACAACTTCTGATCCATGGACATTACAAGATCCATCAAAATATAGGGTCCAAGAAGGAACTATATCAACATAAAAAAGTTCTTCATCTAGAAATTCAAAATGAAGTGGTTCTGATCCTAGTAGAGGTGCCAGTGTTTTGATCTACAAGAGCAAGTCCTTTGATTTCCTTTTGAATAACAAACTCAATATCAAACTCACTAAGTAGAATGACCTAACTTGACATTCTGATTGTGAGAATGGGTCTAGATAGTAGATATTTAACAGGATCTAATTTTTCAATGAGTTTTGTTGTGTGATTGAGAAAATAGTATTGTAGTTTATGAAATGTGAAAGCTACTACTAAACACTCTCTCTCAACTTGTGAATATTTAATCTCATGATCAATAAGTGTTCTACTAAGATAGTAGATTGACTTTCTCTTGCCCTTGATTGTTATGTTGTGCCAACAAATCCTATTACATGTTCTGTAAAAGATGTGTAGAGAAGCATTGGTTTATTTGATATGGGTGGTATGAGAACCAATGGACTTGATAGATATTGTTTTAATTTAGAAAAATAATCTTGACATTCTTAGTTCGACTGAAAACTCTACATCTTTCTTCATGAGTTGATTAAAATGGTGAAAATTATCTTCTAATTGTGAAATGAACCTTCTTATTGATTGGATATTTCCTTGAAAACTTTGTAGTTTCTTGAGATTTTGGGGTGGAGGAATTTCCATGATTTCCTTGACCTTTTCAGGGTTGAATTCTATTCCGCTATGTGAAATAATAAATAGTAGTAATTTTCTTGATGTTACGCCAAACACACATGCCTTTGGATTAAGTTTGACTTTATGTTTGCACAATCTTTCAAATATATGCCACAATATTGCTAGATGATCTACTCTCATTTTATACTTTGATAGGATTTCATCTACATAGTCCTCCATGATATCATGTAACATGTCATGAAAAATGACTTTCATTGCTCTCTGATAGGTAGCACCTACATTTTTAAGGCCAAAAGGCATGACCTTATAGAAAAATGTGCCCCATGGTGTAGTGAACATTGTTTTATGTTGATCTTCCTATATAATATGAATCTGATTGTACCCAGAATAGGCATCCATTAAGGAAATTATTTCATGACCTATTGTTGAATCCATGATCATATTAATGTTTGGTAAAGGAAATTCATATTTTGGACAAGCCTTATTGATTTCACAAAAATCTATGCATATTCTGATGCCTGGAGTTTTCTTAGCCACATGTACAATGTTTGAAATCCATGCAAAATATTCTATTGGTCAAATGAAGCCTGCTTCCAATTTTTTTTGAATTATATCTTTGAAAAGTAAGGAAACTTTGGGATGCATCTTTCTTAATTTTTTGTTGATAGGTTTTGCATCTAGATGTACCACAAGGTGGTGTACCATGAGAGATGGATCTTATCCTGAAATATATTTGTAATTCCATATAAAAACATCTTGAAATTCCATAAGGAGTGATGTGAAATATAATCTTTCTTGATCTGACAGACTTGCGCCAAGTTGTAAAATATTTGGTTGCTCTTATGTGCCAATGTTAATTTCTATTGTTTCTTCAACCAACATTTTAGATGTGTCTCTTTTGAAAAATGATGTCATTGGTTGATGTAAATCTTCAGTTGATGATGAATGATATTCCCCTCTCTCTAGTGCCTCAAAAAGGTTTTCACTAGGAGATACATCCCTTTTATTTTTACTATTTTTCATTTTTTTCTTATGTTTCTCTAATAACACCTAAGTGAGGTTTTCACTATGAGATATTTGATTTTTCATTTTTTGATTTTATTTTCACTTTTATGTGGACTGGGGTACTATAGTTTCTCACTGAAGTATGTAGTTACATCAAGTCAATATCAAATCCCTTTCTATGATCAGAAAGGGGGATGGGATCCTGAGTCCTAATAAACTCTTCAATGACATCGACATTTTAAAAGAGGTCCATGGAGATATGATTTATTTGGTCATGACTTATTAAGGTAGGATATACAAGTTCAAATTCGATGGTATTGATAGAGAGGTTCTCAATAAATAGGTTTGTTTTGGAAAGGTTATCAAAAAGACTATGTGTGGAACATGTCTTGTCATCGGAGTCAGTGTCCTCACCACTAGTCAAGACATCAAGCAGTATGTTTGAGTTTTCAAATGTATGATAACCAAGACCATACCAATAAATATTTTCTATACAAGGTATTGGATCAAGATGTCCTTGTTCATTTTTCCCAAGTCCTTTTCCTTTCCAATACATATTTTTCATGATTTTGTGCACTTTAGTATACTCAAATGATTCATAGCAAAGAATCATATCCATCATCATATAGCCAAGATCCTGAAGAACTCGGAATGTTTTCTTCATCAAGATATCCAAACCTTTTTCATACAGACTTACCAAGATTATAGATAGGAGAAGTTTTTATATGGGGAGCATTATATTGACCATAACTATGTGGGGATAATGGTAGGTTTCCAATGTGAAGGGAATTCTTGAGTTCATACTCTCCAAGACCTTTTTCTATGATTTTCAATGTAGATGGGGTGGAGGAAGTGGATGGTTGAGACTTTAGTAAAACTTCAAGATCTATGTGGGTTTCATCTGTGAATGGGATAATGTGAAGAGTTGATGATTTATCTATAGAAGGATATTAGTTTGCATGTGTATGTCTACCTTCTAAGAGTTTGTAATACTCAAAGGGTTTAACATCTAAACATAATCTGAATTATTTTCCTTCATCGGGGAATTTGATGAATTGATTGTATGTAGAAGGAACAACTTGCATGACATGAATCCATGGGCAGTTTAGGAGGATATTATAGGATTTTTCCACATCCACAATATGGAATTTTGTTTCCAAAGTTTGGGTTCAAACTTTGATTTGTAAATATATAGTAACCGCAAGTTTCCTTTCGTTATTATCATAACCACGAATGGTAATTATGTTAATGCCTAGACTTTCCTCAGTATAACCTAGTACCCTCGGTTTTTATCTTCTCTATTTCAAAATCCTAGTAAGACACCTATCTTTGTCATAGTTCCAAGCCTTAGAAACATATATATATTCTAGGGCTAGTAATATTATCCTCTAGATTTATGACACTAGCACTCCTTTAACACCTTTGTATCTACACATTATGTCTGGTATTAGATTGGATCCCTATATTTATTAACCCAAATGGGAACCTATCTTTTACCCTCCATACTCTCTGGTGAACCCTAAGTGAATTTTATGTTGCTTCAAACTAGGTCATATTCAATCCTTTATATTTTTAGTTATTTTCAGAACACCTTTGGCCCCTGTGCAAAACCCTACTACTTGGTCAATCTAGTCTGGACTAACATCATTTTATTCCTAAGTCATCGGCATATTTATAGAATTATCCATATGGGCAATCTAGGTACACATTGATCTGCATCAATCCTTAATTCCATCAGTCCCTATGAGCTTGTGCACAACCGATCTCATTAACATTATAGGGATCATTTTTTAGAAATTGTTTGCTTCATTAATCATTGTGTCTCTTCTTAATATATTCTTAGCTAGTCTTAATCCATTCAAATTTCCTTTTGGTTTCTCCTTAATTCCCTCATTTTCTCCTAAAAGCTTCCATTTTTGTGTATCTCTTCCTTTCCCTTCATAAATCAATGCTATCGGTTGTCCTATTATCCTAGGGTTGAACTTTCTGATGCATGGGCATCATCACTAGGGCTATTTTAGTCTTATAGTAAGAAAATGTTGTTTTACTTAGGTCTATAGAGGTATTTTGATTCAATCCATGGTGTCCTTTAGGCCTTAGAGATTCAAAACTTTGAATTTGTGAGTTTCCCTCCATTTTTGGCTTTATCAAAATTTGAATTCTCTAAAGCAAATTTGGCTTTTTAGGCTAGTCTAAAGGGTCATTAGGTGTCTTTCAAGAATTTATTTAGGTTGATATAGGCTTTCATGATGTTGGAGCTTCATCTTAGGTTCAAGGTGGTGTAATTATGTCTAAAGAAGATGTAATAAGATCTCAAAGCTTCATGTAAGCTCCTTTTTTTCAATTCAACACTCCATCTTATGACCTTGTGCTTGACCAAGAAAGTCAGTTACATGAAGAAATTTCAAGACAAGGGATTATAAAATGACTTTGTAACTATTTAATCAATATTGATCAATAAAAAAATAAGCTAGCATTGGAGCTCCAAGCTCGAAGAAGAGAATAAGTTATAACTGTATAGTTTTCTCCATTAATTTTGAATTTGATTTAAGGTTTGGAGGCATTGCATGATTATCATTAACAAAATAAGTACTGGATCTAATTAATTTAGACATTATTGGTTTTTTCTTAGTAATATGGGTGTGAAATTCCACTTTTGGGTAAATGTGAGTGCATGACAAAGGTCCGAAAGCTTGTGACAGAGTAAATCTAATTTGTGTTGACTGGGTTGTGATCATGGAGACTAAGATAAGAGTGAAAGAGAGTAAAATACTAAAGTAAAAAGGAGAGTAGAGAATGGTTCCATAATTAGGCCTTTTGCAAGGATATCTATGAGATATTGGAACACTTGTTGTCAATAAACCCTCACTATGCTTAGAGCTCGGGTTCCTGTGACAAAGCAAGATATTTATGAGATATAATCACATGTGGCAAGAGGTGAAAAATGTTACTGGTAAGGTAATGAGTTCTTAAACACCCTTACATACATCTTCGAGGTGGTTTTAGTCTTTGAAGTTAAGTATAGGAGTTTTGGTGATAAAAAAATTACACTTGGTGATACAAAAACCATCTAGGGTTTGACAATAGTTCTTTGTTTAATAGCCTTACTCCTTAATATAGATGCTAAAACCCTCAAGAAATTATTTGAGGAATTCCCTAGTCAAGAATCATCAATAAAATTGTAAGGATATTGCAAGAAACAATAGTATTTGATGACAATTTCCTAGGAATCTTGTAACACACCATTCAAGACCTAATGGAGGTCTGAGGAAATAAGTTTTTGAATATTTCTCTGAAGGAAAGAGTCTTGATATTTTTATCCTTTAGGTTTACCAAAATGGTAATTTGAATCACTAATTTTTTAGGGAAGAGAGTTTTGGAATCATAAGTTATACTAAGAATTGAATTAGAGAAGGCCTGGTAAGGAGTAACTGGCCTAGAAGGATAAGTTGTGAAGGAAGTAGGAAAAGCTTTGAGATTTGGACCAAAACCATATTTCCCACAACTTAAAATTCTAAAAGGGTGATAAAAAATACTATCCTTTTACTCAGATACCTTATGGATTGTGTTATCTCCATACCATTCTCAAGGAATAGCTTTTCAAGAAGCCCAAAAGCACAGTTTTAGGAAAAAGTGAACAAGTTTATTAATTCTTGTGTTTCAAGTTGCTTAGAATGTTGAGATAGGTTGAAATAAGGATCATTAAAAAATTTGTAAATCCTTGAATGCTTTATTTTGAACCTTATAAGGCAGATTAATTTAGGTTTGTGGATGTTCCTTAATAGCTTAGAGGAAGAAGGCACATTTGTCCAATATTTGGAAGGTTGAATTTAGTTCTTATATAATTCTTGTGGAAAGTGTGATGATCCTAGGGAATTGGATTACTAAAACATTATTGGTATTAGAGAAAAGAAGAAGAAGGAATTGAGAAGAAAATGATAGAGAAATGAGGAAAGAAACAGTGAAGAAGAAGAGCTTCAGGGAGAAGTGAAGAGTTTGATAAAATGCCACCAAGAATAGCAAGAAGATGAGGACATAGAGAACATCAAGATATATTGATTGGTTTGCAATATTTACAAATATTCAAGACATGTTAGGATCATTAGAGGTCTCCTAGAGAAGAGGGAAAGCATTAGAAGAAGATAGTGATGATGAGAGAGAAAGAACAGTGGCAACATAGAAGGAGAAGAAGAAGAAGGACCAATCTAGAGTAAGGATACTTAAGGTAGTCATGGGAGTAAGCACAAAGCCAAAGATGAAAGTGCCAGAATATGGAGGTAGCCTACATCCGGAGGAACTCATAGATTGGATAACAAAGATGTGATAAATATTTTTATTTAAATAATATTGTAGAGAACAAGAAAGTGAAATTTACAGTCACCAAGCTCACAGGACATGCAAAAGTATGGTGGGACTTTGTGTAGTAGGAAAGATTAAGTAGAAAAAAAGAAAAGATCAAGAAATGGGACAATATGGTAGCTAAGTTGAAAGATAAGTTCATTCATGTAGACTATCAAATTGTTTTATTCAAGTAATTGAAAATTTTGAGGCAAAGAGACTTAACTGTAGTAGACTATACTGATGAGTTTTACAAGTTGGTTATGAGATATAGTCATATACAAGATGATGAAAAAGAAGTGGAAAGGTATGTTAATGGATTGAGAATGAATATTCAAGATGAAATTAGTTTATTTCACTTGAGATCAGTAGAGGAAGCATATCAGGCATTGTCATCATTTTTACACCCACCAAAGAACAAGGGAATCCAATGCGTGCCAGCCTATCACCCAGTAGGTGCTCGGTGCTCACTCGAGGCATGCACGGGTGCCGAGTCTCTCCTTTATGTGAGTTTAGTGGGAAACATCATCTATGATAGAAAATTAATGAGAGTGAGTGGAATCGATACATGCAATCATCATAGAGCTTAGAATGACTTCTAGACCAATGCAGTCATTCCAAACAAAAAGATACTTAACAGATTACAAAACTGAACCAAAAAACAAAGGAGGATGTACAATGATTCATAATCATTCTATAAACACACATGAAAAAAAACTATGAAGATATATGTATGGACCAGAATCATTAATGATGATATTCAAATAAGTTGGTAACCTCATTACATCCATTAGATCCATTACAGAACATCACAGTATGGTAGACCAAAGTCATACATCATAACTGGATTTATATCCCTTAGTTCTCAAAAAGAAAATTACAATCGCAAGCCCCTTGATGAATCCTTCTCCTATATTTTATCTACCCAACCCAATACAACTCCTCGCAGCATTTCTGTAGAGCTCCACTCTCTATTGATCTACTACTCTTTTCTTCTACGGGCACTTGTATTTATAGGCCTCTTGAACTGCCAACTCACCTTTCTGAGGTTTCAGATCCATCGCCAAGTGTCCCAATGTGGTCCTCCATGGGAGTATGCTCCTCTAGGCCTGAGCTCTCCACTCCTTGCCATGATGGTCTTCTAGGAGCTTCCATCATATGGTATATTCCTTCCTAGGCCAACCTGTCGCTAGGCTGGCACCTTATCCATTCATGCATGCGCATTGGGTCATGATTTTCATGTGTCCTGCCTGATATGCCAAATATGGTTATCCTGAAAGCTTGTTCTGCCGGTGTGTATCACAGGTCCTTCTAAAACCCTCCTAGAACCTTTCCTTGCATGCCTTCTCCTTGCACGCCTACCCCTTAACTTAGGCCTTACACACTCATGCATCTTTTTGTACTTAGTCAATTATTTTAGGGGCCCAACATCACCCCACACTTTACCTGTTCTCCACCCTCACGGACACTTTTTCAAAGAAAATAAAAAAAAGAATTACAAAAGACTTAAAGTCTTGGGAAAAGAATAAGAGAATGGGGAAGTGTTGTCATTACTACAACAAGATAGGAAAATCTCTTTGTAAGTCAACCTCCAATCTGTTCCAGGGATTAACTTCATTTTACACTCTCTAGCAGAGGTCGCCGACTAGGGCGCTTACTTCCTCAAAACCCAGTCCATCCCCTCGAGTGTTAATTGTTTCAACAATTCCTTCCAATTCCTTGCCCACATCCTCAAGCACATCTCATCCTTCTTGGTAATTTGTGGGTGATAGCTCCTTGATAGCCTGGGTACGTTTCTTAATAGAACCTCGAGAGGGTTCTCACAATAGCTTCTGAACCTCTTAGCTCAACCTCACTATGCGAGTAGGATAACTTTACATCTCTTCATTCTGCTCTATTTCCAATTTGCTTCTTCTCCTAAGAATTCTCTTGAAGCTCTACTAAATACTTAGGTGATCCTGGCAAACCAGAATACTCGCCACTTTATCTCTGTCTGTGCACCGATTTTCAAATGCAGCCTCGACAACTATGGGTAGCAATTTTCACATCAGCATGAACTTTGTTGTACTTCAGACTGAGAATGATTGATACTACCTTTAATTATTTTCCTCCATATATTCTCCAGGCGCTGCTTGCTACTTCTTCTGCATGGATTCTGAGGCCAAGGTTTGATTTTCCAATGGCTGCACTTATGTATCCATTGTGACTAAAGATACATTGTTGTTAAGTCTTCAAGGCACTCCAGGGAAGATCCATACTTTTGTGCGGGTGGTGTTAGGTCTTGGATGTCTTCAGTAAACTTAGCCCCCTGAAATGGCATCTGTGATGGATTCTACTTCCTTTTCCTCCCTCTCTGATGACTCCTTAGTTATGGGATTTTTTGGTTCTGGTGTCTTTTCCTTGACTAGATACTTTTTCCTATGCGAGTAGATACATGTTCTAACACTTGTTCCTGGAGCACCCACCATTTGTGTACCTTGGACACTTGGTGCCTTTTCTTTATCTCTTCGTCTCCTTTTTCTTGGGTTGGTCTTATTTCTACCATGTCCTAGTCTTCAGGTATAGATATTCTCATTTTCAAGATAATCACCCTTCTCAAACTTAGGCCTTATGCGAAGGTATACACATGTTGCAGACCTCCCTACAATAGGTAGAGTTAGAGGTTTCATCATCTGGAACTTCATGTGAATACATAATTTTCCACGTAGCATACTTGTTGGGGTAGACCAACATCCTTGCATCTCAATGAATTGTGGTCCAGATCCAATTTCCAATCAAAGCTTCTGGATTCCTTGAATCTATTTACTCCCATCTGGAAGTATAAGCAGTGAAGGAGAATGAATTTTAAACCATGGGCTCATGTTTTCTATCTGCCAATGCAGAAGTGTTGGTATAGAATTCATCTTCTCCCTCTGTGAGCTGGCAGTTGTTCTGGGATCCTCCACTTGCCCCGAATGCATTCTCAAGCTCGTATACCACTTCTCAAGATTGCCTTGTGAGTGGCCATCATGCTATTGCAAGTTTATTTTTTGAATCTCTTTGCGGGTGAGGGGTCTTCCTCTAAGTACTCCCAAATGAACTTATCTGCCACATCTGGCACTTCGATCTCTAAAAACACAATAGTTAAGAGGACATTTCTGAAAAGTATCTTGTCACCTTCCTACGTGCTACTGATGATCTCATCTGTGATGTATGTAGACAAGTTGTAGATGGTGCCTTCTGATATCCTTCTGCAAACATTGAGCCATGACTTGTTCACTTGCGTCCACCTCTCTTGGTCATTAATTTTGGTTACCAGGCACATGGCCATTCTCATCACCGGGTCTTGGATATCCGCAATATCAAAGTACCTTGACCCCTTCTTGTATGCATATGCGGCGATGGTTTCTTTGATGGCTTATTTTTTGCATAGGTCATCCTCTATACTTTCTCCTTCACAGATGAGACCTATGAATTTTGAAATTAGTTGAGGAGTTATGCGCATCTTGTGCCCCACAAAGTGAAAGTGGTTTCCATGTATGTGTGACATCAACCACTGATAGAGGCGATCAGGCTTCCCAAAGTAGGGAAACTCATAGAGTTGCAACAATCCCACCTTCTCCAACTTCACTTTTACTTCATCGCTATAAATGGGTAACCCTTCTAGTGTCCTCTTGTTTTGGGCGCACTAACTCCAGTGCCATTTATTTTTCAGTCGCATTTGTGTGATGGTTATAATCACTTACTGTCATGTTTCTTAAATGGGACTCCCACTCCTTTCCAAGAAAAAACCCCATCTGGGTACTGCATTTCTACATACCATTCTTCATTGGTACTTGCGGTAGTTTCTTGTTGTTTTCCCTTGCCCTTGCCTTTTCCCTTCTTAGGTGTTACAACTGGTTTCTTGGGTGCCATTGTGTAGGTTATCTTTGCACTTCAACTTCTCTTGCTCTGCTTCTCTACCCTTTCCAAGCTTAGATCTCAAACTTGTGAAGAAAATCCTTTTCAACCTGTGCCCTAGCTACCAAACCCTCACTGGAATATCCCTTTCACAAGATGATGCTTCTCCACAACTCTCTCTACACCCATGAACTACTTCCCTCCTGGTTTGCAGATCCAAACTAGTCACTCACGGTTAAATTTTTCCAATTTTTCTTCACATGGATCAACTCTGGAAACCCTAGTTCACAAAAGCTCTTCCTTCTTCGTATTTGCAATGTAAATAATGAAATTCTCAACCTTCTATTTATAGTTTTTCCCACTTTTTAACATTAAATGCTACCTCACCTACCACCATACTTCAACATTTAATGTAGATTTTTCAACAAAACCTGACTTTAGCACCTTAACTCACGTGCCCAACCTTGCGTGGAAAATCCCCCAACCTTTAGTGGCACAACCAATCCATCTTGACATGAGACTCTTACGTGTGCATCACCAGCACCGAAGGTACTTCGTCATGATTTTTTCTCTCACCTACCTCATGTTGCTTTTTGTGCTTCTTCCTCTCTTGTACGTGGATCCACAATGTAGCCTTACCCTGACACCAACCATCCTTTTTCACCTTTCCTTCCATGCACTTCCTTTCCCAGGGCCATCCAACTAGGCTTTCCAATGCAATCCTTCCTGGTGCTTCACACTTTGCAATTTCTTCCACCTTACTCCACCCCACACTAAAATGATGTGTGGTCCTCTGTGCATTCACAACCTTTAAAAAGTAACGAGGTCACCGATGCCCAAGGCACAACACAAAACAACAATGAGAAAGGGAAACACAAGAAAATAAAATGCATTAAAGGAAATCCTAAACTAACTGGCAATATTGCCTTATTACAAACACCAAGAAGACTTATTTATAGTAGGGCTTCAGCCTACTCCCATTGAAGTGTCCTGGTAATCTCATCCCATCCAGTGCTTGTAACTGGCATGCGCCTGAATCAAGGATGTATGAGATGATGTAGGGACCCAACCAATGCACCTTCAACTTCCCAGGATGGCACAAAAACTTTGAATCATATAGTAAGACCATCTACCCAACCTCAAACTTCTTGTTCTTAATGTGACGATCATGCCATGCCTTTTGTTTTGCTTTTTCAGTTTTCTGGCTCCACCTGGCTAATGATCATCTCTCATCCAATTGCATTAATTTGTCTATTCTTTCCTCCAGTGCTTGTTCATCATCTAATCCTCCTGCATGTGTTATACATAGAGAAGGTAACATGAATTCAACTGTAGGACAGCCTCGCACCAAACACCAATTGAAATGGTGTGTCCTTATTCAACCTCTTGTAGGTTGTCATATATTCCTAAAGAATGGACTGATACTTTGTCATCCCAATCCTGTCTACCAACATCACAGATCTTAGTCAACGTGTGACTAAGTATTTTGTTAAATGCCTCAGCAGTTCCATTTTCTTGAGGGTGATAGGGAGTAGTTTTGTGATGGGCCACCATGAATTCTGATAACAGAATCCTGACCATTTCATTGAGGAAGTGTGTACCTCTATCACTTGTCAAACTCAATGGGCATCCATACCTGTTGATTATGTTTTCCCATAAAAATCTAGCAGTTGTAGCTGCTGTACAATCCTTTGTAGGCACTGCCTCTACCCACCTTGTCAAATAATCAATGCTAGTGAGGATATACCGTGAACCAGTCCTTCATGCCACTGGTGAGATTGGTCTGACAAATTCGATAGCCCACTTCTCAAATGGTTCCGCACTGGCTATTGGTTGCAAGGGCATTTCATCCCTTTTTCCAGGTTTTCCAAGGCACTGGCAATGGTCACAGGCCTTGCAAAACTCAATGCAATCTTGATAAATGGTCTCCCACCAAATCCCTGCGAGTAGAATCTTCCGCATGGTTGCATTTCCCACATAGTTTCCTCCTGCAATCCCATCATGTGCCTCTTCCATAATTATAATGCACTCATGTTCTAGTATGCATCAACGCAGAACCTCATCATGACCCATTTTGTATAGATCTCCACTAATTAGCATGTAGGGCGTGGTGCATATGGCCAACTTCTTCCTCTCCAAGGCCTTCATTCCATCTGGTGCCACACCTATTTTAAGGAATACCACAATGTCCTCCAAATCTGAGGGCACGCACTGCAACCTAAATAGTTGCACATCTAGCATAGTCTCTTCAATGCTCTATGTGTCCTCTCCTGAATCAATCCTAGACAAATGATCAGGTCCAGAATTACTTTTACCTAGTTTGAAAACCACCGTGAACTCAAATTCTTGGAACAATAGTACCCACCGACATATGTGCCCTTGTAGAATGGGCTTGTTCACCAAGTATTTCAATGCCATATGGTCAGTGTAAAATATAAATGGGTTTCCAGCAAATACTGTCTGAACTTGTGAAGTGCGTAGATCATTGACAATGCCTTGCACTCAGTTGTAGTATAATTTTGCTCTTCTAGTGTCAACTTCCTGCTTACAAAGCACAAAGGATGATCAACAATCCCTTCACCAGGTTGTGCAAGTACTGCTCCAATGGTGGTTCCTGAGGCATCCACATGAACATGGAAAGGTTTATCCCAAGAAGGGAAATGTAGGATGGGTGCAGTGACAAGCCTATCCTTCAAAGTGTTGAATGCCTTCTGTTGCGCCTCTTCCCAATGAAAGGCACTTTTATGTCTAAGAAACTCTTCTAAAGGCGTGGTGATCTTGGCATATCCCTTGATGAACTTCCTGTAGTACCCCGTATGCCCAAGAAATCCATGCACTATGCTTTGACTAGTAGGCTCCCTCAATCCCACAATTACTGCAACTTTTGCGGGATCTACTAGTAGGCCCTCCTTACATATGATGTGCCCCAATAATGTTCCAAATGGGGTAGAAAAGACACATTTATTAATGTTGAGGGATATCCTCAACTATCGACACCTTTCAAACATCATCCTTAAGTTGTCACAATGGTCCTTCACTAACCCATATACTGTACAATCATCCAGGTAGACTTGAAGAAATTTATGGATGAAGTCCTGGAAAGCTTGTACCACAATGCGTGAGAACACAACAGGTGCATTCTTCAACCCAAAAGGCATGACTGTATAGGAAAAACTTCCCCACTCAGTGGTGAAATTCATCTTCCTCTGGTCCTCCTTCGTGATCCTTACCTAGTGATAGCCTGAGAATCCATCTGTGAAAGAGTAGACCTCGCATCCTACCACTCCCTCTAATATTTCTTCAGTAAATGGGGTTGGGAAAGGATCAATGATACACACTACATTCAGGTCCCTGTAATCAACACAGATCCTTATCCTTCCATCCTTCTTGATGCTAATTACCATTGGACTTATCCACTCTGACTCTTCAACAGCTTCAATGATGCCTGATGCTATCATCTTATCTATTTCTTCCTTGACCTTCATGTGAAGGTTAGGATTCATTTGGTATGGTCTCTTCCTAATTGGGTGCACCCTCCTTCAACTTAATTCTCATTTCCCCCAAGGAATGGTGAATGCCTTAAAGCTCATGATACCCACGTGGGAATAAATCCTCAAACTCACGTAAAAGATCAATGATCTTAGAGACTTCTTTCTCTGACCAATAGTCTCCAATGATAGCCTCCTTAGGTTCTTCTTCTGAGCCAATGTTAACCTTTTTCATCTTCAAAGGTTCATGGCAAGTGTGCACCCATTCATCAGCACTATCTATGACTTCACACGTCCCTACAGAATGGTTAACATCCAAGTTTTCCACCTCTTCCCCATCAATAACATACACCATCTTTCCTTTTTCTTTTTCTAAAAATGCGTGCTCAAGCTGTATCTCTTATGTTTCTTCTTCCTCAAAGTGTACCTCTAGGCCAGGTTCACCTAGCAATTCTTGTAGCCTATCTTCTGTCATGTCACTATCCCCAATGGTAAGGCACTTGATAACCTGCAATGCCTTATCCACCAATGGTTTTGTACTCCGATACTCAAATGTTTGAATGAGATCAGCCACTAACTCTTTCCAATTACCTGTTTGAGCGATGTCTCAGAGTAATGTACCATGCACGCGCACAACCTTGTAGGGTGGAGTACAACTTGTGAACCCATAATGAAGGTGGCAATGCTTCTGTGCTTCCCATCTAGGCTGTCTCACATGCTTGGATATGGAAGGAAGCGGTCTCTTTACCATGGTAGTATTTTATACCTGTAGGCACGTTTCTCTTGCAAATCCTTACAGAGAAGAAAATTCTCACCTTATGCCATTCCAAGAGGTTATCCCGATGTGTCACCCACCAGTGTGCAAGTAGTTCCGAGTAGGTGTATAGTTAAACATTTACCTCCTTTCCTTCTCATTTCTCAAATGGGCCTCCATTTCTTGTAAGAAATATTCCGGATTAGCCCCTCCTGAGTAACTTGGTAGTTTTCTTCCTCCCAGGTGCCGGACTATACGTGCCTTTGTCACCTTGGTTACTGATCCTCTTAAATGTCGTCTGATCAACTCATAGGTCCCGTGTGCCCAATTGTCACATGCCATGCTTGTGGTATCACTCATAGACTGGGCATCCTCAAACTGGATAACTCCTTCTGTAGGGTGAATTATCTCAGGATCCCTGATTGAGTGCACGTAGATTCTATCAAGGAATTCTTCTCCCAATGGCTCTGTGTAGGGTGTTGACTTCCCATCTGTTAAAGGGATGATCACCCGTTCTTCCTTGTTTTTGAAACTGATATATCCTTTGTTAAACCTTATGTCAGCATTATTCTTGTAACACCATGGGCACCCAAGCAATGCTGGAAAATTGTCTACCTCGGCGAGCACCAAGACTTCAAAGTCTCCAGTAAACTTGGCCCCCTGAATGGTTATCACTACATCCTTTAAAACTCCAATGGGCATTGCCTTAGTTTTGTTTTCCATATACAACACATTTGAAGATGGCTGCAACGTGGGCCTTCCCATCTGATGCCAAGCATCTAAGGTAAGAACATTCACTTCTGCTCCTGTGTCAATGAGGATATTTCTCAGGAGCCATCCATCAACAACTGCATTCAGAGTAATTTCTTTTTCATATTCAAGGCTGTGTGGAGAAAGGTTTGCATGTAAAACCTATCTCTCACGCTCCACTCTAGTGTGTAGTACCTTCTCCCTCAGAAATTCTCCCAGTAAGGGAATAATATTCTCTTACCTCAACATTTTACATACTTCTTTGACCTCATCCAGGTCACTTCTTGGAACCTCGTCATCCTTCTTGCTGCCCCCACCTGCCTCGATTGCTCCTTGAGACAATGTATCTCCCCTTGTAAAATTCTAATTACTTCTATAGTCTCTTGGTATACTTCTTTTTGATGGGTAGGGTCTAGGTACTTTCCATGTGGCACCTCCTCTCTTGAAAATAATGTCCTTTGTCTAGGCATCTCCTTGCACGCACGGCACCTGCACGGCGCATTGTCACTATTACAGGTTCTAGCTCTGACTCACGTGCCACTCTTGACATCCATTATGAATCAAACCTTTTTTACACTCACCATAGTAGCACCCTTATCTTTCTGGTGATGTTGGTTCATATGATCATATAGTTCCAGAAACTCTTCATACTTGCATTTCTTTCTGCACCACGAGCATTGTAATAGATCAGAACACTCACGTTTATAATGCTTTGTAGATCCACAATTATAACATGTTCCCCATGGGAACTCACTTCTTCCTCCTCCATGGTTACCATGACCAAGGAATCCTCTATGAGAACTTCTTCCATGTGCTCCTCCATCTGTGCGCTCCTCATAACGGTGGTCATCACCCTTAGAACTACTGGCAAGGCTGGTCTGGCACACACCATGATCAATGGCCTCATGGATCTGGTCAATAAGCCTACAATCCTTAGTATCATGGGTTGTAGAGGTGTAAATCTTATAGTAGCAAGATACATTCTTCCAAATTGCATGCTGCAACAAGGGACATCTACTCACATCATGGTCCCCATGAGAAATCTCACAGTCTACTGCTACGGCATGTACTGTCTTCTGGGGGAAACTATCCTTTGCATGCCCCTCTACTTCACAATCTGTACACCATATACCACTATGAGTCTCATGGGTTGAGTTTGCAGATAAATTCTCCAGCTGCTTAGCCATAGAAGTGATTTGAGCTTCCAGGAATGGGCTAACTCCAGTATCAACACTTCCAACAGCTTTGGCATGCAGAGCAACTTCTAATGCCTCGTGCGGGTCTGTGAAAGTCTTATGAGATAAATCTCTTCTAAATGGTGTTATCAACCCTCCAAAAAACCATTGAGCATGTTGTGAAGGGTGAATGTCATATGAAAATTTTGACAGGAGAGTTTTAAACCATGCGTCATACTCCCACACACTCTCTACCATTCCCTATTGAATCTCCTTTAGGGCACTGATGCTCTTCTGTTTAAACTCAGGGATGTGGAATTCTGCTAGGAAGGCATTTTTTAAAGTAGTATAATCCACCACCGTCTGATGAGGATCATACTTTCGGTACCAGCTATGCGCGTGTCCTTGCAACATCGTTACAAACTGGCTTGCCTTCCTTTTTGGGCTAGTTATCCCTTATGCGTGCCATAGTAACTCACACTTTTGCACATGTTTTGCAACATCTTCAATACCCCTATAATGGTAAGTGTAAAGACATCTCAAAAAACACTTGGGGGTGGTTGGGGTCCTTTCCTCCTGAACTAGAGCCTTGGTTTCCTCCTGGTGTTCCATTGTTCCCTTCCTCTCCACTAGGTGTTTCCTGACCCACTAGATCCACTAGGATCCACCAGGTCCTATTGACCCACTCTAGACCCACCAGATCCACTGGATCCACCAGGTCCTATAGTGGTCTCACCAAGGGTCCCCAAAGTTCCACTGAACTACATGCCGACGGTCTGTGATAATGTCCCACTACCAATAGTGTATCCCCACACCACTCCCAGATGTGAGACCAAAGGCTTGTGTATCTGCACTCTTCCCAAAAATTCCTCCAAACACTGGAATGGTATGTGCAACCATAGAAGTCCTAAATGAAAAATTATATCTCCTGGGCGTAGATCGGTCACTTCCACTGATACCAACTGGGTTAACAATACTTCTCCCTTGATCTGGAAAACCAAGCACCAGGGTTTGGTCACTAGGTGGGTTCAGATGCATGCCAATGAATCTTTCTTTCTCCACGAGATGAAATCTCATTAGAAGTTGAAGAGGTCTCTCTTATGCACTTGCCAAGATGGGGTAGCACAGACTACTCAGGTTCCACGTCCTCCACGTGAACCTCAAATCCTTCCCACAAATGTTCCTCCATATATCCATCACACTTGCAACCTCACATTGTCTAGTCAATCTCCCTTTCACATGCTTCACTATACTTGAGTTGTCTCTCCTCCCTTTCTTTCTCAGTCGCAATATCTGCCATCTTCCTCCACCCTAGCTTCCTTTTCCCAGCACTCAGAAGGTTTAGCTGGCCATCGGAAATGTCTCTAAACTCAAGGCAACAATCAAGATCTTCATTTCCAGAGGAATAACACATAGAAATGACCCTCTAGGATCCCTCAAAAACTCAAACTCAGTGAATTCCAGACAAGAATATGTAGAAATAGCATACTCCAAAGTGTAGCTAGCCAGTACTCCTTTCCACCAATGATCCACAACATGAGTCCATGTCAGATCTGCATCTTATAGCCTCTGGTACTCTTCTTGGGTCCACGTGATCTATAACACTAGCTTGATCTAGATGCATATGCATTGAGAGCCATTCATACAGCTCTACTGGGAAGCAACAGAAAAAATTTCATACAACTCATGGTAGAGGTTCTCTTCTACCCATCTACGTGCATCAAACTCAGGTCCAGTGCTGAATCTCTGAGAAAAATCATCCTCCATGCTCTTAAACCATGTTTCAACACTTTCCAAGGTTAAATGCTCTATCATCACTTATTACATAGAACATGATGTATGCCATTTCCCACTACAACTTTAAAAAGAGGTCCCGGCAACGGAACCAAGATGTAGTCATTTTTACACCCACCAAAGAACAAGGGAATCCCATGTGCACTGGCCTATCACCCAGTGGGTGCTGGGCACTCACCTGAGGCATGCGCGGGTGCCGAGTCTCTCCTTTATGTGAGTTTAGTGGGAAACATCATCTATGATAGGAACTTAAGGAGAGTGAGCAGAAACGAGACATGAAATCATCATAGAGCTCAGAACGGCTTCTAGACCAATGCAGTCATTCCAGACAGAAAGATACTTAAAAGATTATAAGACTGAACCAAAATAGAAAGGAGAATGCACAAGGATTCATACTCATTCCATAAACATACATGAAAATAGAACTATGAAGATATATGTATGGACCAGAATCATTAATGATCATATTCAAATAAGTTGGTAACCTCATTACATCCATTAGATCCATTACAGAACATCACAGTATGGCAGACTGAAGTCATACATCATAACTGGATTTACATCCCTTAGTTCTCAAAAATAAAATTACAATCCCAAGCCCCTTGATGCATCCTTCTCCTATATTTTATCTACCCAACCCAATACAACTCCTCAGCAGTCATTTATACAGAGCTCCTGCTCTTTATTGATCTACTCTCCTTTTCTTCTGTGGGACGCACTTGTATTTATAGGCCTCTTGAACTACCAACTCACCTTTCTAAGGCTTCAGATCTGATGCCAAGTGTCCCAATGTGGTCCTCCATGGGAGCATGCTCCTCCAGGCTTGAGCTCTCCACTCCTTTACCATGATGGTCTTCTAGAAGCTTCCATCGCAGGGTATATTCCTTCCTAGGCCAACCTGTCGCCAGGCTGGCACCTTATCCATTCCGCATGCATAGTTCAGGTCATGATTTTCATGTGTCCTACCTTGATATGCCAATATGGCTAAGTCCTTGAAACCTTGTTCTACTACGCGTGTATCACGGGTCCTTCTAAAACCCTCCTAAACCTTGTCCTTGTGCACTTTTCTTGTGCGTGCCCACCTCCTTAACTTAGGCCTTGCACGCTCACCTGCCTTTGTACTTAGTCAATATTTTAGGGGCCCAACATCTCTATATCTTGTTAATAGGAAAAGCCCCATTTGACTTCTTAGAAGAAAAACTAAAAAGATTCCTTGAGTATCATAGAGTTCTATTTCATAAAATCAAAAAAGAGTATTGATGTTAGAACAACAATATGCAAATATTTAGATTATGGAGAACCTTGATCCTTATTGTCTTGCAAAGCACAAATTTTAATTTTTGTTACCTAAAAACTTATGATCTTGTATCATTTTGGAACAAAGAATGATTTTATTATTTGTATATGCAATTCAAATTACAACAAGCTACAAGGTTTTTAATTTTTTATTATCCCTTGTTTAGTAATCATTAACTTATATATGGAGGCTAATGAGGAAAGAAATCAAATAGCTCATATAGAACAAGAAGAAGAGAGTGCAACATCACCATCCTTGGGAGAAGAACCTGAAACTAGAGAATCATTGATGATGAGAAGAGCTTTGGTGAATCAAGATCGTGTAGCAAGAGGAACCACTGAAATTAGGAGATTATTGTTTATCACCATATGGTCAAAGCAAGATCTTAAGATGTTGCAAGTCAATTTATTGTTATAATGTAAGTATTGATAATCTAGTATCTTAATCCATACAAGATCTTTTGAGAACAAAAAGAGCATTAAGTTCTAGTGAATTAGTATGTTGTCTAGTTGATTTTAAGGTAGGAACATATCATGATCATGTTTTATGTGACATATTGCCCATGTCTTGATTCATACAATATCCATATTGGGAATCCCATCCATTTTGATAGGTTGATCCATCCATAATGGGATGGATTAAAATACATACTCATTTGTAAATGGAGTGAACTTATATCTGAATCCATTAAAGGCTTAGAAGTTCATGGCTTGAGAAGCAGTAATTTGTGATGTTTATGGGGATCAAAGTCATTCTTATCAATAGATAAGTACAATAATTTTTGAGCTAAGTGATAACTTAATATCTAGTAGAATTGAAGGCTATGTGGCAGTGGCTCAGAGGAGAACATGAATGTTAAAAAAACATCTTGCCAGTAGGCAATTTGAGTATGAAGGATGAGCATGTAATTGTTTAGGTCAAGGTGAATATTGATATTAAAAATTACAAAAAGTGCACTTGTAGAGGTTTTTAATGTATTAAGTGGTGTGACTCAACATATGAGGCTAAATCAGACCCTTTCATGGAGAAAATCAGTCCCAAAGGAAGTGACAAAACATTTCTTGAGAATAAGAAGTTGCAAAAGCAAGAAGAAGATGAGCATAAGAAGAAAGAGATGGCAGTCAAGCATGAATAAGAGACTCAAATTTTGTATTTTAATATTTTATTTTAGTGTTGTTAGTGCATAAGTTTGCACCATATAAAAAAAGGTGTAGAGAAACTTATATGCATTCAAGGAGGTGGAAAAGCCAAGAAATTACCAAAAATTCTCATTTTTGAGAGTGCATTGAATCAATAAGAGCTAAAAAGACCAAACAGAGATTGTGATACAGTTAAGGAACATTAAGAGAGTACTCATAAGAACATGAATCAAATGATTGAACTCATCCAATTGTCTATTCATATGGTTTTTGAGTGAAGAAAGTACTAATTAACCCCTGTCTTTTTGGCCATTTTACTTTTTCTTTCTATCGTCAATTGCCGACCTTCACACATACTTTCCCATATGTTTTTTGTCACTTCCATTTTATTTTGACTATGGGGGCACCCATGCTTAGTAGCACTGCACCCTGGTCCCATTTGGGGTGCCCTGATCCTTTTCCCACTTTCCTGCCACTTTTTGGGAACTTTCTAGCCATTTGAACATTTCATATTTTTTGTGGTCAACCTTTTCAGGGTTAATTACAAAATTAGAACAAGAGAACCATATAAATATAAAGTTATGAGACCATAATGAGGGACCAAGCACTAGTCACTACTATCATCACCTAAGGTTGCATCCATCAAAGGCTCCATTTGCATCCATCTAGCTCCATCACAAGGCACAAGGTTGGTTCATCTGCATCACACTACATAGGAGGGAAGTTTATTCTATTCCATCCACCATTCTATTACATTTTCTACACATAGTTATTGCTTGCTACTTTCACAAAGTGTGACTAGCACAAGAGCACCTAGGGCATGATTACACACACAAGCACATAGAACTACATTGGGTCTGAGATGTAGTGCAATGCTCAGTTAGTAAGTCCACCATTGTGGTAGCTGAGGTCAGTCTGACCCCTTCATATGCATCTTTCTTTTTTAGGGGTTTGATGCTTGTCTTGGGGTTTTGTAGGTCTTATCTTTCATCATTGATTATTAGTGACATATCATTGCAGTACAGAACGAAGTTAGTGTGACAAGAAGTGAAGGAATTTCAAGGATAATTAGCACACCTCTAGAAAGGTTTGGTTTTTTTCACATAGACCTAGGTGCACCCAATACTCAGACTAGGGTGCCCACAGTGCCCTGATCCTCTCCTAGGCCCCAGTCCACTCAGATTTCTTAGATATCTACACTTTTTTGGACCTCAACATAGTCATTTCCTCCTCATGTTTCTCCAGCCATCTCTATGACACATTCTAGCAAGCTCACCAAATCAGCTAAGCTTATTTCCAACTCTCTTCTGCACATATTAGGGTTTTTATTTTCATTTCTTATTTTTGGGTCACTTTCTATATTTTTATTTTTATTTACATTATTCATTGTTATTCCTAGTTAGATTAACTATCTAAAACACTACATTTTAGTTAATCATTTTAGTGAACCTATCATCTTTCATGCTTAGGATCCTCATCCTCATCATTTTCCTCTATAAAGTTCCTCAAGTTCCTTTGTCTGATTTACTTAAAATGTATCCCGACTGTCAAGTTGTTCTACAAAGAGAACTAGACTCTATATGTCATCCTAAAGATACGCCACCAAATGAAATAAGTCTTATCTTCCACCATCTATCTGACGACCTTAGTCCTAGTGCTCCTCCATCTAATCAACCCCTATTGGACTCAATTCAAGCTTTACATTATTTGTTTCAAGACAAATTTACGGCTATGGAATCCACGATTACATCTCTCAAATCTGAAATTCAACATCTTAAGGATGCTTCTCAAGCACATGTTTGTTCTCCTTCTACATCTCATTCTCATTCTATGTCTGCTACATGTGCTCATATTAGTGAGCCTCAAGTTATACCATTACCTAACCTTTCATATTTTTTATCATTGCAATACTAAACAACATGACCTTCTTACTGAGCTCCTTAGTCATCAATTGATCACTTTACCACCTACTCATTGTTATCCTCCTTATTGACTAGCTAAATATCAAGGTCATCCATATTACAATTATCATCGAATCAATGGACATAATGACAATGATTGGCACACTTTACAATGAAGAATCAAACATCTTGAGTGCATCATGGATTTATCTCATTCACTACAAAACATTTGTTGCATGCCCATCTACAAATGCTGCATCTCAATGGGTTCCTAAATGATTCCTTCTACATCTAATGAGCACCATATTATCACTTCTAAGGTACTTTCTTTGGTCAATCAAGCTCCTCCTATTCAATCCACTCCACCTCCTCTCAAAATTATTCCACTTCTCTCCTCTCAGTCAAGCTATCTACAACATTACCACCTCAATATAAGCAACCTACTTTAAAACTCATTGCTACTTGGCCTTCTATCAAACCTTCAGTAGCGTCATCCACAATTCAATATACCTCCCCATCCTACACCACTTCAAGCAGGAACCAAATTTTTTTGTCAAAGCAACTACCCCTTCTACTATGCTTGGTCAAGACACATTACAAATTCCACCACCACATGGTCCTACTATTGTTACTTTTCCCACCATGCTTCCACACTTCATGAAAACTTGGTCTTTGGTAGGTGACTCTTGTCACCCTACCCTCCTGATGACACACTCATATTCTTATGGTTCTTATATGACTGTTGAGGGGTCTGTTACAATAAATAACCTAGTTTCATCTTACATTAACATATCTATCTATTACATGATCACTCATACATACATAATATACAATCATCTATCCCTCATCACACATACCATATGATCTCTCATTATTCATCCCATCATTGAATCAATCTTACAAAATCTACGATACTTCACTACCTTCATACACCACTACATCTATTTTTTATCATTTATAACAATACACACATTCATAACCATATACTTGGGGGGCCTAACATCAAACACACCCCCCTCCTCATATTAAAATCAATACATCTCTCATACTTACATAGTCATACATAAATCTCTTGGCATTGGTATATTCATCTACACATTAGCATCGATTACTACCCGATGACACACTCTTGTGCTTCGGTTCACACTTGAATGTTGAGGGATACTACACATGGACCCCACACACTTCACTATAGGTATTACACACTGCTATTCACCATTCACACATCTCACATCATATGTATTACATCTCACATCATATTTACATTTAGTCATTTACATTTCTACATCATACATTTTGACATTATACATACATCACACTTTTACATTATACATTCATCATTCATTCACACATGTATCAACACTACGCATGCATACATATCACATTCTACATTACTATACACTCAACTCCTACATACTACATCACACACTCTACACATTACATATATTATATTACATTACATCTATACATTACATCATTTACACATCTTACACATCATATGGTCATCTATTATCATCACATACTACATCATCTTCTATGTGCTGCACTCACTACCCTATGACACACTTTAGTTCCTCGGTCCATACTTGACTACCGAGGGTTTACAAATCAAATGGACCTTATCATACTCACACATTCATCACTTGACATTCTATCATGTGACATTACTAGGTTAGTGACATATGCTATAGGCTAAATGGTCACCTATTCCTTCATCTTGTAGTGGTATACACTTTAGGCTACATCACCACTCCCTTTATTCATCTAGTAGTGATATACACTTTAGGCTACATCATCACTCTTTCAATCATCTTGTGATATATGCTTTGGCTATAGGGTTCACGACACATCATTTCTAGGTCACATATCACACACACATACAAACTCATCACAGCACGTTAGACACAACACACACTTTGACCATTTCTTGATGACACACTCTCGTTTACGGTTCATTCTTGACTGTTGAGGGGGAAAACCAAATGAACCTCACTGCATACATTTCCATTCACTCGGGGGGCACAAGGCTCCTATCATCCATCTTGCATTCCATTCCATCCATCCACAACATATTGCATATCTTGGTTTCTTTTACTCTTGCTTGCATTTTCTTGTATATGGTCACTTTATTACACATGCTACTAGATCTCTTGTATGTCATTTATCTATACCATACACACATGTGCGTTCATGCCTTTTCTTAGTTGTGATCATAGATACAGGTCTTTTACATGCAGCATGGATGTTCACCTTCTACCCATCCTACATTGGTTTTGGGGGCATCCACATTCATCTCTTACAGGTGCTATTGTTTCATTTTGTACTTAGCACTTTACATTACTTGTTATACATGCTTTTGACATATGGGTTATCTTTCTAACATGCTAACGGGTGCTTCATGTGTATCTTTTGTTTTTTAGGATTACTTGCTTCCATGGTTATCTGTTGTTTGTACTTGTTTGTTTTGTTTGCTATTGTATGCGGGCCTTGCCCTTTATTTTGGTGTGCACACTTGTTTGTTGTATGCGGCCATGATGGCCTTACGACATTGTGAGTGATGTCCCATGTTTGCAGCCCACTTTGTGTAGCTTACTTTGTCTTCTTGTGTGTTTACACTACCATATTACTTGGTAGCTTATACACTATTTGCATAGCTTACACATTACTTTCTACATGCATGCTTGTTTGTACTAACACTTGTTTTGGATCGCCTCTTTTTGTGTGCACCTTAGTTTCTACCAATTTCTTTCCCTTCCCCTTGTAAGGAAGAGTTACACATTTCATGTGGCTGGTCCTATTATGTGGCTGAATTCTCCTATCATTGATGTCACATGTTCCCCCAAAGAGGGGGGAATCATTTGGGGTTTTACATACTATACAACGCTTCTACACCGATTCAGTTTAGTTCAGTTTCCTCCCTTGGCATTGTGGGTTATAAAACGAGTGGGTTCAAACCAGTCTACGAACCCCATACATAGTGGATTTTACAGGACATGGTTGTCCTTAGCATTCTGGGGAGCAGTTACAGGTTAGAGGATACAATGGACTTCCTCTCTACACTACTTCAGCCAGTGGCATCAGATCACCCAAAAAACTAGGTAGTACAAAGATCTCTTCATACAACTTCAGGGAAGTAGTTACAGGTTGGAGAATAATGCAGCTTTCTCCCTACACTTCTTCGGCCTATGGCATCAGATCACCCAAAAAACCCAGGACATGATATCCTCTTTCTACACTTTTTCTCTCGACATGGATCAGGTGCACATGTTCCATTTTTCATTTACGTACTTTACATTTACATGCTTTCACATACATATACATGCATCTTTTACATGTGTTTTTACATATACATGTGTATTTGACTACTTGATCATTTTCTCCTTGTAGGTCCGTCCGTATGAGAAACAAGTAGTCAACAACAACTACAACAATGGGGGCAACAACAACAACATTTTATGACAACACACACATACTAACCATGCAGGTACATCATACACATCGACAACTACACACATGTTTCCACCCTAGGTTCACTCTCATCACTTTTTTTTTGCACTTTTGCATCTTTAGTTTCCATGCTCCATCATCTTTTTTTCATTCCACACTTTGTCTAGTCCTTCAAGTGCATTTTCTACATCACTCTACATGGATTATCAGGTATGCATCTCTATCTAATTTATGTTACTGAGATTTCCACTCACCAACATAAAGTGGGGGAAAATGTAGTCACAAAATCACACACTTTAGACATTATTTAGTCCTGGTCTCATACTACTATTCATATGGTTTTTGAGTGAAGAAAGTACTAATTAACCCCCATCTTTTGGCCATTTTACTTTGCTTTTTGTCGTCACTTCTGACCTCTCACACATACTTTCCCAGTCTGTTTTTATCATTCCATGTTATTTTGCATTTGACTGGGGTGCCCAGGCTAGTACTGGGGCGCCGATAGGTGCCTGGTCCCATTTCGGGGGCCCTGATCCTTTTCCACTTTCCCGCCACTTTTTGGGCACTTTCTAGCCATTTGAACATTTCATATTTCTTGTGGTCAGCCTTTTTGGGGTTAATTACAAAATTAGAACAAGAGAACCATATAAATATAAAGTTATGAGACCATAATGAGGGACCAAACACTAGTCACTACTATCATCACCTAAGGTTGCATCCATCAAAGGCTCCATTTGCATCCATCTAGCTCCATCACAAGGCACAAAAGGTTGGTTCATCTGCATCACACTGCATAGGAGGGAAGTTTATTCTATTCCATCCACCATTCTATTACATTTTCTACACATAGTTATTGCTTGCTACTTTCACAAAGTGTGACTGACACAAGAGCACCTAGGGCATGATTGCACACACAAGCACATAGAACTACATCGGGTCTGAGATGTAGTGCAACACTCAGTTAGTAAGTCCACCATTGTGGCAGTTGAGGACAGTCTGACCCCTTCATTTGCATTTTTATTTTTTAGGGTTTGATGCTTGTTTTGGGGTTTTGTAGGTATTTCTTCCATCATTGATTGGTGACATACAGTGCAGTCCCAAGACAAATTAGTGTGACAGACAATGAAGGTTTCATATAATCTAGCAACCCTAAAAAAATTGTTTTTGGACATCCTACACAGACTAGAGCACCCACAACTCAAACTAGGGTGCCAACAGGTGCCCTGATCCTCTCCCAGGCACCCCAGTCCACTCAAATTGTTCAGATCTATAAGTTTTTGGACCTCGGCATAGTTGTTTCCTCCTCCTGTTTCTCCAGTCATCTCTATGACACAATCCAACAAGTTCTTCGAATCAGCTAAGCTCCTTCCAACCCTTCTTTACATATTAGGGTTTCTATTTTCATTAGTCTAGTTGCTTGGGTCACTTTCTATATTTATTTACTACTTTTATTTACTGTTATTTACTATTGTTCCTAGTTAGATTAACTACAAATTTTTCACATTTTAGTTAATCATTTATATAAGAAGAATTTTGGTTTTAAAGTAGCTACTTCTTAGAGTTGTGTATGATTCAAACCCAAGTCAAATCCATTGTGTCCTTTATAATCTAGTTTAGCATTCAAGAACATTGCATGAATAAGTATACATGAATGTCCATTTTTACCCATTCAAACTTTGAGTGCTATAAGATAGAAAATTGGTAGATTTCTCCTTAGGCTTAGTATGAAGGTCATTAGGTCAAATGTCATTTAGAATCCTCTATAGGTTGTTCTAGTATTTCATGAGTTTCATTTGAAGCTTCATGTTAGGCCTTTCAAGGTGGTTAATTAGGTCTAGAATGTGCATGGTAATGCCACGCTCCTCAAAGCCATGATCTAAGCCATTTTTTTGATCTCATTCCTCCATCTAGAGATGTTATCTTCTCCAACTTCAAATTTCAATTAAAACCAATGCAAGATCTTGAGTAAATTATATGTAACTGTAAATTTGAATTGTTCCAATAAATTGATTAATGTTCAAAGTGACTCCTTAGAACATTAGAAATCCAGGCTCAAATATGAGAAAAGAACTGAGAAACTGTTTACAGTTTTCTCCATTAATGAGACACAATTAGGTAAGAAAGTTTTAAAATACATGATTATAATCAACTAATCATAGCAATGTATTTGACCCAATGGATTCCATTATGTCCTGTGTTTGTTACCAATTCTGGTTAGTTTGCATGATTGGATGGTTACTGAAATTTCAAATTGAATGGCCTAAACCCTCACTGTGGTGCATGTGACATTAGGTAGGAGAAAATGACACAAAGGATATTACCAGCAACTATATCCTTTCATATACTGGGTTAGGCAAATATCAAGGAGACTAATAAGGCTATAGGTTCATAATTAAAGATGAGTACGGGGGACAATTATACTAGTACAGGAAAAACTAGATGCAATAGAATGTTTCATGGTAAAATTTCTTGAACAATGTAAGGATCTTAAAGAGGATTACAACACTTCCCAAGAAGTCACAATAAACCCTTAAATCATGCATAGCGACCTTAGCAATTTATAATGACAAATCAAGATATTTATGGATATAATAACGTGTGGAAGGACAATTAGGAAAAGGTTGACTTAGTAACTAACTATAAAATGCAGGTTTCCCGTACAATATCTTACCTTTTCATGTGTTATTTCACCCCTGGAAAAAAGGCTACATTTTCCAGTTTCCTTTAGTGGTAGAAAATAATTACATTTCTCAAAGCTATATAAGTGATTCCCTAATGGATTCATGTAAGTAGTTAAACGAATAATGTTTGAATAGCCATTTAACTTAAGAGTGTAGATAGCAAAAAAAAGGAGCCTTATATGGGACTGGTTCCCAAGTCATCGTTTCAAAAATATCCTTTAAGGTACAACATTTTACTTACAAAAATGGTAGTTATGCAAGATGCCTCAGAAAGTTTCTTGAGTTATCCTAGTAACATGCAAGTCCATTCCAAGCTCCAAGGTATGAATAAAGAATTTTGAAGACAGATCATAATTGGTTTAAACATTGGAAGATGTCTAAGGAGCAATATTAGTATCATTTAAGATGAGACTATTTCCAAATTAGTATTTTACCATTTTAGAATGAAGAAGAGACACTAAGGAGTATGAATTTATTAGGAATACGAAGGGATAGATTGCAATAACAAGTAATTGGCTTATTAACTAGATTGAAGCTAAAGGAGATGATAAGATTCTAGGTGCTATAGAACCATTAGTATTCGAACTTGATGCGTGAATTTGTTGCAAAAGTAGCAAAAATTACTTACTAATATAACTAAAATTGATTAAACTAATGAAGTATGATAATAGTTAATCTAAGCTATGAACAATTGTAACTAAAGTAAATAAATGTAGTAAAGAAAGTATAATAATGATCTAAAGTAAATATGTAAAATGAAATACTAACCCTAATGTGCAAGAGAGAAGAGGAAAGAACTTAGTTGATAGAAGATGCTCATCAGGATTGTGTCGCAGTGATGACAACCGAAAATCAGAAAGCAAGGAACGACTATGTCGGGGTCTGAAAAGGATAGATATGGATGATCTAGCTGGACTGGAGCACCTTAGAAGGACTAGGGTGCCTACGGGTGCTCTGGTCTAAGCAAAATAGGTGCCCTGGTCTGGTAAAAGGTCATGAATTGGTCTTCATAGGTCATGGAAATGACTCTGAAACCTTCGTTTATCTGTCACATTAATTTTCCTGTACTGCGCCGAATGCTCCAAATATTCCAAGAGGAAGAAATGACCTTCAAAAGACCAAAAAGAAGTATCAAAACCCTAAAAAAATAAAGATGCAAATGAATGGGTCAGACTGACCTCAGCTACCACAACAGTGGGCTTACTAACTGAGTGTTGCACTACATTTCAGACCCAGATGTAGTTGTGTGTGTGTGTGTGCATGTCGTGCCCTAGGTGCTCTTGTGTCAGTCGCACTTTGTGAAGTAGCGAGCAATAGCTAAATGTAGAAAATGTAATAGAATGTGTGCATGGAATAGAATAGAATCCCTCCCCCTATGAAGTGTGATGCAGATGTCCTAGCTTGTGCCTTGATGATGGATCTATGTGATGATCTCCAATGCAATAGATGGATGCAACTCTAGATGGAGTGATAGTAGTGTATGATGTTAGGTCCCTCATTATGGTCTCATAACTTTATATTTATAGGGTTCTCTTGCTCTAATTTGTAATTAACCCTGAAAAGGTTGACCCCAAGAAAGATAAATATGAAAAATGGCTAGAAAGAGGCCCAAAAAGTGGTGGGAAAGTGCTAGAAGGATCGGGGTGCCCCTAGGTGGGACCAGGGCACCCATGGGTGCCCCAGTACTAAATTTGGGTGCCCCAGCCAAGGCTAAAATAATGGATGACAGAAATGGCTAGGCATATGGGTGCAATAGGTCACAAATTATGAAATAAAATAAACAAGATGGCCAAAGGATGGGGGTTAATTAGTACTTTCTTTACTCAAGAACCTTCTAAATAGTAGTATGAGACTGGGATAAATAAAATGTCTAAAGTGCATGATTTTGTGACTACATTTTTCCCCCACTTTATGTTGGTGAGTGGAAAGCTCGGTAACATAAAGTAGATAGAGATGTGTACCTAATGTCCATGAAGAGTGTAGTAGAAATGTGCCGAAGGACTAGAAAAAGCATGGAATGATAAAAAGATGGAGGAGCATGGAAACTATAGATGAAAAATGCACAAAGAAAAAGTGATGAGAGTGAACCTAGGGTGGAACGCGTGTGTGTAGCTACCGCATAGTGTAGTGTACCTGCATAAAAAATGTGATGTGTGTGTTATAGTGTGTTGACATAGTGTGTTGTTGTTTTTGTTGTTGCCCCTATTTGACTGCTTGTTTCTCATACAGTCGGACCTGCAAGGAGAAAATGATCAAGTAGTCAAATATGTATGTATGTAAGTGTAAATACGCAATGTAAAAAGATGCATGTCTATGTAAAATACACAAGTGTAAATGGAAAATGTAAATGAAATGTAAATGGAACATGTGCACCTAATCCATGTTGAGAAAAAGTGTAGAAGGATATATTGTACTGTGAGTTTTTTGGGTGATCTCATGCCACCCTAGGCTGAAGAAGTGTAGGGAGGAAATGCTCTGTGTCCTCCAAGCTCTAACTGCTTCCCTGAAATGTGTGTGAAGGGATCTCTGTATTGTCCTAGTTTTTTGGGTGATCTGATGCCACTGGCTAGAAGTAGTGTAGGAGGCACACCCACTGTAACCTCCAAGCCTGTAACTGCTTCCCAGAAATGCTAAGGACACCATGTCCTATAAAATCCGTTGTGTATGGGGTTCGTAGACTGGTCTGAACCCACTCACTGTATATAACCCACAATGCCAAGGGGGAAATGGTGTATTGAATCGGTGTAAATGTTAGTATGTAAACCCCCAAATGATGCCCCCCTCTTTGGGGGTGCATGCGACGACGCTGATAGGAGACATGCGGCCCCAAAAGAGGGCCAACTGCATGTAATCTAAAAATTGCTTGGTAGAAACCAAGGCACACACAAATAAGAAAGGCTAGCCAAAGACAAGTGTAAACAACACATGCATGTATGTAGAAAACAATGTGTAATCTATGCAAACAGTGTAAAAGCTACCAAATAACATAGTGTAAACACGCAAGAAGACAAGTATGCCACACAAAGTGGGTTGCAAACATGGGACATCACTCACGATGTTGCAAGACATGCAAGGCCATCATGGCCACAAACAACAAACAAGTGTGCACACCAAACATAGGGCAAGGCCCACAAACAATAGCAAACAATGGTAGACAATGTAACAAACAAGTATGGAAACAAATATCCCTACATAACAAATGTTGCACATGAAGCACCCGTTAGCATGTTAGAAAGATACCTAGTATGTCAAAAGTGTGTATAAGCAAGTAATGTAAAGTGCTAAGTACAAAATGAAACAATAGCACCTGGAAGAGAGATGTGTGGATGCCCCCAGCAACCAGTGTAGGAAGGGTAGAAGGTGAGCATCCATGTTGCATGTAAGAGACATGTATACTATCACAACTAGAAAAGGTGTGAATGTGCATGTGTGTATGATATAGATAAATGAAATACAAGTAAGGTAACTAGCATGTGTAATAAAGTGACCATGAACAACAAAAGTAAACAAGAGTATAAGCAACCATAATATGCAATATGTTGTGGATGGATGGAATGGAATGCAAGATGGAATGATAGGAGCTGTGTGCCCCCCCAAGTGAATGGAAATGTATGTAGTGAGGTTCATTTTGTTTTCCCCCTCAGCAGTCAAGAATGAACCATAAATGAGAGTGTGTCATTGGGAAATGGTCGAGTAGTGTGTGTTGTGTCTAGTGCACTGTGAGGAAATGTGTATATGTGTAGTGGTGATGATATGTGACATGTAGAATAAATGTGTGTGGACCTTATAGCCTAAGCATATACCACGATGAGATGAAATGTGGAGTGATGATTTATCCCTAAGCGTATATCACTACAAGATGAATGGATGAGTGATGATTTAGCAATAGGCGTATATCACTACAAAATGAAAGGAGGGTGTGGTGATGTAACCTAAGGTGTAGACCACTACAAAATGATAGAATAGGTGATGATGTAGCCTAAAGTGTATGTCACTACAAGATGAATAGTAGGGAGTGGTGATGTAACCTAAGGTGTATACCACTACAAAATGATAGAATAGGTGATGATTTAGCCTAAAGCGTATGTCACTAAACTAGTAATGTCACATGATGAAAGGTGGAATAGTGAATGTGTGGTGAAGTGTAGGGTCCATTTGATTTGTAAACCCTCGGCATTCGCTTATGGACCGAAGAACTAAAGTGTGTCATCGGGTAGTATGAGTGCAATGCACGTAGAAGACAATGTAGTATGTAGATAATGTGATGATGATATGTGGTAATGTAAGGATGTAATGTGTAGAATGTAAATGCTATGTGTAAAATGTAAATGACAATATGTGTAGGATGTGTAAAGTGTAATGTGTAGAATGTGACATGTAATGTATGTATAAAATAGGAATGTAATGTAGATCCTATATGATGAAGACTAGTAGAATATGATGTGAAAATACATGATGTAGTATGTATGGTATGTAGATGTATGTAACTATCATGATGTATGAGGTGAAGAGACAAAAATGATTAAAATGTAGAATGTGTAACACATAATGTGTGATGAAGTGTAATGTGTAATGCCTATAGTGCAGTGTGTGGGGTTCAGTGTAGTAATAATCCCTCAACAGTCAAGTGTGAACCGAAGCACAAGAGTGTGTCATCGGGTAATGATGCTAGAATATATGATGAGTATGCCAAATGTGAGGATATGAATGTATAAGAATGTAAAAGATGATGATTGTGACTATGCTAAGATGAGGTAGGGGGAAGGTAGAGTGTCATGCCCCCCCTAAGTATGTGTGAATAAATGAACTATCCAATGAGGGTGAAGGATGGAGGTCCTTCATTTGATGTGGGTGATGAAAGTGTGTGACCATGCTCTAATAGTGGAGGTATGGTAGGTGAATCTGTAGTGGTGAATGAATCCTATGAGCATGTGAGGGATGAATGTATGAGGAAGGTCATGGCATCACAAAATGTGTTGGTGATGGAGATCTATGTAATATAGAATGTGAAGGTGAAGAAGATCCGTGTGGAATAAAATGAGGTGGTGATCTATGTCCTGATGTAGTATTTGTCTGAGGAATAGGCCTATACCAATGTATAGGGCTAATGGAGCGATGTGGTCATGGAGATGATGTGCGAGTAGGTGAGCTAGGATTAGATTGTGTTGGGAGTAACATAGTGTGCAATGTGGTGGAAGAAGTGAGGGGTGCTCTAGATACCATGCGATGAGATGATGGCCACCGAGTAGATGGAGGGACACCATCAATAGAGATGACCTGATTATTGTAGATAAATTTGAGGTGTAGATGATTCATAGAAATGATAGATTGTGATTGAAGAATCCAATTAAGACCAAGGAGCATGTCACATCCCTCAACTGTGTTTCCAATGAGGAAAGGTACGAGCATTGTAAGAGGGCCAACTATGACATGTAGTTGAACAACGCCAAAAGGTTTTTTGAAAGGGTACTCGACTTGAGATAGAGGATAGTGGATAGCCTTAAGGAGTGACATAGAACATGCACTAATGGGCCATGATGGGTCAACCTTAGTGTTGTTGATAGAGGTTGAGCCAATAGATGCACAAATGTGCAAATGGTTAGATGTAAACTTGGCATGATAATCGATGTTAGAAAAGGAGATGATAGGTGGTGAAACTTCAGTGTTAGCAACTAAGAAATCTAGATCTCATGAGTCAGTGGGAGACATGGTGTGTGAAATATAATTAGCGGTTGAATCTGTTGCTGGTGTGTTATGCTTTGGTAATGGGTTGTTAAAGATCTTAAGTTTATGATTTTCATTTGTAGGTGGAGTTAGCTTAGATTCTGGAAGCTCAATGTGACCATTGTCAAGAAAATCCTTGATGAGGTGTCGTAGTCAGAAGCACCGATCAATGGGATGTCCTATGCATTGATGATAATCACAATAAGAATTTTCATCGAAGTTGCGTCCTTTTGGCTGAGATGGATCAAGTTGTAGAGGGGATGGTAATGTAATAAGGTTACTATCAATGAGTTGTGGTAGAAAAACACTCAGAGGTGTGCTAAACTTAGTAAAGGTATGTCTATATTGTTGTGGTCGAAGTTCCTTTGGAGTAGAGATTGTGTTTACAGTAGTTTTTGTATCCATTGATTTGGTTGTAGAAGGTTTAAATGTTGGCTTACCTTGAAAGTGAGTGGATGATGACACTTGCTCTTGATATTTGAGTTTTCCTATGGTTAAGAGTTTTGTCTCATGAAGTTTGAGAGTATGGAAAATTTGGTCAAATGAAGGAGATTTCTCAAAGAGAACACTCTCTTGTAGAGGTGGTAGTAAGATTTGAATAAATAAATCCTGAAGTTCAGAATCTGTGAGTACATTAGACATCTTAGCTAAGTTATTCTTGTATTGCAAGACATAATCGGATAAATGTTCATTAGATGCTTGCTTGAGTTGTCAGTTGGGTGTAGGATATCTTTGAGCCAATGTTGATAGAAAAGTGAGTGAGAAAGGCATCGGCCAAGTGCATGAAAGAAACTACTGAATGCACAGGTAGGTCATAGAACCAACACATTGCATAGTCTTGTAAACTACGAGGAAAAATCTTAGCTAGTATAATGTGATCATCTGCATAGTCAAGGCATGCTACATGAAATGCTCGAAGGTGTTCTTGTGGGTCTCCATGACCTTTAAAGATAGGTAGCTTAGGAGATACAAAATTAGGTAACAATGGATATGTTGATATGGCAGGGGTGAAAGGAGTATGCAACAAGAGTGTAGAATCTAGGGATGGTTCGACACGTGAGGTAGCTAACTGAAGCTGACGAATTTGTGTTTGTAAGTCTTGATATAATGATGTCAAATTTGGAGAATTCGAGGAAGAACCAAGGTGCATATGAGAGGCACCATGGTGAATGGTAGGAGTGGTGGTTGCATTAATAGGAGCATAAACATATGTGGGTGGGGTGGATACCATAGGAGCAGAAACATGAGTAGGTGGAGTAGATACCATAGGAGAAGTAGAAGAAATGACAACAAGAGAAGCATTGCGAGCTCTCTTAGTGGTGATTAAAGCATGCAAGACATGAGGAAGATGTGTGGGGTTTTCACGCAATGCTTGGCAGAAGTCAGTAATAGCGTTTAATTGGTCTTGGTCAACATTGGTGTCTTCATCGTAGGAATTTTCACTATCAGATGCTTCTATCTCATGGAGAGGAACCTGGTTGGAGGTATCTAAAGGGTTTTCAGCCATAGACGTGGTTGTGTCAACCATTGGCTTAGATGTATGATGAGTAGATAAAGGGAGCTCACAATATTGAAGAGATCCAAAATGACCGCTACGGGTGATGGGCATAAAATGAAAGAAATGAAAGAAAGTTGTAGAAGGTGTAATGAAGAAGGATTAGGTTCACCAAAATGATTAACTAAAATTGACTAAACTAATGTAGTAAAAGATAGTTAATCTAATCTAGGAGGACATATAACGTAGTAAGTAAATGTAGTAAAACAATATGTAAATGAGATAAGTAAACTAATGAAATTAAAAACCCTAATGTGCAAGAAGGGAAAGGAAAGAACTCAGCTGATAATGGATGACTGTCAACTATGTCACAGTGATGCACAAAAAATCAGAAAGCAGAAGTGACTGTGCAGGAGTGCTAAAAAGGACAGATCTAGATGATGTGGCTAGACTGGAGCACCTGGAAGAGGACTGGGGCACCCATGGGCAATCTGGTAAGGAATCTAGGCACCCTGGTTTGGGAAAAGTGTCTAGAACTGAGTCTTCACAGGGTCTGGAATATGACTACTAACTTCACTTCCTATCACATTAATTTTTCTGCACTGCATTGAATGCTCCAAATATTCCAATGAGAAGAAATAATCTGCAAGAGACCAAAATGAAGTATCAAAACCCTAAAAAAAAGAAAGATTCATAATGAATGGGTCGGACTGACCTCAGCTACCACAATAGTGGGCTTACTAACTAAGCATTGCACTACATTTTAGACCCAAATGTAGTTCTGATGTGTGTGTGTACATGTCATGCCCTAGGTGCTCTTGTGCCAGTCACACTTTGTGAAGTAGCGAGCAATAGCTAAATGTAGAAAATGTAATAGAATGTGTGCATGGAATATAATAGAATCCCTCCCCCTATGAAGTGTGATGCAGATGTCCTAGCTTGTGCCTTGATGATGGAGCTATGTGGATGTCAATGCAATAGATGGATGCAACTCTAGATGGAGTGATAGTAGTGTATGATGCTAGGTCCCTCATTATGGTCTCATAACTTTATATTTATAGGGTTCTCTTGCTCTAATTTCATAATTAACCTCAAAAATGCCAACCACCAAAAAAGATAACAATGAAAAATGGCTAGAAGAGGCTCAAAAAGAGGTGGGAAAGTGCTAGAAGGATCCGGGGCACCCCAGGTGACCAAGGTGCACCCATGGGCCCCAGTACTAAATTTGGCCCCAACCAAGGCTAAAATAACACAAGATGACCAGAAATGGCTGGGCATATGGGTGAAATAGGTCATAAATTACAAAATAAAATAAACAAGATGGCCAAAGGACGGGCGTTAATTAGTACTTTCTTTACTCAAGAACCTTCTAAATAGAAGTATGAAAAATGTCTAAAGTGCATGATTTTGTGATCTCAACTATCCTATTTAACTCCAGAGACACTTTATATTAGCACTCAATCTGATAACCAAACACATTATGACAAGCTTGATCAAGATCACGTGCCATTTTGTAAAAGAAATGATTTTTACTCCTTTCCAACTTTGCATAAGTAAGTCTCAAAACTTGTACCCAAGTTTCACAATTGTACGTGGAATAAAAAATGATATGAGAAGGTGGAAACATAAGCTCTGAACAACATGAAAATTTGTGGCATTAAACACTATGAAGCTCAGGGTATTTACGTTTGTGGGTGTTGATATTGAGACCAATGTGTGTAGTTATTATTGACTAATTTTAGGTTAAATTTGTGTTCTTAAATGATCTTGTTTATGAGTTGCAAACATGATTGCTTAGTTTATACATCACATTTGCACCATGTTCTCCTTACTGATCTTCAATACGGCCAACCCCTCATTGCACTAGGAGAAAAAGATCCAATCCCAAAAAAATGTCCTGTAAATACCCTCTTGAATGTATAAAGACGTATAAATGTAAACCCATTGACACATGGTGAAAGTGGGATGAAAATGGAAAAACAACACTGAGACTCAAATGTCAGTGAATAGAGAAGGAGTGTAGACACCTAGGAAATGGAATTTGCACATCAGAATATCCTAGGGAGATCATGGAATAGCATAGGATTCAATTAAGTCTAGGAATATTGATGCTCATATGTATATATGAGACAATTAACTACTTCCCCTGAAGTTTTATGTGTCAACAGACCACAATCTTTTACTCCCAAATCAAATATTTCTATTTTCAACTATAAAATCCTATTTTATGAAGAAGAAATGTAAACCACATAGTTGAAGCAAATTGTGTGCATTAAATTGTATAAATAAAACACTAATACCTTATAAGCCTCTAGGGAAAATTGCAAAATATCCCTAGTCACATAACCTGGTGTAATACATGACCCTTCATAAAAATTAAATATATTTTAGGATAGGTATTAGAACTCCTTTTTATGTACCAACACATAATGTAATCAATTATTGACCCGTTGCACGTAATATTAGTAGATCCAAAAAAAATCTCATTAAATGCGGTAGTTACATATCTTTAGTTTTCAAATGAAGGTTGCCATATCAAATGTTGGGGACCAATTATGATTGTCAAAGATTTATTGAGCTAGGATAATGTGACCCTATAGAAACATGTAGCACATACCTTAAATAACATTAAATAATTTATGGCAGTGGAGCTGAAATATGCTAATTCCAGGATGCTTGGCACTTAGAAAGCTATCAATCGCATTCTATTTCGTTCATAATTTAATAGCCAAAGACAATGCTTCATAAACATTCACAAGACATCATGTATCCCAACTTAATATGTGTTCTAGGCATTTCAAAACATCTAGGGTAACTTTGACTAAATCTACTCTAGGTGGCAAAGTTACAATTAAATTTAGCAAGAAAATAGTAGAACACCCTCTATGTCTTAGCAGGTTTGACATAGGCTATACATATGAGGATATCAAAAATTTGGTCACGTTATCTTTACATTAAATTCATTGGCTTGCAATTTACAAGCTTTAAACCTACATTATGATCATTCGTATTAGCAGGTTAAAATTTGGCTAATGGCTAAAATGCAAACAAGTTGAATTGATAATGGTAGATTCCTAATTTGTTAGAAAATGGAGGATTATGGGCCCAAAATTTCTGTGATTCAGAAAATTGATCTCATACATGGCAATTGAGTTACATGGAAGCATTTTTAGGAAGCCTTTCAAACCATAAGAAGGGTGTTTCAAAAAGGTATGTATCACTTTGGGCAATTATCTTAGATCAAAGTTATGTTACTCAAGATCCTCAATGATTAAAAGTAGTTGAAGACGAAGCATATAATCTGAAAAAGAATGTAATCCTGTACAGAAAGAAATATCATTCAAATTTGCATGCCAAGATACTTATCTTGCGATCAGAGCTTCAATCTAGAATATAGACCAATGGTGGCACATTCCAGTTCAAGGATAGGTTAGTCCTTAAATGAATGTACGGTAGAAATAGTGGAACATGTATGGGTCCCTGTCGAGTGGTCACTAGCTCATGGAATCTGTGTAACAAGTAGGCAATGAGTATATGCAATCCCATTTCAGTGAGGTTTCTTGACCCCCAAAGTTATTGTAACCTGACAACATTCAAATCATGAACCATCAATACAAAGAGTGAATTCATAATCAAACAGTTGAAAATCATCATTCTAATTGTGATGAATGTGAACCGTTATGATACGTCAGCTAGAAGTTAGATATACTGGCATGAGAAGGTTAGGGATAAAAGGTCCAACCTTATCAATGGCATTATCATTTATCTTCAATTAAATGAATTTTGGCCTAAGTATTATTTATTCAAAATAAAGAGTGTGGAAAATCGCTTATCAGATGAATAGAATGGGAAGTTGGTTGAAGGTATTCCATAACTCATCATGTATCCACTTGTGTTATGAATGAGACTAGTTCAGTTGGTGATCTAGCCAAAGTTATCTAGGTTACATTAATACTGATCTTGGACATTAGTTCATACAACTTGGAGAGTATCACTTATTGCCTCCAATTTTATGTCATGATGGTCTTTAAAAATGCTTAGGAACATTCATAATTATATAATCCATCTGATTTGTAGCTTAACTCCATATGCATAATCTAAAGGGGACCTTTTGGATTACTAACCTTGACATAATCTAGTGAATCTACTTTTTGTAGATCTATTTACACGTATCTAGTATAAGACCAATCGATCTTGACAACCTAATGCTAATGGTATGTCCCATTATTACTGGATATTTGAGATGTTTCTTTTCAAGGTTGCACCTAGTGTATGGGTTCCCAAGGTAGCCATACCACCTCATTATAAGCAATGTTGAAGTAATAGATAGAGTATAATGATGGGTATGCTAAATATGTAGACACAAAATCCATAAATAACTGTGTGTATATGATTATAGGTCCCAATAGCATACTGTAAAGTAATGTAGTCTTATTTTACCCACAACAGCCCAAGGTACGTTGGAACATCACCCTGGAAAAACCTAAGTGCTCACCCAAAGCGTCGCATAGGGTACAATAAAAGTCCCTCGTTTATGAAAATCTTTTGTTGATATGTGGAGCTCAATTACTTCAGTTTAGCATGTTATATAAACTTGCTGGAAAACACATAGTAACCGTCATCAGTTATGAAGGGACCGACATTGGTCTATGATCGGCATCAGGAAAGGAGGAAGTGTCATCGGTTAGGGCTAACCAATCGGTTACCTATGTGTGAGTGTTTTATTTAACTCACGGGAAATTAGATATAATTTTAGTATTAAAGTAGATCTATTGATTATAATTGCATGGCTAAGTTCCCTAAGTTTGTATAAGGTATTTATAAGCTAGAAAGCTAGGGTTAGAAGAGAGAGTTAATGATTATTGTGAAAATAATTGTGAGAGAGAGAATTCTTGGAGAAGAAGGAGAAGCTTGAGAGAAAGAAATTATTGTACATGGTGAGAGGTGTGGAAGATTGTAAATATTCATTGTATATCTTCTGAAAGCTTTGGATAATAGATTGGCTTGTTTCTTGGTGGATGTAGCCCACACTGGGTGAACCACGTTAAATCTGGTGTTGATTTATATCTCTTGTTTTATATATTTCTTCTGGTAGAATATCCCCTTTTATTGCATGTATGCTTATATCTGATATATTATCTGTACAACCTTGTGCTAACCCCAACAACTGGTATCATAGCTTTGTTTGAGGGTTTTGTGTGTTGACAGATTTACTCACAAAGGGTTTTCTGATTGAGTGGGAGCTACAACAATGGCAGAAGAAAACAAATACAAGGTAGAGAAGTTTGACAAAAAAATTATCAATTATGGAAGATGTAGATTGAGGATTATCTGTATCAAAGAGATTTGTACTTACCGTTGGATGAAAAGTCTAGACCTACGAAGATGACTGATGAAGAATGGAAGATTCTTGACAGAAAGGCTTTGGGATCTATAAGATTGAGCCTGGCAGCATCTGTGGCTTCCAATATTACAGAAGCAACATCTACGGTAGAGTTAATGAAATCTCTTGCTAATTTATATGAAAAACCTAGTGCTTCAAATAAAGTTTATTTGATGAAGAAACTATTTAGTTCTAAGATGCATGAAGGTGGATCTGCATCTAGTCATTTGAATGATTTCTGATCTATTGTAAATCAGTTAAAATCAGTTGATATTCCGTTTGATGATGAAGTGAAAGCACTCTTATTCTTATGTTCTTTTCCTGATATTTGGGATAACTTGGTAATGGTTGTTAGTAATACAACATTTGCTAATAATATTTTGAAGTTTGATGATGTGGTTAGTATAATATTGAATGAAGAAATTCGTAGGAAAAGTATAGAGGAATCATCATCTGGGAATGCTTTGAATGTAGAAAGCAGAGGCAAGGCAGAAGGAGAGATCCAAGAGTAAGAATAATGGGAAATCAAAGTCAAGGAATGGCATATCTAAATCTAGAGGTAAGGGAATTACCTGTTGGAATTGTGGAAAGAAAGGACATGCAAAGAAATATTGTTGGTCAAAGGATAAAGAGAACCAACACCCAAAAAAAGGTAAACGAGGTAAAGAGGAAAATATTACAGTAGAGGTAATGCAAGATGCTCTTATTCTTTCTTTGGATAATAGAATAGAATCATGGGTTTTAGATTCAGGAGCTTCTTTCCATGCAACCCCTAATAAGGGTTATTTTAGAAATTATGTCCAAGGTAATTTTGGGCATGTTTATTTGGGTGATGATGAACCTTGCAGTATTACTGGTAAAGGGGAAGTTCATCTAAAATTACAAAATGGAAATACATGGGTATTGAAAGATGTGAGGCATGTGCCAAGCCTCAAGAGGAATCTTATTTCTGTAGGGAAACTAGGTGAAGCTGGTTGCATGGTTACATTCACAACAGACTCTTGGAAAGTCACCAAGGGTGCCTTTGTTGTGGCAAGAGGTAAGAAGGTAGGAACGTTATATTTATCTACCTGTGTTATTGATTCTTTTCTATGTTATCTACTTCAGATTCAGATGCATGCATGTGGCATAATGATTGGGCCATATGAGTCAAAAAAGGAATGCGGATCTTAAAGGCTAATGGTAAGTTATAAGATTTGAAAGATTTAGATCTTGATTTTTGTGAGCATTGTGTATTTGGAAAACAAAATAGAGTGAGATTTCTCAAAGTTGGGGCAACTAAGAAGGAGCAAAAATTAGAGCTTGTACACTCAGATAGCTTCTCATGGAGGATCTCAGTATTATGTTACTTTCATTGATGATGCTATAAGAAAGGCATGGGTTTATTGTATTAAACATAAATATGATGTGTTTGAGACGTTTAAAAGATGGAAATCCCTTGTTGAGAATGAATCAAATTCAAAGTTAAAGTGCCTTAGATCTGAAAATGGTGGTGAATACTGTAGCAAGGATTTCAATGATTATTGTTCAGTGAATGGAATACGTAGAGAAAGGATGGTTCCAAGAACACCACAAGAGAATGGTGTTGTAGAAAGAATGAACAGGAAAATCATGGAATGTGCTAGAAGTATGAGGATACATGTTGGATTTCCCTTGCAGTTTTGGGCAGAAGCAGTTGATACAACAATTTATTTGATTAATCGTGGGCCTTCAAGTTCACTAGATGGAGGAATACCAGAGGAATCTTGGACTGGAAAAGAGGTAGATCTTTTCTTTTCTTAAAGTTTTTGGTTCAGAAGATTTTGTGCATATTGATAAGGAAAATAGAAAAAAGTTGGATGCAAAATCCAAGAGATGCACTTTCATTGGTTATGGATCTGGTGATTTCAGATTCTATTTTTGGGATTTAGAGAATTCTAAAATTATTAGGAGTCGTGACATTGAATGGAATGAAAAGAGAATGTACAGGGATCAAATTTTGGTACCCAAGGATGAACTGGTTGAGAAGTTTGTGAATGAAAATGAACTCTCAGATTTAAAACTCATACCTACAGGGTTACACAGTAACTGGTGTCGGTTGACCCCTGACCGACATCAGTCAGCTAAACCAGTATCGGTTATAGAAGATATAAAAACCGACATCGGTTAGCAGAACCACGTGTCAGTTACAGGTGACTGGCGTCGGTCACTGTCAAAATTGGAAACAAATGTCCAGGAGGTCCAGAATGAGCCTCCAGTACCCCAAACTCCTGTGAGAAGGTCACAAAGGGTAAGTAAACCTCTAGAAATATTTACACCTTCTCTATCTTATTTATTATTGACTGATAATGGTGAACCATAAATTTTTGAAGAAGTAATGCAGGATGAGACCCACGTTCAGTGGGAGCATGGCATGGATGAGGAGATGGACTCCTTGGAACAAAACCAGACTTGGGATTTGGTTAAGTTTCCATCAGGTAAGAGGACATTGCAGAACAAATGGGTTTACAGGATCAAGGAAGAAGAGGGTGGACAGAAAAGGTACAAGGCAAGGCTTGTAGTAAAGGGATTTGCACAGAAAGTAGGTATTGACTTTGGTGAAATATTTTCTCCTGTTGTTAAAATGACTTCCATTCATACTGTATTGAGTATAGTTGCAGTAGATGATTTGCATTTAGAGCAACTAGATGTGAAGATGACTTTCCTTCATGGTGATTTGGATGAAGATATTTATATGCAGTAACTTCTTGGGTATGAAGTCAAGGGTAAGGAGAAATTAGTGTGTAGGTTGAAAAAGAGCCTATATGGGCTCAAACAAGCTCCAAGGAAATGGTACATGAGGTTTGATAGTTTCATGCATGAGCATGGTTACTTGAGATGTGAATCTGACCATTGTGTTTATTTCAAGAAGCTTGAAAATGGGAGCTATATTATTTTGTTATTGTATGTGGATGATATGCTTATTGCAGGATCTAGTATGCAAGACATTGGTGAGCTTAAGGGAAAGCTAGCTCACACATTTGCTATGAAGGATTTAGGAGCTGCAAAAATAATCCTTGGCATGCAAATACACAGAGATAGGAAGAACAAGAAATTGTATTTGTCTCAGGAGGATTATATCTACAAGGTGTTAGAAAGGTTTAAAATGCAGAATTCAAAACCTGTAAGTACACCTATGGACTGGACACTTCAAATTGAGAAAAGATCAGTGTCCTTCATCACATGAGGAGGTCAAATACATGACATGAGTACCATATGCTTTAGCAGTTGGGAGTCTCATGTATGTTATGGTTTGTACCAGACCAGACATTGCACAGGAGTGGGAGTTGTGAGTAGATTTATGGCCAATCTAGGTAAAGAGCATTGGAAAGCAGTCCAATGGATACTCAGGTATTTGAGAGGGACATCTAACATGCAGTTATGCTATGGAGGTTTGGATATTTCTTTATGTGGCTATGTTGATTCGGATATGGCTGGAGATCTGGATGGTAGAAGGAGCACTACTGGATATATTTTCACAGTAGGTGGGATGGAAGTTAGCTGGATATCAAGATTGCAAAAGGTTGTGGCTTTGTCTACTACAGAGGAAGAGTATGTTGCAGCTACAAAGGCTAGCAAAGAGATGATATGGATGAGCAGGTTCATGGAAGAGTTGGGAAAGGAGCAAGATGATTGTAAATTGTTTAGTGCAAGTCATAGTGCAATTCATTTGGAAAATAACTCATCGTTTCATTCTAGAATGAAACACATTCAGTTGAGATATCACTTCATATGGTAGGTATTGGAGGATGGGTAACTGAAACTGGAGAAGATTCATATGAGTGAAAAACCTGTGGATATGCTAATGAAGCCATTAACAAAAGAGAAGTTGGAGCTACACTCCACTTCTGTTGGTCTTCGAGTTTGAGACTTGAAGAGGAAGAAACAAAGCTAAGGAAAGGATCCAAGGATGACGTTGTACATGTATAGTGTAGTAATTTATCTCCAAGTGGGAGATTGTTGAGTTGTGGAGCTCAATTACTTCAGTTTAGCATGCTATATTAAACTTGCTGGAAAACACAGTAATTGACATTGGTTATGAAGGGACTGACATCAGTCACCTATGATTGGCATCGGTCAGGAAAGGAGGAACCGACATCAGTTAGGGCTGACCGGCGTCGGTTACCTATGCGTGAGTGTTTTATTTAACTCACGGGAATTAGATCTAATTTTAGTATTAAAGCATATATATTGATTGTAATTACATGGCTAAGTGCCCTAAGTTTGTATAAGGTATTTATAAGCTAGAAATACTAGGGTTAGAAGAGAGAGTTAATGATTATTGTGAAAATAATTGTGAGAGAGAGAATTCTTGGAGAAGAAGGAGAAGCTTGAGAGAAAGAAAGTATTGTACATCGTGAGAGGTGTGGAAGATTGTAAATCTTCATTGTATATCTTCTGAAAGCTTTGGATAATAAATTGGCTTGTTTCTTGGTGGATGTAGCCCACACTGGGTGAACCACGTTAAATTTGGTGTTGATTTATATCTCTTGTTTTGTATATTTCTTCTGGTAGAATATCCACTTTTATTGCATGTATGCTTAGATTTGATATATTATCTATACAACCTTGTGCTAAACCCAAATAGAGGAAATGATGATTCGATGGAATTTGTAGCCATGAACATGACAAAAGATCCAAGGGCGAACTAACATCATTCAATGAACTAAGTTGGGAAGTGCGCATAGGGTATTAATCCCTCTAGAATCTAGATATTTAACCAATGCAATATTTACCTATACAAGTATATTGAGGTATAAAAGATCTAATTTTAACCATGAATGAACTAGTAATCAGAATGTGTCAACAAATGAATGTTTAGTTACAACCATAGATATCCATTATATTAATTGTTGTAAAACACAGAAGCTTCATACATACATAATACTATCACCATAAGTCATGTATGCCCATAAAACAACAACATAACTCTATTACAAAAGTGATACTCCCTAATCTGTGTAAATCAATACATATATAGGGGTGTGGATTTTCCCTTCACTACCCATGCATCCTAAAAATAGGCTGCATGCTAATAATATCCATGTGCCTCAGGTTTACATGATAAATTACAAAAGCATGCAAGCTCATTAATAATACAATCATCTAATAATAAAACTGAATTCTAATCCTATTAATAGCCTCAAAATCCATGCATGTCGACGCTTGATCTTCCACTTGTCTAAAATACCTCTACTTGCTCTCCAAGTCTTCTACAAAACATGCTCCACACTCCATGTCGATAATTATCCTTATCCTGGAAAATGGATAAGTCCTGAATCTTCACTTTCCTGGGTGTTCCTTGTTTCACTATAATTCCACGCACACCTACGCACCCTATGTCTGTGTGCCCAATCATTCTACACCTTTCATACTTAGGCTGTAATTCATCATGCCAACATTATCCCACACTAATTTAATTTCCACCCTAGGCAATGGGTAATCATAACTTATCCCTCCATTAACAAAGAATAAGAAATGAAATAATAACTATACAAAAGAATGATAGATTACTTTGAGTTATATTCTTCCACATGGAAAATTAACTTGGGATATTCATTTTTAATCTCTGCCTCTAAGTCATTCCAATTGCCGAATGCCTTATTTGATCTTTCTAGAATGTCTACAAGTAATGCTTCCATTTCATCAAGAGTCATGTTCTCACCTTAATTCTATAAAAATTTAAGAACATTATCTAGGATTGAGATCATCCCGTCCATGAAATATATTCACTGCACTATCAGTTTCCCAATGTCATTTATCTTCTCCTTGTGCGGGTCCTGGGTTGGTGCAAGCGAATTATGCTTCTTTGCTATCAAATTTATCCTCTCCACATGCCCAAGTGTTTCATTATTAACTTCTTTAAGGACCTCATCCTCCGCGGCCATAGTTCTTGTCTTTATTATTACATCAAGGGCCACACACATATTCAAGGCCAAATCTTTCTTTTTTAACTCATCCTTCAAGGTCTGTAATATTGATTCATAACTTGTAACTTTGCACATAATTGTTGTCTTGGACTTTGCTGCATGTATTGCAACATCCTTGGGTTATGACATTCATACGGGTCCCTCATCCAGTACCATATGAACTAATGTGTGTATATAATGTAAAGTAGATAGAAACTTTTGTGTGACTATATCCTCCAAATCTGACATCTTTCTCAAAATTCCATCCCTAATTTGTTTTTCCATATTTATTATCAAACGTGTTGTCACCTCAACTATCTCATTTTCCTCTATTAGTCACTTGATTTCAGTATCTCTGTCTTTCTTATCATCTTACAATGCCAGAATAGTTACCGATTTTTCAATGTTCTGGTGGGAAACATCAGTAGATACATTTTTTAAGGCGTTGCTCACTTGTTTATCAAACATCACAATGGGCTTAACAGTCACATGGTGCAAGTGTGTTGCTTTCTTCATTCTATGGGAAACACATGATTCTTCACATACATCAAAGCCAGGCTCATCCATATGAGTCTACTTTCTCCAAGATAATTACTTCCATGTGCACATAGTCACCATGTCTGCATCCATCGGATCCCATCCATAAAGGTCCTTGGGTTCCAAAGTGCTTTAGAAAATTATATGTATGATCTTGGTTGGGTCATCAACATACCCAACTATTCGAGTCTCGTATGTATCTCCCTCCATATATTTCCTAGAGTTCTTCCCTTTAGGGATGTGCATGCCTGTGGCCAACACCAGTCCTTCACCTGTCTATGTAGTATGAGGAATGCTAGAAGGATCACCCTTATCGAACAATAGGGAGAGTGCATGAAGTTCTACCTTTGTATCTCATGGTCCAATACCTATCTCAAATGTTCCTTCAACTCCTCGACATCATTCTTCATTTTTTCTTCCTGAGGCTCTTATGTATCCTTAGTTTGTGATGTCCCCATAGTTCTCTCCTCTTTCTCCTTGTGGCCACTCCAGATGCTCACTTAGGTGCCATAGAAACAATAAAGGTGTGTTCTTGTGGTTAATTCAAGCTCTATAACTCAAACTCACATGCCCTAGCTTGAATTTCCGTGCCCTATCTCAAACTCAAACCCTAACATCCAATTTTTTCTCCCCATAATCCTCTTCTTCACTCAAACACTTCTCTCCAATAGAGTGTCAAAAATATTGTGCGTAACTTCAAAAAATATGTCTGGTTCAGCTTGGTATCATCGCTCTTCGTACGTGATAACTCACTCCTTAGCTTTCTCTTCAACTCACTTGAACTCTCTCAATCACAAATGTAAAAATGATATCACAACACCACCTTATATAGCTTTTGAAAAAAAATCCATATTTATTTTTCTCCACCTACCACCATACTTAACATTAAAATGGTGTTTCTTTGCTTTTTCCATGCTAATTTTTCCATGCCACAGTCATATCCTTCTGGCATGCCTACTACGCCTCAGCCACAGACCTCCTTTCAGGTGCCTTCATGCACTGAAGTACCTATCGGTTATACCTTTCACCAAGTAGTTTCCACCATTGCATCTTACCTTGCGTTACAATATGCATCCATTCATCCATATGTGGTCTTCATTCATGAGAAATCATTTTGTATCCACACCTTTACTTCAAGAACTTGCACAATATCTCTCTATGCATATCCTTCTTCCGAAAAACGTTCAAACTTGACCGATTTATCCTGTATACACTCCACTCCATACTAAAAGTATGTGCGGTCCTCTATGCATGAATTTGATATATGGTAATCAACTTCTGGCACCCAAGCGTGCTTAAGTAAATTAACAAATCATATCAAGGATGAAGGAAATACATATAAAGGAAATGCATTAATTAAATCTAATCTAATGAAAATACTACCATATTACAAACACCAAGAAGACTTATTTATAATAGGGCTTCAGCCTACTCCCAATATAAATAGTTGGGTAACCATGTCCCATCCAGCGCCTCTAACTGGCAAGTGCTAGAATCAAGTATGTATATCACAATGTATGGTCCCAACCAATGCACTTTAAGCTTTCTAGGGTGGCACAAGAAATTTTAATCCTATAGAAGAACCATTTTTCCAACTTCAATATTCTTATCCTTAATATGTCTGCCATGCCATGCCTTCTTCCTGGCCTTTTCTATCTTCTGACTTCATCATATTATAGCACACATTTCATCTAATTGCATCAGTTTATCAATACGTTATTCAAGTGCTTTTTCATCATCCAAACCTTCTACACACACAATAAGCAAAGAAGGTAACATGAATTCCATATGAAAAACAGTATCTCCGCCAAACACCAACTGAAAAGGTGTGGCTTTGTTCAATATTTTGTAAGTTGTCTTGTATTCCCAAAGTACAATAGAGACTTTATCATCCCAGTTCATTTCCAACATCACAAATTTTAGTCAATGTGTGGCTCAATATTTTGTTGAAATTCTCAGTAGTCCCATTTACCTATGGGTAATAGGATGTCGTTTTATGGTGTGCCACCATAAATTCTGCCAATAGTATCTTGATGGTCTCATTAAGGAAATGAGTACCCCTATCACTTGTCAAACTCAATGGACATCCGTACCTATTGATAATATTCTCCCACAGAAACCTTGCTGTCATAGCTACTATGAAATCCTTTATAGGTACTGCTTGTGCTCACCTTGTAAGATAATATATACAAGTTATAATGTAGTGTGATCTAGTTTTGTGCAAGGAAGGGGAAATAGGACCTATAAATTCAATTTCCCACTTTTCAATAGATTATGCACTAGCAATAGGCCTTTGAGACATTTCATCTCTATGCCCAGGCTTTCAAAGGCACTGAAAATGATCACAAGCCTTACAATATTCCTTACAGTCCTTATAGAATGTTTCCCACCATAGGAATGTTAATAAAATCTTTCACGTGGTAACGTATTCTACATAATGTCCACCTGTAATACCTCCACGAGATTCCTCCATAATAGCTTTGCACTCGTACTCAAGCACACACCAACACACACTTCATCTTTTCCTAGTTTGTATAATTCTCCACTAATCAACATATAAGTCGTAACTTGTATTGCAAGTTGCTTCTTCTCTATACTCTTCATTCCCTCAGGCACCACACCAGGTTGTAAAAAGACAACAATATCTTCTAAATGAGAGGGCATGTGGTTCAATCTAAATAGATGTGCATTTGGAATTATATCCTCAATTCTCTGCATGTCCTATTCTGAATTAATCCTTGATAAATGATCTGGTCTAGAATTACTCTTACCTAGTTTAACCACCACTATAAAATCAAACACCTGGAACAACAAAATCCAATGACATATGTGCCCCTGTAAAACGGGCTTGTTCACTAAGTACCTGAGTTCCATGTGATATGTATAGAAAATAAATGGTGTAGCTAGCAAGTACTGTCAAAATTTATGCAGCGCATAGATCATGGACAAGGCCTCACACTCTATAGTTGTATAATTTTATTCGGATAGGATCAAATTCCTTCTTGTAAAACAAATAGGATTATCAAAAATACCTTCTCCAGGATGGGCTAATACCTCACCAATGGCCATGTTATAGGTGTCCACATGCACATGAAAATTTTTGGTCCATGAAGGAAAGCGCATAATAGGTGTTATAATAATCCTTTCCTTTAATGTCTCTAACATGTGGTGTTGTGTTTCACCCCAATGGAACATGTCTTTACTCTTCAATAATTCTTACAATGGCACAAAAAAATTAACATAACCTTTAATAAACTTCCTATAATACCCTATGTGCCCTAAGAATCCATGCACCTCACTCTGGTTAGTAGGTTCCTCTAATCCCAAAATAACACCAACCTTAGTAAGATCCACTAACAAGCCTTCTTTACAGATAATGTGTCCCAACGAAGTCCCAAATGGTGTAGCAAAAATGTAATTCTTAATGTTTAAGGAGATGCTCAACTGCCGACAACTCTCAAACATAATTCTTAAGTTATCACAATGATATTTTACTAGTCCATAAATTTTCCAATCATCCAAGTAAACCTGCAAGAACTTATGAATAAAGTCCTGGAATGTTTGTACAAAAATGCATGAAAATAGTGCAAGCGTGTTCTTTAATCCAAAGGGCATAATTGTGTATGCAAAAATTCCCCACTCAATGGTAAAAGTTTTCTTCTCTTGATCCTCTTTCCAATCCTTTAGATATCTAGAAAATCCATCAGTCATCTTGACAATGCCTTCCAGAATCTCCTCTGTAAATGGTGTGGGAAAGGGCTATTACACATACAACCAACTCTCTATAATCCACATAAATCATTATGGAATCAATTATCACCATTAACCCATTCTGACTTTCAATGGGCATGATCCCATTTCAACATTTATCAATCTCTTCCTTCACCTTGACGCACAGGTTAGGATTCATCCTGTAAGGCCTCTTCCTAACCAGACACCCACCTTCCTTATCTCACCCAAAGAGTGATGTAACCCTTTCAACTCATGATATCCCCTAGGGAATAAATCCTATAAGTCACACAGTAACTCAATTATCTTAGCAACCTCTGATTCAGACCAGTAATCATTGATGATAGCCTCCTTAGGTTCTACATCTATCTCGATATTGAACTTTTCTTTTTTCATAGGCTCATGATACGCAAGTGTGCCTTCTCTTTGGCACTATCCAAGACCTTTTGCATACCCTCAGCATGCTCAACACCCATATTTTCCAGTTCTTCATCATCAATTATGTATACCATCTTACCTTTTTTCTTTCTCTAGGTAGGCACCCCGAATTTATTCCGCATCTATCTCTTCTCCTTCAAAATGCACCTCTAGATCTGACTTGTGTAGCAACTCCTATATAAGTTCCTCATCCTTTGCACTATCTCCAATAGTCAAGTACTTCATAACCTATAATGCCTCATTCACTATAGGTTTAATGGAAAATTAGTCAAAGATCTAAATCATACATTCAATTAGTTCTTGTCAATTTCTTGTTTCTCTATTCAACTCTGCATAAACATTCACCCATGCGAAGGTGGTAAGGCCTCGCAAGGTGTAGTAGAACTTGTACACCCACAGTGAAGGTGGTAAGGCCTCCCTCCCATGAAATTCACATGTCTTGGTAGGCACACCTCTTCAAAGGAATCTAAGGTGATTCTCACTTCTCGCCACTCTAAAAGAGTATCTCTGTGAACCATCCACCAGCATGCTACTATCCCACACAAGGCATACACTAACATATTCCTTTTTTAAACTTGATCCATCCACTGAACTTCCATAGTGCAAAGGAACACTTTAGGATTCCCATCACCAGTGTACCTTGGTACCTTATTACTGCCCAAATTCCTAACATAGCGCAGTCTGCTTACACGCATAACTACACTTTTCATTTCTCACCTAAACATTTCATAAGTTCCGTGTGCCCATTTGTCACATGCAAAAACTTGTTGTATCATTCATAGATTGTGCATCATCCCATTATATAACTCCTTCCTTTGATGGCTGAAGTAATTTAGAATCTCTGATGGTTCGTACATAAATTCTATTCAAATATTCTTCACTTAAAGGTTCTACATAAGGTGGAACTTTTCCATCTATTAAAGGAATGATCACACACTCTTCCTTGTTCTCAAAACTGATGTATCCTTTATTAAAGTGTAAATCATAATTATTTTCATAACACCAATGGTGCCCAAGCAATGCTAGAAAATTGTTTCTGCCAGTGCCAAGACCTCAAATTCCCCAATAAACTTGGCCCCCTATATAGTAATAGTAGGCATCCTTCAAGACTCCAATGGGCGTGGCCTTAGTCCTGTTTGTCCATAACAACACATTTGAAGATGGCCTGTAATGGTGGCCTCCCCATCTGATTACATGCATCCAAAGTGAGTACATTCACTTCTGCACCTGTATCAATAAAAATATATCCATCAATAACTACATTCAAAGTGATCTCCTTTCATAATCCAAACTTTTAGGAGGTAATTTAGCATGTAAAAGTTGTCTCACACTCAACTCCAGCGTGTGGAACCTTCCCCCTTAACCATTCCCCTAATAAAGAAATGATATTCTATTGTCATAGCATCTTACAAACCTCCTTCAAATCATTAACATCTTTTAGAGGAAGCTCAACTGATTTGGCTAGTTCCAGCTTCCGTATGATTGCTCCTTCAAACATTGTATCTCACCCTGCAAGTTTATGATCACTCCCATGGTCTCTTGATAAACTTACTTCTGATGCAGTAGGGTCTAGATAATTTATATGAAATACCTCCTCCTTTGTAATAATAGGATCTATTTGGGAAATTCCCTCACGCACGTAGTCTTAGCGTTTGTAGTGACTAACACAGGTACCATCTTAGGATCAGGTGCTAACTTTGGCATCCACTGATCTTCCACAATGCATTATACTCTAACCATTCATGTGCCCTTGTCCTGTTTGTGTTTTTTACTCAGATGTTCATACAAGTCTGGGCATTCTTCATAATTTTGGTTCTTTCTGCAAAAAGAACAAATAATTTTATGAATGCATTCATGCCTATAATGATCATGGGAGAAGCATGTATAACATGTTCCTCATGGAAATTCACTCCTACTGCCATGACCTTAAACTATAAGTCCTCCACCTCTACCTTTTCCTCCACCAGAGCACCCTTCATTATGATTTTGATCATGATGCTCACCTTTTTCTTTAGAATTATTTGCAACAATAGTCTGTCACACACCGGTATCAATGACATCATGAATTTGGTCAATCAACCTGAAATTCTTAGTATCATACATGGTAGACCTGAAAATATTGAAATAACAAGACACATTCTTTCTTATCACATGTTACAGCAGTGACAACCTACTTGAATCATGGTCCAAGTGACATCTCTCGTAGTCTAGAAACATGGAGTGCACTAATTTACAAGGACATCTATCCTTATTATGTCCTTCTACTTCACAGTCCATGCACCAAATTCCATTACGTGTCTCATGAGCTGAATTTGTTGACACCTTCTCTAACTTCTTAGCCATACACGCAATCTAAGCTTTTAAAAATGGGCTAACACCAGTGTCTACACTCCCAATTGCCTCATCGAGTAGAGCAGCTTCCAAAGCCTCACATAGATCTATATAAGTCTTATGTGAGAGGACCCTCATGAAAGGTGTTGTCAAACCTCCAATGAACCATTAAACATGTTGAATTAGGTGGATGTCATAAGAAAACTCTGACAATAAATTTTTAAAGCAACCATCATCCTCCCTTAAACTCTCAGCCATACCTTTCTTAATGTCCTTTAGTGCGTTATGCTATTTTTCTCAAACTCAGGTATATGGAACTCTGCCAAGAAGGCATCACGCAACATGGTAGTCTACACAAGTCTGGTTCAAATCATATTTCATGTACCAACTATGTGCATGCCCTTGCAAAGTAGTTACAAACTGGCTCACCTTACGCTTTGGAGTTGTAATCCCCTTAGCACACCATAGTATTTCACACATATACACGTGCTCAACTGCATCTTCAATTCCTCTGCATTCTGGGAGATGAAGAGACATCTCAAAATATAATTTTTGGGGTTGGTGTAGACACTGCCCACAAGATCCATAACATGTATTACCTCTTGTCTTTCCTCTACCACTAGAACCTCTAGATCCACTAGATCCTGAACTACCTGATCCTCCCCCTGTAGTGGGCAATGGACCACATGATGTAGTGTCTTGTGTTCCAATAGTTATGCTAAACTAAGCTCCCACAGACTACAAATTTTTATTCCTTCTAGATGTGATACCAATGTTCTACGCTCCCATGTTCTATGTTGATTACACGCTAGAAAATATACCTTCAATTGGACCTTGAATAACACAAACGTCGATTGTGCCACCATAGATGAATAAGTTATCTAATTAACTCCTAAACTTGACTGCAAATATTGTATGTACATATTCATTATTGGTAATTCATTGATATAAGCTATAATATATATATATATATGTTTTCTTTGGTTTATTACATTGTCTTATTGTTACTATACCCCTTGCCTTTATCCACCCCTTGGTTTTTTCCCTCTCTATTTCAGAATCCTAATAGGGTATCAATTTTTATCTTAATTCTAGGCCTTATAAACCTATAGCTATCCTAAAGGTAGGGCTACTATCATCTATATTTATAACACTAGCACTCCTTGATCACATTTGTATTTGCATGGTGTGGTTGGTCTTAGATTGGATCCCTATATTTGAGAACCCAGTTGGGAGCCTTTCTTTTACCCGCCATATGGGTGATATAAGAACATACAATGAATTAGCACTATCCCAATATGGGCCAGTATGAATGTGTAGAATAACTTAAACTTGAAGGAGGGAAACATTACAAGAAGAATAAAGGTGGTGAAAAGGGGATTGAGAGAGGAGTCTAGTTTCAAGGAAAATGTTGGGGGTAATGTATATGTGAAACTTTTATTTCTTCAGAGAAGACAAATGAACTACATGCCTTTTTTGTCAATGTTTATACAACTGACACACATTTTTTGACTTAATCATTTTTATCAATGTTATCGTTAAGGTTTGAACACATGACCTATAATTTATCTTGTTATGTTCTTGTTTTTTAGTCAAAGGCATGGCTTTGTTCACCTTCATCTTTCTCGATTAGGTTTTTGTGGATGTAAACCACCACTATCAGATAGTTTGGTGTGTGTGATGTAAGAATAAGAGGATTTAGAAGAAATATTTATAGGATTATTCAATTTCATGTTGTTTTTATTTCTTGCATCTATGGCACAAAAAAAAAGTCAAATGAAAAATGTTTCAAGTACATATATACAATAAAGGACATATGGAAATATATTTAGACCTTAAGATGAATGCTCCATTTAATTATGTAATTCCATCCATCACCCCTTTAAATTAGAAACTTTGTGCACCATGTAAAAGGGTCAGTGATTCCGCATAATGTTGAAATGTGCCACCCATTTTTGTTAGTACACAATGCCCTTGTGGGCCTCCCTAAAATTCTCCCTCACATATTAACATAAATTTTGTACTAATACAACAACAAAATCCATAAACTTAATGAACATAAAAAATAAAATGCAAAAACATCGCATATAATAAATCTCAACACATATTGTAGGAGCCAATTCAAATTCAAACTTACATTGACCATGGTAGTGGTGCCCATAAAAACAAAAAATATTACATGGTCCACAATGCCCTGGGTGAAGATCCAAAACTACAATATAAAGGAAGACTATATATGCATTCAAAATCTTCTTCACTACCTCCTCGAAACAAAGAAACTTGCATGTCATAATCCTTCATGTTTTAAAGCTTACCCACCAATCGCACAACACCAATGAAAAGGGATTCATCTTGGATATTGTAAGTTTGATAGTTTCCTCTTGATCCAAGACAAATATTGTACTTATAAAAGTTATTTGTTTTTCTTGCGGTGATATCAGTAGTATAATCCCTTATTTAAACTCTCAAAAACAACATACATCTTTATGCATTTCACATTAGGAAATTCCTTTTATCACATTTTCATAAGAGTTGTGATTCTAACCTTAGGTCACAACACTTATCCATGTGTAAAAAATTTGACAAGAATAAAATATCACAATATGCTATAGACAATTCCAATTAACCTTTGGAAGCCAACAAATAAGTTTACTCACAGAACTTTAAATCTAAATATCATAATATTTTTATCTTTTCTTCATCTTTTTCAAGACAAACTGTGATATATAAGAAAATGAAACTAATTTGAAGGCATCGTCCTAATACTATTTAGGTATTCACTATTGCGGATAAGATTGCACCTACCAAGAAAATATTTCAAATAATTGTTTTTTTTGTTGAGAAAAGGTAAAAACAATTATTGAAAAAGAATTATAATATAAAGAAAGGGTTGAAAACATGGCAAGTCCTACAATCCACATAAAAACAACAGTAATTTTCACTTAACTATTTGGGCTCCAAAGAAACCTAAGACTTAGTTTGTTTCATTCCTATCTTGATTCTTACATAAATCTGTATTGGCTAGCCAAAAAAATGGTTTATTGACTCCCTGCAAATCTAACATGTCGCTAACCTGATTAGAAGTCAACTTGTACTCAACTTGGATTTACACTAGCACATTTTTCCAAAAATTTAGCTGCAACATTTGTTTCTCTACCGACATAGACCAAGTTGACATTCTCAAACTATTGCCAAATAGATTTGATTTGAGCCACCAGATTACTTATTCTCCATGCCTTTGAAGTAAAATTAGTAATAATATCTAACAAACACACCATGATTGGAGAATTTGATTAAACTAGAAGCTTGTGAAACCCATCCTCTTAAGCATTGAGAGTACCTTACCTGATAACTAACCCTTCAAATTTTCTATTAGTATCCATCCCAAACCTTCGAGCTCCCAGTGAAGGAATTTCCATGTATATTCTCTTAAAAGAAAACCAATACTAGTGGCCCTTGGATTTTCTTTAGTAGCTCAATCTAATTTTTTCTTTTCCCAACCTTAGGGAGGAGGTTTTCATTCATCTTGAATAAGTGATTTGTAATACCCCTTATGCTCTTGTAATTTTGTACCATTTGATGATCTCGAGTGATTTCAGAAACCGTACTAATGATTTTATTCCAAACTAACTCCCATTGGTTGAGTTTATCATAACAAATTCTAGAATTCATTTCCAACCAAATGAAACTTGGACCTAAGGACCAACCCATCTAAACAAAGGTATTTTATAATTTACATCATTTCCAAGTCTCCTAAATATTTGTAAGGTCTAGTTAAAAACCTAGGTGAAGTTTAAAGAGGTTCAACCAAGTATGCAACAATTTTCGAGCGAAGTCACATTTAAACAACATATGATAAAGTGTATCCTCTTGAGAAGTACACGTAATACATTTTTAAGGACTATGAAAACCTTGTTTCATAAGTTTATCATAGGTAAGACAACTTTAATGCATAACTTGCCAAGAAAAAATAAATACAACAACCATTGGCAACCCAAACTCTATCCCATGGGACACCATATCTGATCTTCTGAGGGGAGAGAAAAGTATTATACCCTTACATAACTATATAGATACATAGAACCCCATGGCCCCAAGCTATTGTATCCTTAGATAATGACCAACCAATCTTCCAGAATCTTCCATTGAGAGAAAGAGAAATTTTTGATCCCTTTAGAAGAAAATTATGATTCAATCTTTATCCAACCTTTATCTTATAGAGTTTTTTTAAGGGTAAAAACTATGGACCTTAAAAATTTCATGGGGAATGTTGATCCCAAAAATCTATCCAAAAATTGGCCTTATCTCCAAGCCCTATTTTCAAAAAAAAATCTAGATTTAACCAACTGTGCTCCAGAGTAGAACCCAAATACTCCAAATAATTGTACTAAAGAGAGATTCCTTATTAGATGGAAGCAATGATTTCAATTTTCAATAGTCACTCTATCATGTGCCTGTGGATAACTTGGCAATAAAATCACATGCCCCCCACATGATGCCTTACAAGCCATAAATGCCACGTGTGTGCGGGGTAGGACCTGTCGTCGCTGATATGTCATATTTTTATCGTATACACATTATATCACAATGCAAAGGATGTTCGATATGCATCAGGTTGTAGGCAGATTGGTAGGGCTCTTCGCTTATAACCAAGAGGTCATGGGTTTGAATCCCATGTATGTTTGTATTTTTTGGTAGACACACATCTAGTAAGCACATTATGTGTATACCACAAACCCAAAAAAATATAAGGCATGGGATTTGTGGGTCCCACCCACGCATGCGTGGCATTTATGGCATCATGGTGGGTATGGGATTTTATCGTCAAGATAGTCAGCTCCCTATCATGCAGCATGCTTGTACTATTGAGTACCGCCATAAATCATAGTTGTAACTGGTCTTGTCTTTCTAGATGTCTATTTCACCCATTCACACAACCGGGGGACTCGAACCTAGATCGTCTTCCCGTTATCACATCCTGGCTTTGTCGTCCAATACATCACATGTTTCTTATGCAATAGTGATTTCATTTCTTGTTTATTTATATGATTAAACTAACAACTACATAAATTAATTACTCGACATTCATATTTGGGTATGGGACCGAAAGGGATTTGTGATGCATTTCCCATTATATATATATATATATATATATAAAGTCAATTCGTATGCATTTCATAAATAATTAAAAGTCAATAACTTATTTTCCATGCATTTCGTAACTATTTAAAAATCATTGTTTACATTAATTAATAATTAATGAAAGCCACCAGGAAATGCTTTTATTTCAGAGGTGTGAGGTTAATAATAGTTCATATATTAGAAGGTATTTGGGGGAAATAAATGTGTATTATACTTAAGTTCGGCTATAATATTTACAACAATAAATTTTATTGGGGAATAAATGGTGACATCATATTGGGGGCTTGTTTTTTGGGTTTATTATAATCAATATTTGTATCTAAAAGAAGTGTAATGGTTAGAATAATTAAAAGTCAATAACTTATTTTCCATGCATTTCGTAACTATTTAAAAATCATTGTTTACATTAATTAATAATTAATGAAAGCCACCAGGAAATGCTTTTATTTCAGAGGTGTGAGGTTAATAATAGTTCATATATTAGAAGGTATTTGGGGGAAATAAATGTGTATTATACTTAAGTTCGGCTATAATATTTACAAGAATAAATTTTATTGGGGAATAAATGGTGACATCATATTGGGGGCTTGTTTTTTGGGTTTATTATAATCAATATTTGTATCTAAAAGAAGTGTAATGGTTAGGTCGATAGTGAAGTATGGGAAGGTTATATATTGTTAGATTTTAGAATAAAGTAGCAATCACATAAACAATATCTAAAGGGTTCTCTCCATAATGCATTTCTTGTAAGTTTTGCATTAGAGGAGACTACATTATGAAGTGGAGTTCATGTCAAATAATTCACATGCACACATGTATATGTGCACATTTTATCTAGATATCACCCACTATCTTGACATCCATTAGCGTCAGTGGCGAACTAGGAGCATGTAGGGTGCACACACAAGCACATCTGAACTACACTAGGTTTGAGCAGTTGTAGTGCAACAGGTCAATCGTACAGTAGAACCATTTGTGAGCAATTGCCAGGATAGTTTGTACCCCTAAGAATTTTACATCTTTATTTTTTAGGATTCGATGTCATAATTTGACTAGTATTTGTATTGAGGATATTTTTTTACATGTTTATAGGTACCTCGGGGATCTAAGTTTGATAGACAGGTGACAAAAGGCGAGCAAGTGCAAAGCCCTAGCAAAACTATAAAAACTAGGTTTCGACCTTTTATGTAGACTCCAGTGCTCCCATAGGTATTGTGCACTTGCAGGTGCCCCTACCCTACTCTGGGCACCTGTGTCTAGCCATTTCCACCTTTACTGCATTTTTCTGAGGTTCGTTACGATGGTTTATGCTTCCAATTCATCAGATTTTCCAGACCAGATTTTTTTTAAAATTAGTGAAATTCAGGTAAGTGCCCTATCTCTTGCATTTTTTTATAATAAAATTAAATAAATTTCCTAACCATTGTATTTAATTTTATATATTGTTAAAATTTTATACGTGTTTATATTTCTTGCACATCTTGAACTTATTTGAAAGAAACACAAATGTAAAAATATACTTGGATTATTATTAAATCAGAATTGTGCTCATGATTCTAAGAGAAAAGAATATTGAGTCTGTGGAAGTAAATTCCAAGGCTAACTACGTACAGACATGTGGTGGGCAAAAGAGAGGGGCATATGTGGTTTCCTAACAAAGGGTACAAAGTAAAACCTTGGATGGTCCTGTCCAGGGAAAGGTGAACATACACAGGGTGTATAACACGGTCCTCTCATAGAATGGCCATAGTTTGGTATTTGTTTCTTATGTCTCTATCATTTGAATTTGTTATTAGAATCCTTGATTCCTATCTCAGATAAGTTATCTCTCTGTAAACATCTGTAAAATCTCTCTCAATATTTGAATAATGCTAATAGAAAGAAGTTAACTCTTATTCTTTACTTGATAAATGAATAAATGGATATATTATGTTAACATGTTATGTATCACTTGAAAATTACAAGTTTATATTAGCAGAAGTAGTGAATTGTAGTCACAAGTTAAAGAAATACTTAAAATTTGATATGTATATCTATATATATAGAGATTTAGTAATTTCAATTATTCTTTATAACATCACAAACATTTGAAGCCAAATTAAATAAGAAAATATAAAGGAAAATGGGTACTTATGATTTGGAGAGTTATTGGACTAACAGATGTTGTTCGTAAAGTCATTAAATATCAATTACCACGCCGATATAGGGGTTTGAATTTATCAAGTGTTTTTAGGGATTCCTAGGTACCCTACCACTTGAAAAAACTATACATCATCTTATGCCAAGTGTACGCCACTTTTATAGTTGCTTGTGATGTCTAGAGAAATTTGGTCTGATCTAAGTATCTTATCCATTTATATTTTCAATATCTTTTCATTGGGTAAGTGCACCAAGTCGGGGGGCCAAAAGGGGGTCTTAAGTGGACACATATTTTTGAAAAATAAAACATTTCAACTTGTACGAGTTTCTAGAAATAGTTACACTCAAAATTGGAATATGTTGTAAACATGAATCGTAGCATTTTGAGTCTAGTTTGTAAGATACTAAATTTTATTGAAAATGGATAAGTTTAAGTGGGTCAAATAACTAAAATACCAACAGGTGCTTCCTATTTTTGTTAAAAAACAAAACAGAGTGACTTTTGTGCCCCCCACCATTTTTTAGCACCATTTAGTAGTTTTGAAAACTCTTTGGTAGAAAGATAGCTAGGAGCATCTAGTTTGTGATAGAATTTTTTTAGATTTTTTTACAAAGTATTTATTTTTTATGATTTTTCTAGTATAGAAATTTTATGTTTTGAAAAATAACAGAGCTCCGACTGTGCCCCCCCTAACTACCTCAAAAAATATCAAAAATTAGATTTTATTTTTTTGAATATGTATAGAATTAGGCCTAGTTTGTGCTAGTATAATTGTTTTTCAATTTGGATGAGCCAAAAAAAGATACACAATGAAAGATAAACATATTTAAACTTCAAAAAATAGCTATAAAAAGGCATAGTTAGAAAATAAATAATATGGAAACCTTATATTAGTCAGAAAATTTGAAAAAATTATATTTTTAGAAATAAGAAACTCTAATCTACGTCGTGGTATAATTTTTTTAAATGAATCGATTGTTTTATGTTGATTTATCATGGATGAAGTGGTATTTTTACATTTTCCTGCAAAAACACGTTGTTTTTTGTGTTTGTGCAAGTTCATGCCTCAGGCTTGGGGATCCAAACCGGATCCCAAGCCTTGAGGCATGGCTTGGAAAAAGTGAAAATGCAAAACGCGTACGCATTCTGTATAGTATGAACATTGTATATGCCTTTGGCATGTTTATATTAAAAAAAATAAAATTTTAAGTTTAACTATAATTTTTTCATTTATTATTATTTATATTTTATTATTTCTTATAATTTAAATTTATTTTTGTAAGTATAAGAAATTAGGGTCACTCTGCACCTTATGGAATTAGTCTCACAGCTCCATGAGTCATGGTTTAGGAGATAGTTTTTTATAGTATAATCTGGTCAGTACATAGGTAATTTTTAGGATTTCAGCATTCAGCCTAAAGCTTTTAGCGTTTAACTTCTACAATCGAAACCCTAAACCCTAGGCCATAAACCTAAACCCTAAACCCTAAACCTTGAACCATGATCCCTAGACCCTAAACCCTAAACCCTAAACCTTAAACATTCACCCCTTACCCATGTGAGCCCTAAACCTTAAGACTTAAGCCCTAAACCAGAGTGCTAAGCCCTAAAACCTAAACCATGAACCATGAGCCCTAAATGCTAAACCCTAAACCCTGAACCATTAAAAACTAAATTCATAAACCCTAAATACTGACCCCTAAATCCTAAACCCTAAACCCTAAACCATAAGCCTTAAACCCTACACTCTTATCCCTGAGCCCTAAAATATAAACCCTAAACCCTAGACCATATACACTAAGCCATAAACCCCAAGCCCTAAACCATAAACCCTAAACCATAAACCCTAAAACGTTAAATCCTAAATAGTACCCTAAAACCATAAACCTTAATCCCTAAACCCTAAACCATAAACCCTAATCCCTAAACACTATATCCTTAACCCTAAACCCTAAACCATAAACTTAAACCCTAAATCCTTAACCCTAAATCCGTAAACCCTAATCTGTAAACCCTAAACCATAAAACCTAGAACCCTAAACCCTAAATCCTAACCATAATCCTTGAACCTTGAACCCTAAACACTAAACCCTAAACCTTAAACCCTAAACCATGAGCCCTAAACCCTAATCCCTGAACCATATTTCATCAATATTTCCTAGTCTCATGCCTATAACCAGCATTGATTTTTCTTATAGAAATTCCTTATTTATGAGAGGTGGGACAAGTAACTAAATGGATATGACATCTACCTTATGCCTTGCAATGCATATTACACATCTCTTCCAAACTTGTTTCTCCCCACATATACTTGTGCTCTTGAATGTAAATTTATTCACACTCTAAAAAAAATTCACATTTCTCATATTTCCATGTATGGTATTATGCAAGCCAGGATGACCGATTGGAAGCTGGAAATAATAACCATCACAACATAAAACTTAATCTTAAAGGAAACAAAAGAAACATAGAGAATATACCAATGTGGAGGTGTAGGATCATAATTGAATTTCCTGCAGTATCCTCTCCTCCGGAGAAAGAGAAAGTTCTTGTTCTACTAGAATGGATAGTAAATTTGACAGAACTTCTTGAAGTGTTCAAAATAAGCATAGAAATAGGGGAATGAATAAGAACACAAAGGGGTTATCAATCACCTACTAAATATTTCTTGTTTAGTTCTAAATGGGAGTCACCTAGCCTATGACTTAGTGACCTTCCATTCATTGATAATCCCTTATATGTTAAACCCATGGATGTTTTCAAAAGTGCCTTAAAAAAGATAGGGGTAGTCATCAATCCTAGTGAAGGGTGTGATGTAATTTCCAAGCAACTTGAAATTCATATAGATTTAGAGGTCATAACATGAATTTACAAATATCTCTATCATTATAAATGGAAGCCAAGTAATGGTGTCTCACCGTACATCCAAAGATCGAGGACTATTGGGGTTTTTGGAAGGATTGGAAATTCAGGAATCTGGCATTTCCCTCCTTCAAAATATCAACAGATTAAAGACATCAAATTGTGATGACTCTCTTTGAATGTTTTACCTACAAAGTCGATGAACCCTTTTTAGTTGAATACTCTTTATCAATTACTAATAAGAATGGGTAACACACAGAACGTTACAATGAGTGAAATATTTCCCATACGATGGGAAAAAGAAGATAGTTGTATTGGGTAATATTTCTTTACCCTAAGCCCTAAGCCCTAAACCCTAAACCTTGAGCCCTAAACCCTAAACCCTAAATTGAGCCCTAAAACTAAACCTAAACCTTAAACTCAAAACCCTAAACCTTAAACCCTAAACCCTAAACCTTAAACCCTAAACCCTAAACCTTAAATTCTAAACACTAAACCCTAAACTATAAAACCTAAACCCTAAACATTGAGCCCAAAACCCTAAACCCTAAATCACTAAACTTGAGCCCTAAACACTAAACCCTAAACCTTGAGCCCTAAACCCTGAACCCTAAACCACAACACCTAAAGCCCTTACCCTGAGCCTTAAATCCTAAAGCCTAAACCTTGAGCCCTAAACCCTAAACCTTGAACCATGAGCTCTGAACCTTAAACCCTAAGCCCTAAACCCTGAACCCTGAGCCAAAAAACCTAAACCCTAAACCATACACACTAAATCCTAAACCCTAAACCCTTAGCCCTGAACCCTAAACCCTAAACCTGTAACCCCTGATCCCTGAGCCCTAAAACTTAAACCCTAAAACCTAAACCCGTAAAACCCATACCCTAAATACTAAGCCCTAAACCTAAATACTTAGAATCCCTAAACACTAGAATCCCTAAACCCTAAACCCTTAACGTTAAATTCTAAACACTAAACCATAAACCCTAAACTATGAAACTTAAACTTTGAACGCTAAGCCCGAAACCCTAAACCCTAAATCCTGAACCCTAAACATGAAGCCCTAAACCTTGAGCCCTAAATCCTAAACCCTAACCTCTAAACCCTAAACCCTAAGCCCTAAGCCCTAAGCCCTAAACCCTAAACCCTGATCCCTAAACCATAAACCCTAAACCATGAACTCATGAAGCTCTAAAACCCTATACCCTAAACCCTAAATTGTGAGCCAAATAACATAAACCCTAAACCCTAAACACTAAATCCTAAACCCTAAACCATCTCACTTGAGTGGCAAGGAGAAGAGGGCTATTAAGCTAAGGTCTGCATAGTATGTGCTATGGGAGAATGCTTTGTTCAAGCGAGGCATAGATGGAAGATTCTTGAAGTGTGTGGACAAAGAGCAACAAAAGAAGTTGTTCTCAGCTTTTCATGATCAGGCTTGTGGAGGCCATTTCTCTTCTACTATCACTGCCCATAAAATCCTTCGTGCTGGGTACTATTGGCCTACATTGTTCAGAGATGCATCCAAATGGGTAGGTAAATGTGAAGCCTGTCAGACTTTTGTTGGGAGACCTAAGTTGGCTGCTTTGCCACTAAAGCCAGTAGTGATTGATGAGCCTTTTCAACAGTGGGGATTGGATTTCATTCGAACTCTTAACCCACCCTCCAGTGTTGGGCATACTCATGTGCTAACTGCTACAGACTACTTCACAAAGTGGGTAGAGGCCATTCCATTCAAAAGCACTACTTCTGAGGTAGTGTGTAATTTCATTAAGGAGAACATATTGATAAGGTTTGGGGTACCAAACAAGATTGTGACTGATAATGCTTTCAATTTTTCTTCTAAGATGATGGATTTCTTCTATGGTAATGGAATTTCCCTTCTCACTCTTCAGACTACTACCCCCAAGGGAATGGACAAGTAGAATCAACAAACAAGAATCTGGTAACCATCGTTCGGAAGCTTGTCAATGACTCTCAGAGGAATTGGCACAAGAAACTCTATGATGCTCTCTGGGTAGATAGAATTACACCCAAAAGAGCAATTGGGATGTCTCCTTTTCAAGTGGTGTATGGTGTTGAAGCTCAGTTACCAGTAACAGTGGAATTACCAGCCTTGCACTTAATGAAGGCTATTGAAGATTCAAGTTTTACCAGTTCCTTGGACAAGAGGATCATGTATCTCCAGAAGCTGGATGAAGACAGGTTGCAGGTTTTTGATAGAATATCAGCTCATCAACTGAAGGTGAAAGCTTTGTTTGACAAGAAAGCTAGACCCAGATATTTTCAAGTAGGAGACATTGTTCTGTTGTGGGACAAAAGACATGAACCTCGAGGAATCCATGGTAAGTTTGATTCCCTTTGGCTTGGTCCTTTTAAAATCAGGCACTTTGCTAGAGAAAATTCATTCTATTTGGATTATATGGATGGTTCTCCTCTCCCACTTCCTTATAGTGGGCAGTATCTGAAGTTGTTCAAGTCCTAGGTGACTAGGCAGTCCTTAAAATTCCCCTCTTTTGAAGTCAAGTTTCAAAAATTTTGAGTCGGTACCTTGGAGTATTGGATCACGTCGAGCCTGGTATTGTTTGCAGTTTTCCATTCCATGGAGAACAATTTGAAATTCAGGCGTAATGGTGGAGTTTTTTCCCCTTTTTTTTATTTCTTCCCACAGTTGGGAATGACAGGTGTATCTTCCCCGTTAATTTTTTCCCCAACATCCACAGGTAGTACATGGACATCTCTGATTGGATGTAGCATGGCCATGTTTCAAGTGTAGTGGAAGCCTCCATGCATCCAAATGATGCAACTCCAAGGGCAGGGCCCAAGGGACAGTCCTCAAATAAGCGCAGGCTTTCCACATGTCCCAGGTCCAAAATGAAGACAGAACAAGCCCAAATCGGCTAAGTATGGAAGGTTCAGTGGATGGCGCCATGTGCCTCATGGTGCAACTTCAAGGGTCAAAGCCAGGGGTAGTTCTCAAACTTGTGCCAGTCCTCCATGTGTCCCAGGTCCAAAAAAGAGAAGAGCCGATTGTTTAAATTGACTAAGTATGAGTGGGTCGGTGGAAGCCTCCACGTGCCTCAATGACGTAATTTCAGAAGTGAAACCAAAGGGCCAATCTCCAAATGAGTGCCAGCTCACCACGTGGTCAGAGTCAAATGGAGAGACAGAGTTGGCCATTGAAAATTCTAAGACCGAAGGAGCCACGTGTCAGCTTGGCACAATTTCAGGAGGAAAATCCAAAGTAGAAACTCAAATGAGTGCCAGCTCTCCACGTGTCTAGGGTCAACATAATTCAAGTGGGAAACAAAAATGGCTAAGTATGAAAAGTCAAGAATGGGTCCCAAGTGTGTGCGGGCTCGCCACGTGGTCAGATTTCAAAGATCCATTGAATGGCTAAGTATAGAAGGGTTTTATGGAAGCCTCCATGTGTCAGCAACTTCAAAGGAAAAATCTAGAGGCAGGTCCCAAATGAGCGCCAAGCTCTCCATGTGTCCAGGGTCAGATATATGGCCCCGCCAAACAAAAGACTTAGGAAAAATGTAAAAATATTGAAGCCCAATGGCCATGTTTCAAAGTAGCGGGGAGGTGGGCCCTTTTTGTGTTTTGAGTTGAAAAGTCAAAGGGAAAGTGGGCCATCAGGGTGATTTGAGAATTTGAGCTTTGTTTTCATAAAGGAGCTTAAAGTTAAAAAGTGACCCGCATCCTTGCCCCATGCCAAGGGAAAAATTCAAATATTAAGCCCGCATCGAAGGTCAAAGTGGGGAGGTGGGCCGGTGGAGCAATTTGTGTTTTTGAGCCCGCATTGAAAAAAGGTAAAATTATAAAAGTAAACCGTGACTCTGTCCCCACTCAAGTAAGGCCACGTGTCAAGACCATATCAAAAGTGGGTGGGTGGGCCAAAATGTTCCAAAGTGCCATTTCTCCAAAGGGCACAAAATGCAAAAGGCATCCTCAGGCCCGCTTCATTTTAAATCTCTCCCACGTGGATGGCTCGAATTCAAAGTTTGCAAAGGTAGGATGAACGACTGTGATTCAATGCATCTGGTTTTGCTGCCAGGAATGGAAATGGCCGAGGCATTGGAGAGACTCAGACATCAGTTTCTTGAATCAGTTTTCATCATTTTTGTAACCGAATGTAACCATTCTTGGAAACTATTTAATGGCTTCTCCACGTTGTTGTTAGGGTTGGATCCTGGTACTCTGTAAAGGTAATAGATTTGAAGTAATCAATACAGAATTTTTCCCCTTTCTTCCTCTACTTTTCTTCTTTTCGTGTCTGAAACTTGGGAATCATCCATCTTTTATGATAGGAAACTTTGTGTTCTTGTTTATATGATTTCTGGAACTTTGTGTCTGTGGAATTATATTGGTTCTGAAAGTGAATGATTCTATTCTGCAACTCCCTGGTTCAATACGTATAAGGTGATACTCTGCCATCTATATTTCCTGAAGGTATTGTTATGTTCTTCCTTCCTCATCTCCTTTATTCTTCCATCCTTTCGTATTGATGATCTTTGGGCATAAAACATTTCAAAGTATCAGGAATCCACACTTTCAAAGTTGTACATTTGTATATAAGTTTTGTTGCTTGCTTTCAATAAGGGAACCTCTCCCATTAAAGAGGAGGGACTTGTTGTCCCCTGACTGTGGTTTGTTAAAAGGATCATTTTAAAAACCCAACAGTTTTTGGTGACTCTACTGGGGATTTCATTTCAAACGGATCCCTTTCTAAAAGAACAACTTCAAGATCATTGTTGGTCTGGTGACTCTATGGTATACACGTGGGAAGAAAGCTCTCGGGGTTGAGGATTCCCATTTTCAACTTTTGGAGCAACAAAACTTCTCTCTTCCAGCAAGAAGGAACAGAGGAACTCGTTCTACAAGCACACCTCCTACTAAAGACAGAAATTCCAAGGATAGCATTCCTCAGGAACATCTCAGTCCTAATCTCCATGCTTTGATACTTGCTGGTGTTTCAGTTCCCCTTCAGTCAATTTTTCCAAAGATGGCAGTTCCTTTGCCTTGGGGACAACAGGTTGGGCCTCTTGCTCTTCCTCAGCCATTGCATGAGTTACCTAGGGGTAACAGGAAATTTTTTCCCAAGTTTTGGGGTGATGGGAAGGTTCATCTAGATGAACACATTGCAGCCTTCATTGTTGCATGTGGGATTCTTGGGGTTGAACATGAAGATGTCTCTGTCAGGATTTTTGTGGAGACATTGCAGGACAATGTTGCTGATTGGTTCTACCATCTTCCTGTTGGGTCTATCACTAATTGGAATACCATGACAACTCAGTTTGAGCAGCGTTTCAAACCTGCTGAAGATGTGCATGCTCTGTTAGCACAAATTTCTCATATCAAGAAGGAGCCATTTGAGCCCATGAGGGAGTTTGTGGCTAAATTCAACAAGCTAATTAATAAAATTCCACAGAACACTCATCCAGTGGATCAAATCCAAAAGTGCTTCTTCCTCAATGCCCAGTTTCCTGAAGTGAGTTATGCACTAAGGAGAGCTAACCTTGCAACTTTGGATGTTGATCAACATTTGGCTATCAGTGTTGAGGATGATTTGATCATGTCTGGTAAACTGAAAAGAGAATCCTCCAAATCTAAAGCTTCTTCCTCTTCCTCTTCCCCTGGAGCCAATTCTGATCAATTAGTACAGAAGCTTGCAAATGATCTCATTGCTCTCAAGAAACAATTGGCTCAGCATACCCCTTACCAAGATGTTCCAAGGAAGAATTTTCAGCCCAGGAACCATCTGCCTTCTTCTCAGACCAGATTGGCTATTGAAGGCCCACCCATCAAGGTTCCAGTCAATGCAACTTGTGAAGTTGAAGAACCTGATGATGAGGAGTGTAATGAACTCTATGAAGAACCAGAAGAAGAAGTTGAAGAACTGGAAGAGCTTGGTGGGTCTCAAGTTCATTTCCTCACCACTGAAGGTATGGATGATGAAGATGAATATGATGAGAGAGTGGCAGATATGAATAGTGAGTCATATGTTGTTATGACTTGGGAGAAAACAAATAGAAAAGAGAAAGTGGTGCAGCCTGCCAAGAAGTCCAAGGAGTTTCCTACAACTATTCCAGTGATTGCAAGAAGAGGAGCTCCTATTCCCACTGCCTCCACACAAAAGGTGAGTAATGCTAATCCTTCTTCTTCTACTTCTGTTTCCAAAACTCCTTCTCCTTCAAATCCTAAAACTGATAGATCAAGAGTCTCTCAAGTTCCTAGCAATGATGTCCCATCTACCTCTAGATCTTTTGATATCATTGATCACCTAAAAAAGACTAAAATCCAAATTTCAGAGGCAGAGTTTTACTAGACTCGTCCAAAAGCTTTTGCTAAAATGGTAAACTTTGTAAATTCCAAATCCAAAGTCTCATCCAGTACTTCTAAAGGCCTTTTTCCCACCCCCTCTTCCTCACCTCAATCAAGCCTTGTGGCTGCAGTCACTTCCCCTAATGAGAAAATTGAACCATTTTATGTGACTCTTCTCATAGCTGGCCATAAACTCAGTAATTGTGTTATAGACTCAGGAGCATCAGATAATGTAATGCCTGCAAAGGTAGCTCATGCTTTGGGTCTGACCCTAACACGTGCCTTTGGTTCCTGTTATTCCATGGAAAGTAGGAAAGTGCCTTTGGTTGGAAGAATTAAAGATGCACAAGTAGCTTTTGCTGCTTTTCCAGAGAAAAGGGTCTTAGCCACCATTTTGGTAGCTGATATTCCTCCCTCATATGGGATGTTGCTGAGTAGAAATTTTTGTAAGGAGGTAGGAGGTGAAATTCAAATGGACTGGTCACATGCTTTGATCCCGGTCAATGGAAAAATGAAGAAGTTGCTACCTGAGAAACAAACTGAGTACATTGTGCAAAAGACTAATGACCCAAAAGCACAGATACTCTATGAGGATGCAGGGCATGGTAACTACATGATCATGTCACAAGATGAGGCAAGGCTTCCTAAGGGAGTGATTCATGACCCCAATGGCATTTGGACTCTGGAGTTTGATGGAAGCTGCTCTTCAGCTGGTTCTGGAGCTGGAGTGGTGTTGACATCTCCAGAAGGGAACATTCATCCTTTCTCCTTCAAGCTCTGTTTTGAAAATACAAACAATACAGCTGAATATGAGGCACTCATACTTGGATTGAACATGGAAAAAGAAATGGGAGTGAAGAATCTTTGTGCTCGTGGTGATGCAGAGCTTATTGTGAAACAGGTCAGAGATCTTTTTCAAGTCAAGAATAGGAGATTGAAACATTATAGGAATCTTGTCTGGGATTCCATTGAGTTTCTTGATGCTTTCTCCATTGAAGTTGTGCCAAGAGAAAGGAACACTAGAGCTGATTCTCTAGCTGTCTCAGGATCTTTGTTGATTCCTCATCCAGATTTCTCTCAGGAGAAATTTACCATTGAAATGATTCATAGGCCCAGTGTACCAGATAATGCAAATAACTGGCAGGTTTTCAATGATGATCAACATTTTCTCTCTTTCTTGGAGCTTAGGGATAATTTTGACCAGCTGTATTTTGAAGGAAGTGAGACCTTTCCTAGAGAGTGTGTATCCTCTAATGAAGGGGATATCAAGGAAGAGACGGATCAAGATGGCTGCATCAAATTGAAAGGTAACAAGATCCCTAAAGGGCTGGTGAGTTTGGAAGACCTGTTTGATAAGCATGATAGGTACATTAAGTCTAAAACTTCCCAAGGAGCTCGACAGTCTGCTGAGTGTGAAAATATTAATATTGGGAGTCTTGATGAACCTAAGATGGTGAACATTGGGAAATGTTGCACTCAAGAGGAGAAGAAGAAGGTAGTAAATCTGCTAAAAAGGTATGTTGATGTTCTTGCCTATTCGTATGATGATCTCAAGGCTTTCCAGCCAAAGGAGATGCAACATTTTATCCCTCTGAAACCTGGGATCAAACCGTTCAAGCAGAAACAAAGGAAATACAATCCCAAGGTTGCTGGCACTATTTTTCAGGAGATTCAGAAGTTGCTAAAGGAAAAAATCATCTTTCCTATACACCATTCAACATGGATTGCCAACATTGTGCCTGTCAGGAAGAAGAATGGTGAGATTCACATCTGTGTGGATTTCAGGAATTTGAATCAGGCTTCTCTGAAGGACAACTATCCTCTCCCCATGATGGATCAGGTTTTGCAAGCTGTCACAGGCTCTGAGATGTTGTCTATGCTGGATGGATTCTCTGGATACAATCAAGTGGAGGTCAGTACCCCAGATCAACACAAAACTACTTTCACTACTCCTTGGGGCACCTTTGCTTACAAGAGAATGCCTTTTGGTCTTATCAATTTTGGTGCCACCTTTCATAGGGAAATAGACTTGGCTTTTCATAGTTTGAAGGGAAAGTGTGTGGTTGTGTACCTTGATGATTTGACTGTTTTCTCCAAAACAAGGGCAGATCACTTTCAACATCTTGAAGCAGTCCTCCAGAAGTGCAGAGAACATGGAGTCTCTCTCAATCCAAAGAAGTTTGTCTTTTGTGTCACTGAAGGCAAGTTGCTGGGGCATATTGTCTCCAAAGAGGGAATCAAGATAGATCCAGAAAGAGTTCAAGCAATCCAGCAGATTCCTCTTCCCACAAGTAAAAAGGGTGTTCACTCTTTCTTTGGTAAGATTAATTTCCTGAGGAGATTCATTCCTGATTTTGTAGAGTTGACTATGAGCATTGCTCACATGATGAAAGGAAAGAAAAACTTTGGTTGGTCTTCTGAGGGTAAGGAGGCATTTGAAGGTATCAAGCAAGCCATTGCTAAAACCCCCATCTTGGCATGTCCTGATTTCAACAAGGATTTTATCATCTATTGCTATGCTACAGAGTTTACCCCGGCTGTTGTGCTGACTCAGAAGAATTCTGAGGATCATGAGCTTCCAATTGCCTTCATGAGCTATGTTCTGAAAGCTCATGAGTTGAAATATACTATGATGGAGAAACATGCTTTTGCAGTGGTCAAAGCTGTCAAGCAGTTTCATTTTTATATTCTTAATTCTCACTCTGTTGTGCTTGTTCCTGATACAACCATCAAGTCTATTCTCACACAACAGGAGTTTGGAACTAAGAGAGGCAATTGGGTAGCAAAGGTCCAGGAATATGACCTGGATATCAAGCCAACTAAGCTAGTCTGGGGTAAAGGCTTGTGTGAGCTTATTGTTGAAGGCGCTGATGCAGAATTGTCCAAAGAAGTTGATGTTCCTGTTGTCCTTTTCCTCAGTTCAACAGATGAATGGTATGCTGATATTGCACATTTTCTTACTTATGGAGAGTGTCCATCTCACTTGAGTGCCAAGGAGAAGAGGGCTATTAAGCTAAGGTCTGCACAGTATGTGTTATGGGAGAATGCTTTGTTCAAGTGAGGCATAGATGGAAGATTCTTGAAGTGTGTAGACAAAGAGCAACAGAAGAAGTTGTTCTCAGCTTTTCATGATCAGGCTTGTGGAGGCCACTTCTCTTCTACTGTCACTGCTCACAAAATCCTTCGTGCTGGGTACTATTGGCCTACATTGTTCAGAGATGCATCCAAATGGGTAGGTAAGTGTGAAGCCTGTCAGACTTTTGTTGGGAGACCTAAGTTGGTTGCTTTGCCACTAAAGCCAGTAGTGATTGATGAGCCCTTTCAACAGTGGGGATTGGATTTCATTGGAACTCTTAACCCACCTTCCAGTGCTGGGCATACTCATGTGCTAACTGCTATAGACTACTTCACAAAGTGGGTAGAGGCCATTCCAGTCAAAAGCACTACTTCTGAGGTAGTGTGTAATTTCATTAAGGAGAACATATTGATAAGGTTTGGGGTACCAAACAAGATTGTGACTGATAATGCTTCAAATTTTTCTTCTTCTGAGATGATGGATTTCTGCTATGGTTATGGAATTTCCCTTGCTCACTCTTCAGACTACTACCCCCAAGGGAATGGACAAGCGAATCAACAAACAAGAATCTGGTAACCATCGTTCGGAAGCTTGTCAATGACTCTCAGAGGAATTGGCACAAGAAACTCTATGATGCTCTCTGGGGAAGATAGAATTACACCCAAAAGAGCAATTGGGATGTCTCCTTTTCAAGTGGTGTATGGTGTTGAAGCTCAGTTACCAGTGACAGTGGAATTACCAGCCTTGCACTTAATGAAGGCTATTGAAGATTCAAGTTTTTCCAGTTCCTTGGACAAGAGGATCATGTATCTCCAGAAGCTGGATGAAGACAGGTTGCAGGTTTTTGATAGGATATCAGCTCATCAACTGAAGGTGAAAGCTTTGTTTGACAAGAAAGCTAGACCCAGATATTTTCAAGTAGGAGACATTGTTCTGTTGTGGGACAAAAGGCATGAACCTCGAGGAAGCCATGGTAAGTTTGATTCCCTTTGGCTTGGTCCTTTTAAAATCAGGCACTTTGCTGGAGAAAATTCATTCTATTTGGATTATATGGATGGTTCTCCTCTCCCACTTCCTTATAGTGGGTAGTATCTGAAGTTGTTCAAGTCCTAGGTGACTAGGTGGTCCTTCTGTGTATTGTGTACAGTGTTGTTGGTTTTGGGTCGTTCCTTTGTGTTTTGTTTCTGTCTTTCCTTTTTGGTTTGTTTTCTTTTCGTGTGTTTTGTCTTCTGTGTTGGTTTTCCTTTGACTCTATTTTCCCAATGGATAAGGCACTGGTCTACTTTCCCAGAGTTTTTCTATGGTTCTTGATCTTGCCTCGTTCCTCTGTCAAGTCATCCCCAGAAAGAGCCAGCTGTTGTCCCTCAAAATTCCCCTCTTTTTGAAGAAAAGTTTTGAAAATCTTAAGTCAGTACCTTGGAGTAATGGATCACGTCGAGCCTCATATTGTTTGCAGTTTTCCATTCCATGGAGAACAATTTGAAATTCAGGCGTAATGGTGGAGTTTTTCCCCTTATTTTTATTTTTCCCATAGACAGGAATGACGAGCATATCTTCCCTGTCAATTTTTTCCCCAGCATCCATGGGTAGTACGTGGACATCTCTGATTGGATGTGGCATGGCCATGTTTCAAGTGACAAGTGGAAGCCTCCATGCATCCAAATGGTGCAACTCCAAGGGCAGGGCCCAAGGGACAGTCCTCAAATAAGCGCAGGCTTTCCACGTGTCCCAGGTCCAAAATGAAGACAGAACAAGCCCAAATTGGCTAAGTATGGAAGGTTCAGTGGATGGCGCCATGTGCCTCATCGTGTAACTTCAAGGGTCAAAGCCAGGGGTAGTTCTCAAACTTGTGCCAGTCCTCCACGTGTCCCAGGTCTAAAAAAGAGACATATCCGGTTATTTAAATTGACTAAGTATGAGTGGGTTGGTGGAAGCCTCCACGTGCCTCAACGACACAATTTCAGAAGTGAAACCAAAGGGCCAATTTCCAAATGAGTGCCAGCTCACCACGTGGTCAGAGTCAATGGAGAGACAGAGTTGGCCATTGAAAAGTCTAGGACCAGTGGAAGGAGCCATGCATCACCACGTGTGTCAGCTCGGTGCACAATTTCAGGAGGTGAATCCAAAGTAGAAACTCAAATGAGTGCCAGCTCTCCACATGTCCAGGGTCAAATATACGGTCCCCCACCAAACAAAAGGGCTAAGTATAAAGGGTTTCGGAAGCCTCCATGTGTCAGCTTGGTGCACAACTTCAAAGGAAAAATCCATGGAGGCAGGTTCCAAATGAGTGCCTGAGCTCTCCACATGTCCAGGGTCAGATATACGGCCCCACCAAACAAAAGGGACTTAGTCAAAAAGTGTAAAAATATTGAAGGCAAAGGACATGTGGCCATGTTTCAAGTGTTAGTGGGGGGGCCGTTGGGCGGGGAGGTGGGCCCTTTTTGAGTTTTTTTCATAAAGGAGCTTAAAGTTAAAAAGTGACCATCGGGGTGATTTGAGAGCCCCACCCATGCCAAGGGAAAAAGTCAAATATTGAGCCCACATTGAAGGTCAAAGTGGGGAGGTGGGCCAGGGGAGCAATTTGTGTTTTTGAGCCCGCATTGAAAAGAGGTAAAATTATAAAAGCGAACCGTGACTCTTTCCCCACTTAAGTAAGGCCACGTGTCAAGATCATATCAAAAGCGGGTGGGCGGGCCAAAATGTTCCAAAGGGCACAAAATGCAAAAGGCATCCTCAGGCCCGCTTCATTTTAAATCTCTCCCACGTGGATGGCTCAATTCAAAGTTTGCAAAGGCAGATTGAATGGCTGTGATTCAATGCGTCTGGTTTTTCTGCCAGACATGGAAATGGCTGAGGCATTGGAGAGACTCAGACATCAGTTTCTTGAATCAGTTTTCATCATTTTTGTAACCGAATGTAACCATTCTTGGAAACTATTTAATGGCTTCTCCATGCTGTTGTTAGGGTTGGATCCTGGTACTCTGTAAAAGTAATAGATTTGAAGTAATCAATACATAAGTTTTCCCCTTTCTTCCTCTACTTTTCTTCTTTCCATGTTTGAAACTTGGGAATCATCCATCTTTTATGATAGGAAACTTTGTGTTCTTGTTTATATGATTTCTGGAACTTTGTGTCTGCGGAATTATATTGGTTATGAAAGTGAATGATTCTATTCTGCAACTCCCTGGTTCAATACGTATAAGGTGATACTCTGCCATCTATATTTCCTGAAGGTATTGTTATGTTCTTCCTTCCTCATCTCCTTAATTCTTCCATCCTTTCGTATTGATGATCTTTGGGCATAAAATGTTTCAAAGTATCAGGAATCCACACTTTGAAAGTTGTACATTTGTATATAAGTTTTGTTGCTTGCTTTCAATAAGGGAACAGGGAAGTAAATATGTTGTGAAGTAAAATATTATGGTGATTTTCTCACAACGATAAAAATTGTGTATATACACAGAGAATGGAAGACAAATCAAATTTGAATGGAATGGATTCACAGAATGGCATGGACTACAACGAATTGGAACACCAAAACCAACAATTGGGCAGGGAAGTAACCTATCTTTTTGAGCAATTAGAGACTTTGAAAAGGCAATTTACAGAAGCTATGATTGATAAAAATAAATTAGATAAAAGTACTAAATCAGAAAAGAAATGTTATAAATATGAAAAGAAAATAAGAAAGAGAAAACACTCTTCTTCATATGATGATTCTATTCATAATAAAGAAAATGAATCCTCTGATTCTTCTAGTTCTTTTGATTCTTCTGATACTAAGCAAGAAAGTTCAAACAAGAATTCTAAAGACATACAAAACTTTGCTAAGAAAATAAAATTTCCTGAATATGCTAGAGAAGTAGGAACAGGGGAACAGGTTGAAACTTGGCTATCTAGCTTAGAGAGATATTTTGAATTAGAAAACTAATAAGCTAATAAAGACAAATAGCCTCTTATCAATTGAAAAATGTTGCCCTTAATTGGTGGGAAGACACATTAAGATCTGAAAAACTTAAAGCTCATAAGGTCTCATGGAGTAAATTCAAAAATTTGTTTAAGAAGAAGTATCTTTCTAAACATTTCTTGCAACATAGGCAAAACGAATTATTTGATCTAAAGCAATGTTTTAAAATTGTGAATGAGTACAAACAAGCCTTTGAAAACTTGAATAGATTTGTGCCTTTTATTTCTAGAACAGACAGAGTTGTTAGATTTATAAATGGTCTAAGAGAAGAATATAAGGCTAGTGTCTGGTGTGGAAAACCTACTTCAGTAGATGAGGCTACTCAAATTGCAGAACAATTTGAAAAATATAAGACTATTGTGCATCAAAAGTAAGAAGACTATAAGAATGGGGCATCTCAAATTGTAGAAAATTTTGAAAAATATAAGATTAAGAATTCTAATTTTCATTTTAAGGATAGAAAAATACCATTTAGTGAAATTGTTAAGTGCAAAAATACTCAAATTAGAAATCAACAAAAGAAACAAGAGTATGTCAAAACTAAACCAGAGGAAATTAAATGTTGGAATTGTGGAGATAACCACTATGCTAGGGGTTTTCCTAAGAAAAAGAAAATTTGGGATAAAAATAAAGATCAGAAAGTTGATGATAAACCTAAAGAAGGGAATAAAAATATGAAGGTTTATGTTGTTGTTGATACAGGTACAGTGCATAAGCAAGTGTCTCTGATTGAAGTAAAAGGGTTTATTAAAAATGAAGCCCTTGTTTTCTTGATTGATTCTGGTAGTAGTCATAGTTTTATATCTCCTAACTTGGTTGACAAATTGAATTTATTTTCCAGAAAAATTGAATTAGTAGCTGTAGAAATGGTTGATGGAAGAATAATAAGGCAAACAAGAGCTTTGGTTGAAGAATTAGATTTTCAAATAGATAATATTGTATCTAGTGAATCTTTTCATGTGCTTAACTTAGGTCAATATGATGTTATTTTAGGAATGACATGGTTAGAAAAGAACCATGCTCTCATTAACTGTGAAAATAAACAAGTTTGTATTCAAGATCAATATGTAAATACTCATATTTTACAAGGAAAAAAAAGACAACTAACTTTAAAAACTATTTCTGTTGTTCAACTTAAAAGAAGTCTTAAAGAAAAATGTAAAGTTTTTTGTGCTTTGATTACTCAAAATGATAAGCTTAAAGTAGACATAGATGTTCACCCAGTAGTCCAAGAATTTATGGATGTCTTTCCTTCTGATGTTGAAGAATTGCCACCTAGAAGATATGTAGAACATGTTATTGATCTTATTCCTGGAGCTGAACCAATGTCAAAAGCACCTTATAGACAATATATGTCTGAATCAGTTGAGCTTAAGGTACAATTGACTAAATTATTAAAGCAAAGGAAAATTAGACCTAGTGTTTCTCCTTAGGGTGCAACAGTGTTGTTTGTTAAAAAGAAATATGGTACTATGAGACTGTGTATTGATTATAGACAATTAAATAAGCTAACCATTAAGAATAAATACCCTTTTCCTAGAATTGATTCGCTAGATCAATTGAATGGTGCTAAATGTTTTTCTAAAATTGATTTACGTTCTGGATACCATCATATTAGAATAAAGGATGTTGATATTGCAAAGACTGATTTTAGGACTAGATATGGTCATTATGAGTTTTATGCTATGCCTTTTGGTTTAACAAATGCTCCAGCCACTTTCATGACCTTGATGCATGATGTTTTTATACCTTTTCTAGATGTGTTTGTGATTATATTTCTAGATGATATTTTGATCTATTCTAAAAATGAGGAAGAACATGAGAATCATGTTAGGTTAGTGCTTGAAACTTTAAGAAAACATCAGTTGTATGGTAAACTAAGTAAATGTGAATTATTTAAAATTGAAGTCTCCTATTTAGGACATGTTATCTTCGAAAATGGAATTACACCAGATCCTTCTAAAGTAAAAGCAGTACAAGATTGGGATACACCCAAAGATGTACCAAAAATTAGAAGTTTTCTTGGGTTGTCTGGTTTTTATAGAAGATTTATTAAGAACTATTCTAAAATAGCTACTCCTCTCACAGACTTAATAAAGAAAAATAACTCATATCATTGGTTTGAGGAATGTGAAGTTGATTTAATAAATTGAAAGAAGCCTTAACCAGTGCACCTGTGTTATGTATTCATGATTTTTCTAAGCCTCTTATTGTTGCTATTGATGCTTGTGGTTCTGGTATTGGTTGTGTACTAATGCAAGATAGTAGAGTTGTATGTTTTGGGTCTATAAAATTGTTGTCTACTGAAAATAATTATCCTACTCATGATTTGGAACTGTTAGGGATAATTCATGCTTTGAAAATTTGGAGACATTATTTGTTAGGTCATAAATTTGTCTTGAAAACTGATCATATAGGTCTGCAGTATATTTTTACTCAACCCTTATTAAATATGAGACAAAGAAGATGGGTAGAATTACTAAGTCAGTATGATTTTGAAATACAGTATGTCCTGGTAAAGAAAATTTGGTTGCAGATGCTTTAAGTAGGAAAAGAATGTTTGCAAATGCTTTGTCCTTAGAAAGAAGTCAATTTGATCAAGAAATAAAAGATGCATTGCCTAATGATAGTTATTTTGTTGAATTGTATTCTGGTTTGAAAAATGGAACTTCAAATGTGCATTTAAAAGATAGACTTATTTCTTATTTTCTTGGTGTGAATGGATTGTTGTACTATAAAGGTAGATTGTGTATTCCTAATCTTCCTAGTTTAAGACAACAAATTTTGAGAGATTCTCATGACATTCCCATAGCTGGACATCCTGGTTTTCAAAAGACTTACTTGTCAGTAAAAAATAATTATTTCTGGCCTAGGATGAAGCAAGACATTAGGAAGTATGTGCAATAGTGTTTGACTTGTCAAAAGGTTAAAACTAAACAATGTAGTAAACCATGGTCAATTGCAACCTTTGTCTATTCCTGATTGGAAATGGGAGTCAGTTAGTATGGATTTTATTACAGGTTTACCTAAGACCAAGAATGGTCATGATGTTATTCTTGTTGTGGTTGATAGATTGACAAAAATGGCTCATTTTCTACCAACCAAAATCAAAACCTCTGCTTTTGATATAGCTCATTTGTTTTCTAAAGAAATATTTCATTTGCATGGTCTTCCTAAAGATTTAGTAACTGATAGAGATCCTAGATTTACTTCTTCTTTCTGGAGATCTTTGTTTGATGAATTGGGTACTAGTTTGAGATTTAGTACTGCTTATCATCCTGAGTTCAAATGGTCAAACTGAAAGAATAAATAGAATATTAGAAGATATGCTTAGAATGTATACAGGTGAAAAACCTGGGAATTGGGAACAATATTTGCATTTGATTGAGTTTTCTTATAATCAAGGTTATCATACTACAACCAAAATGACACCTTTTGAAGTTGTGTATGGTAGGAATTGTACTACTCCTATTTCATGGTCAAATCCTGAACATAGATCTTGGTATGAAAATGATAATTTAAAAGAAATGGAAGAAATTATAAATAAAGCTAAACAAAACATGAAAGTTTCCCAAGATAGGTATAAACATTGGGCTGATTTAAAAAGATCTGTTAGAGAATTTATAATAGGTGATCAAGTATTTCTTAGAGTTAAACCTAAGAAGAGTTCTTTGAAATTAGGAAAATATGCTAAGTTAGCTCCTTGTTATTGTGGACCATTTGAAATTCTAGAAAGAATAGGAAATCTTTCTTATAGACTTGCTTTACCTCCTGAATTGTCTAGAATTCATAATGTGTTTCATGTAAGCTTGTTAAAGAAATATGTGTATGATGTTAATCATGTTATTGATTGGAAAAATATAGTTATTGAGCCTACATGTGAATTTAAAATTGAACCTGAAATGATTTTGGAAAAAGGGACTAAGAACCTTAGGAATAGAGAAATTAAAGAGGTTAAAGTAAAATGGACTTTTTGTGATATTGAAAGTGCTACATGGGAAAGAGAATATTTCCTGAAAGAACAATATCCTGAATTGTTTAACTAATGACTTGTGTTTTGATATGTGATTTTCATAATAGACTTGGCACTACTGAGGATAGTAGCTGATTCAAGGGGGGAGAAATGTTATGTGACTAAATCCCCTAAGATTTAAAAGCATTTAAAGACTTGTAGATTTGTTAAAAATGAAGTTTGATTTGAGAAAACATATGTTAATAAGCTATTGATGTAATGCGAGAATATCCTGATAAATTGATTAAAGATGCTTAATTTATTTATGAAAGGGTGTGAAACCATTGTGATGGTTCATAACTGCCAATGGAGTCTTATAAAAGGCATGTAAATTATTCTGAGAGGGACATGAATTGAATTGTGCTTGTGATTCTAAGAGAAAGGAATATTGAGTCTATGGAAGTAAATTCCAAGGATGACTAGGTATAGATAGGTGGTGGGAAAGAGAGAGGGGCACCAACGGTGTCCTAACCAGGGGTACAAAGTACAACCTTGGATGGTCCTATCCAGGGAAAGGTGAACATACATGGGGTGTATAACACAGTCCTCTCATAGTGTGGTCATAGTCTGGTGTCTGTTGTCTGTGTCTCTACCATTGGAATTTGGTATTAGAATTTGTGATTTCTATCTCAGATAAGTTCTCTCTCTATAAGCATATGTAAAATCTCTCTAAATATCTGTATAATGCTAATAGAAAGAAGTTAACTCTTCTGTCTTTACTTGATAAATGAATAAATGGATATATTTTGTTAATTTTCTATGTATAACTTAAAATGTACATGTTTATATTAGCAGAAGCAACGAATTGTAGGAATTAAGTTAATGAAATACGTAAATTTGATATGTATACAATAAGTTTTAAGTATTCAAACAATGGAAAGAATATAAAAATAAGAAAACAGGTCTGCTCATACTCATAGATCGAAAAAAGGAAGTACAAATAGGGGTGTTGTGTAACCCCCATGCCTAGATAAGTAAAGAACCTTAATGACACCACTGATGTATATGACATGACTAACACATATGATGCCACTAAAGGAGGAGTTACAATTCCAAATAAGGAATGTAACTCCTATGACGCACTGATGTAAATGACAATGACATATTCTATGATAGAATTTGACACTTGTCATTTGACTTCCTAAGACCTATGACTCTCACAAGGTGAGATGACTCACCAGGTGATGTGGATGATGACTAGCCATGTCACACACACCAACACCCTCCCTTCATCAAAGCTGAGGTAGAGGTCATGGTAAGATAGAACAGAAAAGAAGACTCCCTTAGACAACTAAGAAAGATGTGCCAATGGGGCCCGACAACTAAAGGTTTGATAAGGTGCCCATATACAAACAACATATTTCTGGAAGGAAGAAGAGGAGGAAAAGAGGGAGATGAGACCAATAAGAAGATGCCATGGATGGATCACTGAACTCTGCAACTCTAAGAAGTCTCCCAGAAGAATGTCGATCACGAGATCCTCTGCCTCTGGAAGTGAAGAAGAGCAAATCCCACATAAACTGTGTGCCTCCCTTAGGAAGGACAAAAATGACGTGCTAGAAATCTTATCCAACTCCACGAAGGAAACCGAAGGTAGCAACACGAAGAACTATGAGTTTGGTCCACAAAAGTGTTACATAGGTCTAGCAAGTGAGTGCAAAGAAACCGAAGGTAATGTCACAAGTGCAAAACTGTCAGAGTATGAAGGGTGAACACCTGTAGAAAGGATGTCCAATTGATGTGAAGGAAACAAAACATCCCCCACAACAGAAAATGGATCCACAAGCAAGGGTGGATCAATGAAGGTCTCCAAAAAAGTGGAAGTGGTAAGAGTCCCAGAAGGGGCACTCCCAACAATGGAGATGATGAACTCCTCTGAAATACAGGTAGTACATCACAAGTGTACTCTACAAAAAGATGACTAAGGTCAGGAAGATACTCATCCCAATGAGGGGGCTCAATAAATAGAAGGGTGATGTCAGATAGGTATGATTCATCCAATGAAGGTGGAGGAGTGAAAGGGGCCTCAAACACTAAAGATGGAAAAGAGGTGGGTGTGATGACTGTATGAGGATGTATAGGAGACTGCTCAATATCTGATGAGATGTGGGATGTGTCAACACTCTCTGGAATAGTGAGAGGAGGAGAAGAGTCCTCTATAGTACTCTCGACATCAGAACTGGGTGCACAATCCTCGTCATCAGAAGTAGAACCAAGCGAGTCTGTGTCAGTGGAACTGTCATCACACAAAGAAATATGTGTGGGTGGCATTTCATAAGAAAAAGTATCGGTGAACTCACTTTCCTCGATGGATGCAAGATCATCATCATATCCATAACTAGATGAAGGAGGATCAAGGTCTCCATAAAAATTTTGAATGAAGACCAAGCTTGGTGCACAAACTTTGTGAACTCTATTCGACACTGAAGGTCCTCCGGTATAGTAAGACAAAGAAGCCCGTATGTCATGTCATTCTCGTTCAACTAATTTTGGTGATGAATGTAGTTAAGAGGTTTAGGTGCCATCCCAAGAAGATGTGGTAACAAGTTTTACATAATGCAATGATCGAATATTCCATTCTTCCATTATAGGTAGTTTCCTGGTCCTAGTTGAACAACGGAGTGATGAAATTCAATGTCCATGATGAGAGGAGCCTCCAAAGAATACTAGTTTAACCCCCCCCCCTTTTACGGCACTTTATAGTTTAGTGCGCTGATTACAATCAAATGCGATTGTGTACCAAGAACTAATCTGTCACTCACCTTTTAATCAGCGTAATAATGCAAAAGAGTGGAGACAACAATCAAGGTTCATTGGGCGCAACATAGTTTGACACCGTAAGCAAGCACAAGAACGAGTGAAAACAAGAAGGGGAAGAGAAGGCCTTATGAGAAATAGTGTCTCACATCACACGAAAGAATCCCTTTGTTGTAAGACTATGGCAGATGTTCTCACAAGTCCACAAGCAATAAAAGGGATAGAATAATGCTCAAGATGATTTGAAATGGGCCAATACAAGCAATACAATGACACCCCCCAGTATGCAGCACTTTATAAAATAGCACATTTATAAAACTGATAATCCCATCATCTAGAGTGCAAAAAAACATGTAACTTTGACTAAATAAGTGCTTCATAAAAATGAGATAACGAGTCAAAAGTTCTAGCAAAAAAATGATTCCTGCAATTGATGAAAAATGCCAATAAGCCCTGCAAATGGATTTAAAAAGTTCCCTAAACACATGCAAAGGGTGTCATATGTATGCTCGTTAGAAATGGCATAAAATTTTAGATAGGGTTTGTTTTTATTGCGAGGGGGGATTAGCCTCCTGCCAACCTTATACCTCACCCTCCATCTTCGACACTTGAAGGAAGGACAATAAAACAAGCAAAAAATACCCAAAAATTTACAATGCCAATTAAATAAAGATTTTTTTAACCTTAAAACTTTTTAAACTTAGCTCCCGGGAATATTGATTTACCAATAAAAAATTATCCAAAAGGAATGGATAAACAAACCAAATTGACCGACATTGGAGTTGATGCAAAACCGCATGTGACATGATACACCGAGTCATAGTGGGACAATCAAATGGCCTGTAGGAGTTAGCTACCTTTGGTCAAAGCTATCAAGAAACACAAACCAAGGTGCCAGCAGTGGAGTAGTCATGTGAACTCGATCTGAGTGAATCTACCGTGGAAATGAGGTTGAAAATGCCTTTGAAACAGATAAAGGTTCATGTGTTGAAGTAACTTATTCTGAGGACAAGGATATTGTTGAAAGGTTAAGTGTACATTAGCTCAGAGTGATGGCAGGTGATGTCAAGATAGAATATTTTTTAGGCAATGGCTATGCCGATTGAAGGTAGACAATGATGTATTTCAATTAGGTCTACAAGGAGACAATCATAAGTAAACAGATCCACCAGACGGAAGACCAGCCAGTGAGATGTTAGGGAAGTCGAAACCTGCTATACCACAAGGTAGAAGAATGACAGTACAAGTCATACTATTGGACCCAGGAGCAGAATGAATCAGAAGGCCAAGAGAATGGTGGTAAGATTTGGAGATGTGTAAAATAACACTAGTATTGAGACCCACAGAATGACCCGGATGTATGAAGAATTTTCGAATGAGTCAAAGAACCATGGACAGAGCTAGAGCTAAGACTCAAATATGTTTTGGGAACCAAATACAGCAAAAAGGAAAGACTCAAATCTCGTGGTTAGTCTGAAGTATCACCATTGAAAACACGATCCAATAAGTTTGAGCATTACCAATCTGTTGAATGTATTTGAGTAACCAAAACAAAATACATACTCAAATAGCATGGTTACTTTCCACGCAGAGAGAAATCTGAGTCAGAGTGCAATGCTGATATGGTATCCTTTAAGCATGGTCTTACATAGGTAAGATTCTTCTCCAAACAATACCACAGCTTTTCAGAAAAACCAACAGTAGAGGTTGACTTCTAAAAAAACCCACAGTTTCAAAATTTCCCTAAACATCCCTAAATTGTGTCAGTGTAGAAGATCATTTCGAGAGCTTTCCATCGACTATGAGAACGCGACAAACAGACATCGGGAGCTCTAGATATGCTCGGCCAAAGTTCAGTCAACAGGAAAGTCAACTCTAGTCAACTGGTCAATATTGGACTGTGTGGACTAATCGCACTGGGTGACACGTGGCTTGCCACCACTCGTCAAATTTCACTCGATTTTCCTATCGGGAGATGACAAGTGGGACTAATCGAATTATATGCTATGGACCGAGTTAATTATTTCCATACCACATTACATGGGTCAAAGTTATATTATCTTGGTAAGTCCACTTTCCAAACGCCATGCATATATGCCAAACCGCTATATATTAATGTTCATAAATTAGTATTAAACCTTACAAATGATACTAATCCTCCAAACCCTACATAATGCCAAGTTAACCAAGTTCCACCACATGGAGGAGGAGGTGAAGCGGTGGTAGGGGAAGCTTATGCCATGCGTGGAAGCTTCCATGTGGAGGAGAAATGAGGTGGGGGCGGTTATGCCCAAAGTGGTCTTTTGACCACTAAACGTATGCGTGGAAAGGCTTAATTTAAAGCCTAAACATTATCCCCCACCGCACCAAATGTGGGATATACCCACTTAAATAAGCAAAAATCCCTCATGGGTTCATTTATCCCATTTATTTTGATATTAATCCCTTTTCATATGCAAATGACCCATTGGGATTTTAATCCCATTCAAATGCTAATTAGCCTAAGGATATTGTTAATGCATATTTTAAGGGCCCTAATTTTGTATATCCCTTTCTTGTATGACTAATAATAGCCTAAGGATAATATCAATGCATATTTTAAGGGCCCTAAAATTGTATAAATAGGGAACCTTAGACATTTCATTGCATAAGCTTATTGACACACACACACACACAACGGAGACAAGCTTATCATTCCTAAGCTTATTTGGAGGATGAAGTCGAGCCAAGAGGAGGAATGAGAAATGTGTGAAGACCTAAATTATTTTAAAAATTATTAAGACCTATTTGTTAGGCAATTAAATTAAATATTTGTGGCTAGGAGTTATTAAACTACCTAGTCGGCCCATAGCGCCACACTAAATTACTTTGAAGCCTGGATATCGACCGGAGTTCCATAGGGCATTGAAGCGTCTGGAAGGCCGATCGAAGTTTCTGAATAATGGAGCTGGAGCCATCGAGCTTGCTGAATATGCCAGGAAGGTGGAAGTCGGGTGCTATTTTTCACCCTTGTCTTCCGAAGGTCTTGGTTATTCTTCTAAGCAAGTTTAAATAGTTTCCATTAGGTTTTCTTGTGAAAGTACTATTGTAACTTACAAGTTTTGACTAGTGGAACGGTTCGACCACGAACCCGGAGACGTAGGCAATTGCCGAACTCCGTAATCAATCATTGTGCAATTGTCTTATTGTCTTGCATTTTATTTTAAATTGATTACTTAAAAGGAGTAAATTATCGGTAAATAATTAAAGCCTACAAGGGTCCGAGATCAGGTAGTAATAACTTGATTATTTTCGGATCATGTTTGGTATTAGAGCTGGTGATCTTGCAAAGCTAATCTCCAAGTTTGGTATATTTTTTTTTAGTAAATCTGATTAACAAAGTGATTGCTTCAAGATTGGTGCAGTTGGTTCAATTTGTGTGAACAGGGTACAAGTGCACTATGGGCAAGATGTCTAACAGGCAAAGCTCGAAGAGATTGAAGCTTATAATCACCAGATCCAGGAAGAGAACTCTCTCCTGCGATCAATGTATTACTCCTTGGAAGAGGAGAATGCTCATTTGAAATCAGAACTACAAACCAAGGATGAGCTCTTGGCAAGGTTGCAGTGTGGTGATCAGAGGAAGGAAATACCTTCAACTTCAGATGCAGAGGCCATGGTAGATGATTGCACTGTAAGTTGTTCACCACTGGAATCTTCTTCTTCCTCCCATTCGGTTTCGGATTCAGGTAATGAAGTCTTTGGTTTGTTTGAAAAGCATACTAGAGGCATTGGATCCAAGTTACTAGATAAAATGGGATTTGATGGAAGAGGCCTTGGTAAAAATGGCCAAGGCATTGCTAACCCAATACAGGTCGAGGATCATCCTCGTTTTGTAGGTTTGGGTTATCCTAGTGTGGGAATGGAAATTGGAGAATGCTCCAAGAACGCTGATGGGAGACAAGCTTCTGAAAGCAAAGTGAATACCCCACTAGTCCTGCAAGAAGATTCTGAGCAGGAAAGTTGTGCTTCGTCGTCACAGGTAAGATGTGGTAAGAGAAATCAGTGAAGAGGTAATGAGATTCCACCTCCAGTTTCTTACCATAATCATAAGCACAATAAAACTTCTGATCCACTTTTTCAGCTTAAGAAGTATGGTTATGATTTTCAGAAGATGTGGAATTCCTTTCCATGTACTTTTTGTGGATTGCATAATCATTCAGTGGCCAGATGCTGGAAGAGAAGGACACTGATGAAGAAGTTGATGTTGTTTGTCAGGAACAAGGAAAATCAGAAAGACCAATCTCGTCATGCAGAGTCGAGAAATGGCAGAAAGAGTTCCTCATCCCAGAAGAAGGAGATTAAGAGGAATTTTTGTGCTCATTTCCAGAGGAATGGGCATCGGGTGGAAAATTGCTAGAAACTACATCCATCTCACCATCAGAGTAATGGCAAGCCAAAGATGGAATGGAGGCCTATTGCAAAGGCAAAGGAAGTTTCTACTCCACCACCAGTTGACAAGTCAACCCAGGACCAGGTAATACCTGAAAGTGAAAGTCCTTTAAAATGGGTAAGTCAACAATTTTTCAATTATATATTGCATAATTCAGATTGATGAATCGTATGCAGTATTAAGTTTGGAGATCAGATTCTGTGAGAAAATGCTGAGAGAAAGGTTTACAATACTCAGTGGATTTTCTTACTTAGAAAATTTGATTAATGCTCCAAACATATCTCCTAATCAGCTTGTGAGTACCTGTTACAGCTTGGACACAGGAATTAACTCATATAAAGCTTGGAGATTGATCTGCCATTTGTGCAGACAGTAGAGTTCACAGAGATCAGCTCGGAACTTCATTCTGTGTAGAGGCATTGTGACTGTGCAGCAGAATGGTAGCTGAATCATCGTTGGCATTGACGTCAGATCGGAACTTCATTCTGTGTAGAGGTATTGTGACCTGTAGCAGAATGGTACCTGATATTAGTATGTCAACAAGAGGAGCTCTCAAAGGATCAGAACTCGTGGAACATTCATTCGAATGGGTGTCAAGGCATTGGACCACACAAGGTCGAATGGTAGCTGATCACTCAGATGTAACAGACTTAGCATCATGCATTGGAGGCTCGAGGTCTTGTTAAAAGAGGCTTAGCATCATGCATCGGAGGCGTTGAGGTCTGTAATAGACTTAGCATCATGCATTGGAGGCTCAAGGTCTTGAAAGAGGCTTAACCATCTTCGGAGGCGTTGAGGTCTGATAAGAGACTTAGCATCATGCATTGGAGGCTCGAGGTCTTGAAAGAGGCTTAGCATCATGCATCGGAGGCGTTGAGGTCTACAGAGACTTAGCATCATGCATTGGAGGCTTGAGGTCTTGAAAGAGGCTTAGCATCATGCATCGGAGGTGTTGAGGTCTGAAAAGGGACAAGTCATTGTCCATCATTGACATCGGATCAATCAAAGCTCTACGTAACATGGAGTTCCTTCAAACCAGTTTGGATTCTGTGGAATCAACTCGGAGCCAGGAGCTGTGTTATAGAGTAAAAGAAGATCCTTGTTGTCAGATATCAAGAAGCTTAGCACCACACAGAAGGAGCGTTGAGGTTTCATTCAGAAACTTAGCACCATAAAGCGGAGGCGTGGAGGTCTTCTTCGGATATCAGAGTGGCGCAGCGGAAGCGTCGTGGGCCCATAACCCACAGGTCCCAGGATCGGAGCAGAGTTTTCGAAGTGAGAAGGTTTGGAGGAGAAGACCCAAGGGTCTACTACAGCAGCACTTCCTGAGGTGGCAGCAGAGTTTTTCAGATTCAGGACAGTATGGAAAAAGCTTTTTGGGACAAAAAGTTTTTCTCAGTGGGGAGGTGTGATCAGGGGATCATTTTCAAAAGTTCCCTAAACATCCCTAAATGGTGTCAGTGTAGAAGATCATCTCGAGAGCTTTCCAACGACTGTGAGAATGTGACAAACGGACATCGGGAGCTCTAGATATGTCCGGTCAAAGTTCAGTCAGCAAGGAAAGTCAACTCTAGTCAACTGGTCAATATTGGACCAATCGCACTGTGACACGTGGCTTGCCAGAGGCTCAACTTTTGTTCGGAGGGGAGCTTCGTGTGGAATTTCGACGTGGTGGGTCGATTTTCCTCGATTTTCCTATCGGGAGACGACAAGTGGGCTATATGCTATTTACCGAGTTAATTATTTCCATACCACATTACAGGGGTCGAAATTATATTATCTTGGTAAGTCCACTTTCCAAATGGCACGCATATATGCCAAACCACTATATATATTAATGTTTATACATTAGTATTAAACCATATTAATACACTAAGTATTAAACCCATACATAACCGCCAACACCATGTTATGTTAAGGACCACATGGAAGGAGGAGGTGAAGCGGTGGTAGGGGAATGCTTATTCCATGTGAAGGTTAAGGAAAGCGGTGAGTCAAACTGGGGGCGGTTAAGCCCAACGTGGTCCCATGACCACTTAAAATATGCGTGGAAAGGCTTAATAAAGCCTTAAACATTATCATTCAATAACCAAATGTGGGATATACCCAATTCAAATGTTAATATGGGATTTAATCCCATTAAAATATGCTCATTTGGGATTTATCCCTTATCAAATGCAAATTGGGATTAATCCCTTTTCATATGCAATCCGCCCAAATGGGATTTTTATCCCAAATTTCATGTACGGGTATTAGGCTAATATTAGCCTAAGGAGATATGAATGCATTTTTAAGGGCCCTATTTTTGTATAAATAGGGAACCTATTCAATTGTAATGGACACACATTACACACAAAGCTTATTATTTGTTAAGCTTATTTAGAGTGGGAGGTGAAGTCGAGCCAAGAGGAGAATGAGAAATTGTTTGTGTGAAGACCTAAATTATTTAGGCATTATTATTAGGATTATTATTGACCTATTATTTGTTAGGCAATAATAAATTAAATATTTGTGGCTAGGAGTTATTAAACTACCTAGTCGGCCCATAGCCACAAATTACTTGTGAAATCCTGGATTGTCAACCGGAGTGCTAGGGCGTTGCATTGATAGGCCGATCGAGGAAGGCCGATCGAGCTTGAGCCAGGAGATTGTGCCAGGAAGGTGGAAGTCGGGTGATATTTTTCACCCTTGTTTCCGAAGGTCTGGTTATTCTTCTAAGCAAGTTTAAATAGTTTCCATTAGGTTTTCTTGTGAAAGTACTATTGTAACTTACAAGTTTTGACTAGTGGAACGGTTCGACCACGAACCCGGAGACGTAGGCAATTGCCGAACTCCGTAATCAATCTTTGTGCAATTGTCTTATTGTCTTGCATTTATTTTAAATTGATTACTTAAAAGGAGTAAATTATCGGCAAATAATTAAAGCCTACAAGGGTCCGAGATCAGGTAGTAATAATCTGATTATTTTTACTCCCTAAGACCTATGACTCTACACATCATAAAATATCAAGGAAATGGTCCTTACTAAGATGTCTTGGGTGCAAAGCATGAAAATGATTAATGAGATTAGAGTATTTTATTAACACAATCAATGTTTTATACCCTGCAGAAAGATTCAAATGGGAGGAGGAAGTATAATAGGAATTATAGCTCGTTCGTTTGTTTATTTATTTTTGTTTTAGTTTTTATAAGATGAGATTCTACCTAGCATTGTGCGTGTTAAGGAAATAAACTAGTACTTAACATAGCGAAGGATTAGTTAAATATTTTTATAACATAGGTACAACATTGAGTACGACTTCACATCTATTTCAACACTATAAAATATAGCCACATTGGTATTAATTTTGTAAAATATATCAAGAACAATTTTTCAAACAGCAATACATATCATTATTGTATGGTAATTCATTTATTGTAATATAAATATAACTTTATAATGACAACTCATTAATTACAACATATCACATCCAGAAAATTCCTCTTGGTCGGAGTACTTGCAAGCAATGTTCCGTCAATCCTAGAACTGAGTATGGAAATCCCTTACACTCAAGAAAAAAATAACGCATTCATCATTTCAAGAAATTAAAACGAAGTCAGAGAAATAGAAAGAGAGAGAAATAGAGAGAGATCATTTCCTCACACATTCACACTTTTACATTCCTTTTTTATTACTTTTTCGTTTTCGATTATAGAGAGGGTAAAGAATAGAAACAAATTATAGAACTCACTTTATTTTCTATTCACCATATCATAACCACATACATCACGTATCCAGTTTAATTTCTCTTCAAATGCATAAACATTATTAACACATTTACATTTTCAAACCAATCAACATTTCATAATTATTTCCAAAGAGAGTGAAGGGAATAGAGAGAAAAAATTATAATTTTCAAAACCATTTATACAATAAATTGACCAATTTCATACTCTATAAATTATGAGACAACATTATAAAAATATTCCACGAGATGTTAGTAGTCGAACGAGGTCCTTAGAACGTTGGTTGATCTAAAGTTTCAATTTTTTGAAAGCTAGCTGAAAAGGTTAAAGTGCTTATACACTAGACCTTGAACACGCTAATTTTAACTTCAAACACAAAGATCAATGAAATTTTATTAAATAAAAAGGTAAATATTAATTAAATCTTAATTAATTAATTAATGATAAAAATTAGTTTACGACATAGTGGGAGAAGTACTTACTCGAAATGGATGAAACGAAGTCCAAAATTATTAGAAGAATAAAATGATAATGATGAGGATGATAAACCAGTGAGAAAAGACATTTCATAATTTAAAAAAAAAAAATCATTGTAATTTTGGGAAGTCAAAATTAGCTAATAACACCAAAATTAATTTAAATGACTTTGCTAATAGATATTTCCTAAATTTTTGTTGTGTGTGTTCATGTGGTTTTTCTTAGCTAGTGACAACTTTCTACTTGCAAAATGGATGGGATGGTGAATTCTTGGTTCAATGGATGGGATGGTGAATTACTCCTTTGCTTGGTTACCCAAGGATTGCTCTAATTTTATTTCCTGAAGCATCCACATGTACAATATTTTTTTGTCCAATCTGGAAATAATATAATGGGCACATTAACTAAGTTTTTCTTTAATTACATAAATTCATATTGAAATTACGTGGTTCATTCTAATTTTGCACCTTTCAGTAGTAATTTCTCCATAGATTGGATAATTCTAGCATATCCCCTAATGAATTTCCTGAAGTAACCAGTATGTGTAAGGAATGCACAAACTTATGATGGATTTGTACGATATTTGAGCTCAATTATAACCATTTTTTTTCTTGATCCATGAGAATACATTTTTTTCAAACAACATGACCAAGCAATACTACAAAAAGTGTAAATAAAAATCATTTCTTAATATTTAAGGCAATGTGCAATGCTCTACATTGTTCTAATATTAAACATACCTTAGATATATTATTTTTGAATGAAGAGAAGAATTTCATTGAAATATAATTCGATTCCTTTTTCATTAAAGAAATATTTAACATGTAGTGACAAGCTATGTCTTTGGATGAACCCATTTTCATTTACGCATTTTTAAATTTAAAAGGCATTATTCAGTAATAGCGCTACATTCCAAAATGAATCAATTAAAGGATTTCCATTCATTTGTGAATTAGATGGTTTTTTACCGAGTATTCTTGCCATAATTAAATGTTTAACAATAGCCACTGAATCCATATGTTAATGAATATACCTTGTTTCCTAACTATTTTTCCAAATTTTCATCCATGAACCACATTTGGAATATTGATCATTGACACATGCATCATTCAAATTCTATAATCAGTTAAATAGTTATAATTTCTTGTGTTTTCTAATTTGTTTGATATGACTACTGAGCTCACCCAATATGATATCTCTATAGGATAGATTAATCTCATAGTCCACCATGTAAGTTCTACTTTGGATTTTATGTTCATGTTTACATTCAATCCACTATGGAATTTTATCGGATGCTCGCATCTTGTCCCAATGATCTGTATTTACCTTATGTGTTGATGGATCCATGATCCCTTTATTTGGTGAATTGAGTGGTGAAACACATCTCAATGAAGGATAGAGTAAAGTAGTCTTTCAAATGGTGGAAATTTTAACTTTGGTCTCCCATAGTTAAGGGAACTTTAATGTCTTTACAATACAAAAAGCACTCAAAAATAAAAGAGATGCACTAGGAAAATGTGTTATAGGGGATACATTTTAGGAATGTGTTTACATGTAGAATGGTTAAATTAGAATAGGTGGGCATTATCCCCCAACTTGGCTCTCCTAATTTGGACCCTTTTTTTCTTCCATATTTAGATATCATATATATTCCTCTTCTTCATGGCACACTTCAAATCTCATATGGTTAGGTGTAATAGGGTTTAGGTTCACATATTTTGAATAATTTTCCATGTCTTCCTCATCCTTAGGGTCTTCTTCTTCCTCCTTAATATTTCCTACCATGGACACCCATTTACTTTGTCAGTGTACATTGCCCTTTTTATGGTTCAGTCCCACTACTGTTCTTTCCAAAATTCCTTTTCTTAGATGGTTCTTTAGGATATGGTAATTTAGCTCTCCCTTCTGAGTCAATAGGTTCAATGGCATAAGTTATTTTTTGATCTTTTTAAGAATTACATTTTCCATGGTTTCACATGACTATCTTTAAACATAAACGTTTTGAAATGAAGTTTGCTACATGCATGTTTATCTCTTCTCTTGTTTTACATTTGGTTTTCAATGGATGAATGATAGGTCTACAAACCATTTAGGATGTTCAATTCTTCTTGATCTTTTAATATGTCAGCCAGTAATACAATTTTTGAATTTGAAGCTCTAAACATTGCTTTGGGCACAACACTATAGTTTATCAATTGACATAAAGTTAAGTTTCTAGGTAAAACAAATAAATGCATAATACCTATTGCATTTGATATAACTAAGGCTCTTATGACATGTGTACTTCCCATCATGTGCAATTACTATTTTTAATTTTAGTGCATAATTCAGTGTGAAGTTGATCCTCATGTTTTACTTTAGGTACATGTTTTTTTTTTTAAATTCAACTCAAGAATGCTTAATACTCATTGTTTAGAGGTTATGAAGAAATGTGGAGTACCTTTTTGTTCTACCTAAAAATATGTTATGTCCTTAGATTCATGCTCTTTACACATCAAATGGTTCAATCCCACTTATGTATCCACATAATGGAAGACCTTCTCAATTCCCAGGGGATATGGATTTCTCCATTTGTATCAATATAATCTTGACCAACAATTATGTCATAGTCACAAATCCAATAATTGGTGATATTTTAGGCTTAGTTGGAGACTTGATGTTGTACAATTGTTCATTGTTTGAATGGATTACCCATTGGTTTTAATACAATGTAGGAAATTCAACCAATTTATTCCATTCATCTACAACCCCGTTCAAAGTAATGCTCAAATAGCGATGTTTTCTTGATGAGTGAACTTGAAATCAAATTTCAACGTATGTGCATACTCAAGGACATAGGTTCTATGGGGATAGTAACAATGTTCAGACCTATTATTGGCATATGGAAATAACTCCATTGTTAGGTTAGATTCCATCTAAATTTTTTACCCAATGTTGAATTGTGATATTTCCATCAAACCCATTTCTTCCTCAACCACACGGGATAGCCCTATCAAGAATATTCAGGTCAATCAACCAAATTTCCCTTGTGTAAGCTTAGTATCCCACATGTATTTCCACATACTTAAGAACACCGATTGGATCTACCATCCCATGTCATCTAACAATTTTTAGTGAAATCACATCATGGTTTAACACAAGTGAGTGATTGAGCTCTAGTGTGATTGGATAGATGGCTATCTCCAAACTTCTACTTGAGATAGACCTCCTGAATGTCTGGTTCTTGATGGGTAAACTACCTGCCACAATCTACTTACATAACATGGAGAATCTCTCAAATTATGGGACTTTGCAAATTGAGAGAGCTCTCTGGATGAAGGTTAGTTCCTATTCCTCTATTCAGGTGCACACATACAATTTGTAGAGGGTCCAATTCTGAAACCTATTCTAATTTTCTAAAGGAGATAGGGTTGAAAAAATATGTAAGAAAATAAACCTAAACTAACAAAGGTGATGCACCAAAGGAATGTTGAACACTTGCTTTGCAATAAACACAAACCATAAAAATGTGATACAATCACCATGCACAGGCAACCAGGGTTGGAATGAGAGATCAGGAAAGAGACAATGAATGCAAGAGAGGGCTGAAAATCATCCACATAGATGTATAATTGCTCCAGAGTTGATACAGTACACTACAACGGCCAAGAGGAAAGCTTTGTATTATAATCTAAATGGGAGGCTTAAAAACTCAACAAATTCACCTGTAGAACAGAGAAGAAGGGAGGGTGCAAAGAAAGAATGTATAACCCCTTGAAAATTTCCCCTCCTTACAATATATAGGAAGAATTAGATAAGGAGATATACAAAATATGAATTCTTGTTCAACCATCCCAACAGAGCAATGAATTTTCCTGCAACAATAACAGGGTCTACTGCAAAACCCATGCCTCTGTTACTGTTATTTTTTAAGAAAGAAAGGAAGCCCATACTTCATTATAGTGGTAGGTGATAAGAATTATAGGTTCAAAAATGGAGGACTGTATTTTTTCATTTTGGTGCCAGGTGAGTAGCAGACGTTGAGATTTTCTAAAAATTCACGCCTTGCTCAAATCTAAGTTCCCAGTTGAAAGATATGGCTATTTGAAGGTCAAGGAGAGGCGTTTAACGTGGAATCACAATTTTTAAAAGAGTTTATCCATGCAAGATGCATGTGACAGCCCCATGCATCTTAATATTTCACCCCCCTCCTTTCACTCTTGAAGTTACACCGATTGGACACTTGGCATCATCCACGGGCCTACTTTGTTTCCTTTGTGTTTTGGCTAAGTCCCTGTTTAACAGATCACTATGTATGGACCCTAAACACATGGAGATCTTAGCGCACATTTTGAGGGACCTTCCTTTGGATTTTGCCTTCGAAGTTATGCATCGATGAGGCACATGGAGGCTTCCGTTGGCTCTGTTACTTTACTTAGACTTTTCAATGGTCAGTTCTGCCTTTTTGGGCTCTGACCACATGGAGAGCATGCACTCGTTTGGGGACCTGCCTTTGGATTTTATCTTTGAAGTTATGCTGATGAGGTACATGGAGGCTTCTGCTAGCTCTGTTGCTTTGCTTAGACTTTTCAACGGTCGGTTCTATTTTTTCGGGCTCTGACCACATGGAGAGCCTGCACTCTTTTGGGGACCTGCTTTTAGATTTTACCTTTGAAGTTACGTCGATTGAGACATTTGGAGGCTTTACATTGGCTTTGTTGCTTTGCTTAGAATTTTCAATGGCCGGTTTAAATTTCTCGGGCTCTGACCACATGGAGAGCCTGCACATGTTTGGGGACCCCACTTTTGAGCACCATACCAAAAGTGCACCGATGAGGCACTTGGAGGATTCCGCTGGCATTTTGAAGTTCGGGTTGGGGTGTAAGGTGCATAAGAGAAATAGAGGGAAGGTTCGGGTAATTGAAGGAGGGTGTGTGGCTCTATAGGGTGTACACGGGCGCGTGATAGGAAGACCCAAAGCTTAACTGATTTGGAAGGTATCTGCAGAGGGGCACGCGAAAGAATTTGCAAGGCGCAGGGAGTGCGCAGAAGGACTACAGCCTATGCAAAGTTCCAAATGAGAAAGCCTGCACAAGCGCAACCTGAAATGTAAAGCATCAGAGTTAGAATGAAGTAAAAAGTCATCCATAAAGCTAGGAGAGTTATTTGGAGAACACTTGTATTTAGATTTTAAAAAAAAAGTTTATGTTTTAGATAGGGTTGTTGTCACATTTTAGATATTCAAATTGTCAATTGTTTTTCTTTGTAAAATAAAGTTAAAGTGGCATAGTATGTAATGGATGTGTGTACATGATGTTTTTCGGGGGACGCATTGGTAGACGTTTGTAGCGGTTGATGGAAAATGTTGGGAAAATCAGTACATCTTCAAGATCACAGACACAAAAGAGTGTTGTAAAATTCAGTTGCCTTATCAAGGGTTAACCCCTGTGATTTGTGAATTGTTAAAGGCCATGCCAATGTTAAAATAATCTAACGATGTGTGCCTTTTATTTTCGGAGGAACCAGAATATGTGTTTGGTGTGTGGTATCCTTTTTTGGTCCTGTGTATTTCTATAAATTCACAACTACATGTAATGTCCGAGATGGAGGTGTGCATATTTAGGCATACATTATAGTAATTACTCGCTCATGAGCATCATTGACCAAGATGGCTTGAACCCATAAATTTTTAGGAAGCATAGATTCTTCACCTTCACAAATGAGTATTGTAATTTCAAGTTACATATTGGTTTTTCTATATCCTCCATGTTTTCCATTTTGTTCATCCTTACTCAATGCAAATGGCATGTTCAGGGCTTGCATTTTCTACTTTTTATGTAAAGTGGTTAACACATTAATAACATATAGATGTGTTGCATTAGTAAAAGTATATTATTCTATAGGGGAAATACATAAAGGAGCTTTAGACATCAAAAGGGATTAGTTTTATTTTATAGCAATTGTATTGTAATATTGAATAATAAGTTTTTGAAAATGAGTTATGTACTTAAAGCACCTTGTTGTCCTAAGTTGGTGGTTAAAATTACCATTGTTATGAATTGTAGCCAAACAATTTGTTCACCAAGCTCAGTTCCAAATATTTGATGTTGAGGGGCCCTATTGGGTGCAATCAGGAAGACATTTCACATTATTTCATTTATATAGTAATCATATTTTAAGCACGTCCTCCTCAGAAATTCTTGTATCAGAATTGTATTTGTTTTTAATGGTTGCATGTTCTATATGACAAGGCTGATATGTTGCTAGTAGTGTAGCCCAATTATGACTTAATGTTTCTTTGCAGATGTCGATGTTAATTAGAATATCACGGAATAGTTGTATAGTAATATCTCTATAAAGAAAAAATCTACATATGGGGGTCATTATATTGTGAGGGAACACTCTAACAATTGCTTTTCTTTGTATTTCTTTCCATTGGTTTATTTTTTGGCGTGTATCATATTACCACGAATTTTTTGTTTTTGTTAAGTTGTTGGTATCTAACCAAGTGGATCTTTTCATGTATACATCAAAAATTGTTGATACTATTTCTCACATTGGCTATTAGTGAGAGATTTGGTTGTAATTGTTTTGTGTATAGAAAGTGTTACAAAAGTATGACTATATACAGATAAAGGTAACTTTAGTAGTTTATGGCATGTTTGATGTGCACCTAATTCTCGATCTAATATTGTTTCAGGAAAAAATTATTGTATGCATTGTTGATTGTGTTTTCAGTCATTATATTCTATGCTATCCTTATTAACATGTGATGGTATGTTTTTATATATTCACCTATAATTTATTTATAAATCTATATTAAAAAATGTATTTCTAAGAGATGAACATGTATGCAATTTCACGATTAAAAAATATCCTAAGATCCCAACTAAATACTTTAATACGTAGAAGTCCCACCAGTTTTTACATTAAGGCAATCATTAAAAAAATTATGTGCAATATATATGGCCAATGTCAGATTATCTCTCAGTCTTCCATTTTGATCGACCTAAGAGAAATTATACATAAAATTCATCTAGATTGTCGTTCCAGAAGATCCTCTTGATTAAAAAAAACATAATACCTACCTTACTACCAATATATACCATAGCAGTGCAACCCTCCTCCAAATCTTGGCCATGGCATTGCCCCATTCACAAGTGGAAGAATTTGTATACATACAAAATTTGTAGATGTGGTATATATATTATTATGATTATTATACTTTGTAGTCTTCCGCCACATCAAAGAGATTGACAATGCACATAAAGATTACTCTGATGGATCTCATATTCAATATGGTTATTTCAGTAAGGAAAAATACAACTATCTTGTTATTTAAGTTATCACAAGCCATGTTTTTTAATTAGCATCTGTGTTTTTGTTCTTTTCTTCCATGGGTTGCCTATTATGTCAAACTAAAATTACAGGTATTCAAAAGCAACAATTTAAATGCAAAATGTTACAAACCTTTTCTGCAGTGGTGGCTTCCTCCTCAGGGACCATTCGTGATCGAGATAATATGAAATGGGGTAAAGAAAAGCTAAAAGAATTAAACAAGAAAACAGAGGCGAAAGGATAGCATAATAGTTGTGGTTGATGACAAAGAGAGAGGGGTAATGTGGTTATGTAGCACAAATCAAATCAGCATATCCGGTTTGTAAACCTATCTATTATGTATTCTCCCACACATCCACTTGACAAGAAAACCAGGCAGCAAAAAAGGTCGAGAAGAAGCCCTTAGATTAGGTAAGACAGATGTCAATAACCTGGCCTTTCTAATATACACCTCGCCAAACACATTTAAGTTGTTCTGATTTCTGAATAGGAAAATTAAAAAATAAACAAGATGACAGGCAGGTCAAAGTTTCACTACATCATCATCAAGATCCTACCAAGTTGTAGACACTCCTTCGGCATAATTATGATGGTTGTTTACTCGTTACAGTGGTGCCATGGTATGTTATATGCAGATGATCACTGATTGTAGGTCGACTTCCAGGGAAACAGACAATGAAATCATGAATAATGGAAAACTCATATGAGAAAAGGTCGGATGCCAGAAAAGGTAACTCATTTGATTTAGACTTATGTTGGACAAAATGAGGGGTACTATTGAGTAACGCCAAACTATTGCAACTGATCTGATCTTTTCTTTCTAGACTTCACACCTTCACACGCCCGGGGGACTTGAACCTAGGACTCCCACCCGTTCTCACATATTTGGCTCTGTCGGCTATTACATCACACACCTCTTGCGTAATCGAAATTTCATTTCTTGTTTATTTATATGATTAAAAACTAAATAAATCATTCACCTAGCATTCATATTTGGGCATGGGACCGAAAGGGATTTGAGTTTTGTTTCCCATATACATTAAATAGATTCAATTCGCATCCATCTCATAAATAATTAAAAAATCAATAGCTTATTTGGCATGCATTTTATAACTACTTAATAACTAGAAAAATTCATTTATAGATGCATATGGGAGAGGTTGATAGGCGTATGTAATATATTATATGTTATGTACTTTGAAAAAAACAATATCAAAAGGGAATGTGATATGGTGCATGTAGTTGGAACTTTAAATTCTCAAAAAATCATAGTTTCAAAGAACTATTTTAAGTAAAATGAATCCAAAACTATTATGTGAAATAATGTACATGAGATAAAATTCACATTTTCTCATGACCTTTAAAAAAATATTTTTTATAATTGTTGTTGGCTCAAGATAATAAGCTTCAAACGTGTTGGCACATGACTTCCCCGACATAAATTATATGATGTAATGAATGACTAACAAGAAATCAAAATAAATTTATTAGGTTTCAATTAATAGATGACGAACCTAAGAAAAATGTAATATATAAAGTTGAGATGTATTCATCCACAATTCTCTCGAACAGACTCATCTCCGCCTGAATCTCGACGCCTCCTACCACCACTTCTTGGTTTCCAATAACGTCATTCACACTTTTCTCAGTTGTACCAAACGATTCCAAGACTAAATTTGCCATGTGCCATCCATTTCCAATTTCCGGGCTATTTAATGCATTCACAGTCACCACGTAGCGATTTTCTCCTTTTAGAATTATAAATGTCTTTGTATTTTCCTCCTCCGTTGCAATATATTGCTCTGAAAACTGACGTGGAACTGAGGAAGAGGAAGTAGCTTCGTATTTAATACAAACATTGCCACAGTGCTAGGAAAATGGTGGAGGCGTAGTGGTCAAGAGAGAGAGATCTTTGTCTACATACAATATTGGTATTAATGTTCATAGCAAGTGCCACGTCTATCTCACTTCTCTGCTCGAGCCATGTAGATTCCTGAACAATCTTGAAAACTACAGAGTAACAGACCTATTGAATTCTTAAATGGGGCATCAATCTATGGAATTTGGGTCTCAAATTTTTAATCATCAGATGAGAATGGGCAGGTCTCCTTGCCATCCAACAGATTCAGCCCTCAACCCTGTATACATGTCAATTCAGGCCTAAACTAGACAGATTGTAATATTAATTATGATGCTTGTTTACTAGTTACAGTGCTGCCATGGTATGTTATATGCAGATGATGATCACTGATTGCAGGAAAACAGACAATGAAATCATGAATTATGGAAAACTCATGTGAGGAAAGGCAGGGAGCCACTCATTTATAAGTTCGACAAAAATTGAGGGGTACTATACAGTACCGCCAAGTAGTTGGATCTGCTGATCCGATCACGTCTTTCAAGACGACGATTACACATGCCCCTGGGACTTGAACCTGGGTATTCTACCCGTTCTCAGATCTCTGGCTCTGCTGGCCAATGGATCACGCGCATCCTGCGCAATTACAATTTCATTTCATGTTTATTTATATGATTAAATTAATTAAATAAATCATTCGCTCCGCATTCATATTTGCGCATGGGACCGAAAGGGATTTGAGATGCGTTTCCCATATTATGATTAAATAAATTCAATTTGCACGCATCTCATAAATAATTCAAAAACAATAACTTTTTTCCATGCATTTCGTAACTACTAAAAAAACATTGTTTACTTTATTTAATAATTAATGAAAGCCACCACGAAATACTTTTATTTCACGTGTGAGGTTAATAATAGTTCATATATTCGATGGTATTTGGGGGAATGAAATGTGTATTATACTTATTTTATTATGGGGGCTTGTTTTTTTGGGGGGGTTATGTTAGAACCAACACGTGTATCTAAAAGATGAAAGATGTGTAATGTGTAATGGTTAGTTTGATAGTGAATTTTGATAAGGTTATATACTGTTAGATTTTAGAATGAAGTAGCAATTATGTAAATAATATCTAAAGGGTGTCCTCTATAGTGTATTTTTTTGTAAGTTTTGTATTCGAGGATTTAAATGTTTTGAGACATTTTGTCAAACAGTTTATATGTGTTATGTATACGTGTATATTTTGCATACAATCATCGTGACACTAACTATATAGCAGGTAATAAAATGTAGGGTGAAAGGCACATATATGAAATTGAGGCAGAGGAGTTGTAGGCAAATGTCAATTGTACAGTAAAAACTTTAGAGTAGCCAAAATATTTTATAAACTAAGAAACTAACAAATGCAAAACTAGAATCGTGCACAACATGAATAGTCTTTTATCAAAAGTTTGTTAATGAATCCATCCACATGACCCAATCCAAATTTGAGTTCACGACTAATTAAGAGAATGGAACTTAAAACAAAAATACAATCCCTATAAAATGTTTACCCTTGTTTGATTTCCACCTAACGTTCCTCAAAAATCAACATCATAACATAAAAAAAAACAAGCCTAGAATTAATAATAGAAATTTGTTTACCACAAGATTTCAGGGACTTTAGTAATACATTCATGTGTCAATTTGTGTCACTCAAAATATGTTTTCAAATAAATATTATCTTCTATGAGTTTTTTTTTCAAAGTCAAAGTAGAGGTAAAATACGTATTGTGCTCCTTATCTTTTTGACATAGTAATAATAGAGAATCTAAGAGATTTTGAAAAACCATCTAAGTATTTCCATTACTTAATTTTTCTTCCCAAGCTATAGGTTGAATTGGCCTAGTAAAGGATCCATTTGGTGGTGTGCATGTTTTTTAATATTGTTCATGAGATGGTTTACAAAAATTAGGGAAGACACTAACAAAATTTTGATTACAAATTCAAGAACATTCTAGAATATTTTGTATAACATGCCAAGTTCCTATAAAAGAATAAAATAATCATCCAACAAAGTACACCAAAGCATCTATTTGTCATGGCTGAAAAACAATAAAATGATATTAAAAAGAGCAACAAAATCGATATGCTACCTAATTTTGCAAAAGGCTATCCATTGCAAGGTTGGAATTTTTTTGATGCATTCATTTTTTCTAAATGACACTAGAGCTCGTTGGAGGTATTTCTCTCTTCTTGAATAATATCTTCTAATTACATCCCTAGGTGGGGGGATTAACCCTACATTATTCATCGTTTGTTGTACCTCATCATCACCCTCTTAGGTGATACACACCAAATCATGTACATCATTTTCATGATTATATATTTCATTCATTTTCCCTTTCAATGATCGCAATTGTTTGGAAACTATGTGTTTAGGATCATATCTCCTCAATGTATTCTCAAGAAAATTGAATGAATACCTTTGAACAGAAGAAAATTTAATGTCAAGCCATCTCCTAAATTCTCTGACTCCAACTATGAGAGGCAGTGGAGGATATGGCTTGAGCTTCTTCTCCTTGCATTTGCTAGCTAAGCCGTTGAGAAATTGAAAAGCAACCTCCTACTCTGCTAGCTTGTCTAGCACATGATATGGTAGTTGCATACGTGGATTCAAAGTCCCCTTAATCATTATTACAGTGTCCCTAGGATAAAACCATGCAGCTCCCATTTGTCTAATGAACTATAAAACTTCTACTAAAATCCTAGCCATTGGCTTTTCCATGACCAACTTATAAACTTTGGGATAGAATAAATTACATATTTCTTCAATACGTGCTCTGAATTTGTGTGCGTATAAATCAGAATAAGCCTCATTTACCTCACGAGGGCACCTAGATTTCCATATAGGTCAAAATTCAAGACAAACCAAAATTCCACAGATTGCATCCATTAAGTATGATGCCATGAAGAATGACTTCTTATTTCCCACGTATGCCTCCCTTTGGAAAATCAAAATCTGCAATACAATATGTCGTGAGGCAAGAATCTGATTGTCATCAATAATTAGTGACAAAAGAGGAATACAAGAAACATCCACTCTGGAAGTGGAAAGCTTGCCATATAGACGGTTCATTAGAGCCATTCTAATCCTTACCCCTAGCCTAAACCTCTATATATGGATGTTGTTCAGGTTGTCATCATCCATGTTATCGATGGGGTCCTTCGACCAGTTCTGCAAAACCATCCTCACTTGATGGGTTGCCATCCATGATTCGATGGTAGTTGAGTTATGCATCATATTGGCCTCTGGTAGCTTACAATATAATTCAAAAGCAACACCAGAGATGAAGGCTACTTTATTGTCCTCATTAAATTTGATGATATTGCAGTCCGTTTCGTGTACGAGTGAGGGTAAGAATAAGAGAGAGCAATTGAAGGCATGGGAATACCTCTGGTTTTGCATTTCTATTCAATATAATCCAAACCTTCTTATTGCTCTAATGTCTGCAGCTCTATTGACATGGTCGAGCATCATTGTATCTCCATCCACTGCATCTACAGAAGTTCTTTCTCTTTGAACAATTGAGAAAATGGACAAAATAATGTGGGAACTCATTATCCAACGAAGCAAGGTCTAGGATTTTGTCTCTCAACACTCTCTGGTCTGCATAAGTATACAGGAAAGTATCCACAATAGACTGCCCGAGAGACTATACTGAACCACTAGCCATTGCTTCAAAAGTTGATACTGTAGCCATTGTAAGCACAAGACTATGAAAATTTGGGTCTGCAAATGTCTTTGGTTAACGCCTCAAGTTTAGACTGGACAGATCTTTGTATTCAGGATGGCATGCCTATATTTATGATGCATGACATATGCTTTGATGTTTTCCCTAATTTAGAAACGTTTATTTTTTAAATGTTAGCCGTAAAATATGACCCACACACTTGTACCAATTAAGATTAGACAGAGTTCACTGAATGTCATTTACTAGCTTAACTGCCTGACATGTGGATGCCATGTGCAAACCTATGTGTAAGCCATGTCATACCATTATAATTGACTTGTAGCTACTCTGAGGCACTGAGGTGTCATTTATCTTTATTTCATTTCTTGAGTAGTAAAATTCTCGCAATTGCGAAGGTGTGAGTAGCAATATTCTCGCAACTGCAAAGTGCGAGGGGCAAAACCCATTGATTTTGAAGAAAAGCCCTTGATGGCACTACTAGTGGAGAACCTTTGACCATGACGAAAAAAATCTTATATATGTAAAGTGTGAGTAACAAGTTTTCGTCGTATGTGAGGTGCGAGGTACAAATTCTCATTGATTACAAGGTACAAAGCATGAATTCCTATTAACTATAAAACATGTTGACTTCTAACTAGGAATCTATGTAGAAATGATTTGGTGTGAGAAATAAAGAAATGTTAAATTGTGATCACTAAGTAAAATAAAAGTGTGAGTACTAAGAATATTTAGAGTGCAAGCACTAATCATATTTAATGTTTGAGTACTAATAATTTATTTAGAGTGTGAATACTAAGCAAATGGACTTAGAAAAGAATAAGGAAACACTTTTTAATATTAAAGGCTACAAGTATTGCATTTTGCCAACTCCTTTAAATCAAAGTGGGTCCCTAATTTGAAAGAAGGATTTTTTAAAATGGGGGGTGCTAAGCAATAACAATTGGTGGATTTGTGGGGAAAATACTACAAATTATTTAGAACCCACAATCTATGGTCTAAAATCTCAAAGAAAGATCATGAACTCAATACTAAAATTTTTCAAATTAAAAAGACACCTTAAAATTGAACACTTAATCATACTCAATGACATACTAAGTTCATGCATCAAAAAAGAATGAGTTTTGTGTCTATTTTGTGTTTATTAACCTTGTTATTTTCAAATAAGAAGTTTATCTCATACTTTATTTTATTATTATTTTTATATTTTACTACAACTTGGAAAGTTTTAAGAGAAGGGTATGCTTATGCATTGTTATACTACCATCCAAATGCCCATAGCCCTAATAGAGATACCTTTAGCTCTAATCATGGTCTTACTCCACTATTAATCAAGCTTCCATAGCTCTGGTAGAGATTACCATAATTATCTTCCTAGGAAATATGTTTTAGTTTACACTTATTGAAGATTTTATTTACATTCCTATGAAGGTTAGGAACCAAGTCAACATGGTTTAAGGGATTTTCAAGGAATACTCATTTGGGAACTCCTTCTTTCGGTAAAACTCATGATCAAATAGAACAATTTCTTAAATGTGTTTTAAGTGTAACTATACCCTTTTAGATGACCAAATTGTTCTAAAATTCACCCTTCTATTTTGGGGCATTTTATGTCTTAATGCAAACATAATTCAAAATAATTTAGTATTACTTTTATGCTCTTTCATTGCAATTCCCTACTATTTATCTTAATTCCTTGCATACAATGAGATTCTTCCCAAAAAATAAATCAATATGTTCCTAGATGAATCTTTATGCAAGGTAAGTTCAATCCAAAACAAACAATAAAGATAACAACCTAGTACTAACCCAAAATGACAATCTAACAAATACAAAAAAAACTATTCTAACAAAAATAGGAAATGTAGAAAGAAAATACTCTATGAAAGAAGTAAATAAACAAACTAAACTACAATACTTCCCTAAATTAACCATTCTTTTGGGACTTGAGATGGAGTAGAAAAGAAGTAGTGATTTAGGAATTATGCATTTACTAGCAGTAACATCACTTTTCCTTGCAAATATTTCAATATAAAGGCTTTTATGCCCAATATTTAAGCAATCTAATATTTTACAATCCAAAAAGGTGTGAATTCATTATGTTGGCCTTTTTTCTCATGGGAGTTTTCCTATAATAGTATAATATCTTAAATCTTGAATGTCTTTACTCTAGATTTTTTTTCAAACCATCTCTTGAAAATGTCTTGATGTTTACTAAAATTTTGAAGGACCGTGTCTCGTGCTTCCCCCATATGAAGAATGTCTAGGATTCTAGTTTGAATTTTATTGTCCCCCACCATGTATTATTGTTTGAACTCATAAGTAGAAAATATGATAGTGATTGAAAACATTGATTTCTACCCACATACCATCAGTAAAGGAGAGAAATTCATCATTTGTTTCAATTCAGTTCTGTCAGCCCATAAAGCATATTTTAAAAGAGAATTCCATTCTCTGGGTTTCTTATCTACAGACTTTTTGATGGAGTTAATAATAATTTTATTTGTAGATTTAGATACACCATTTCCTTGTGGATAGTAGTTTGAGGAAAACCTGATAACTGCCTTATTATCATATGTCCATACAAAAAATTCAGCATAAGAAAATTTTGGTCCGTTATCACATTAGAGAGAATGGATAACCAAACCTTGTTATATTATATTCTTCAAGAAATTGAATGATATAATTTTTTTTACAATTCTTAGTGGCTATCGCTTCAGTCCACTTTGTGTAATAATATGTGGAAGACAATAAGAACTTATGTCTACCTTATGAATTTGGGTTAATGAATCCAATGAAATCAATACCCTATTGTGCAAACGATCTTCCTTCAATCCCTAGTTGGAGTGGTATAATTTTTTATATTTCTCTATTTGTAAAATTTTGACATTGATGACAACTTCTTATATGAGAATGGGCATCATTGAAGAGTATTATCCAATAATAACAAGATTTTAAAATTTGGTGAGCATTGGCCCTTTCATATGGATGAATACTTCCCAAATTCTCATGAAAGTTACAAATTATATCAGAAACTTCATCTTTAGAAATACATCTCAAGTAAATTCCTTCATATTTCTTCTTATATAACATCCCTTTCTTGATCAAGAATTTGGAAATGAGAGGATTTCATCCTTAGATATCTCATTTGTTCTCTATTCAATTCAAGTGGGAAAACACCATATGAAAAATAATGAATAATGTTATCATACCATTCCTTACCCTTAATTTTTTGCTCATCTACCTACATGATGTCAATCCTTGGATCCACTTCTGTTATGAGTTGCACTAAGCCTTAACCTCTAACTATTTTGTTAGGATTGATCTCTAGATCAAACTCTTGCAGTTTAGCCATTCATTTTCCTCTTTGCTCCCCTATCTCATATTACCCTAACATTAGTTTTACATTTGGCTCTATAAAAATAGCACAATTCTTATTTATAAGGATATAATGCCTAAATTTATTGACTTCTTTAATTAGTGAAAAAATTGTTTGTCTTTCATGGACTAATTAAGTTGTGCATCCTTGATATTGGTGCTCATGAAAACAATAGGATGTTCATGATCTCCACTCTTTTGTGTGAGCAATGTTGCAACAGTGTGCCCATAAGCACATGAGTACATATAAAAAATATTTAGTAAAATTGGGACTAACTAGAATCAGTTCCTAGACTATTGCTTCCTTGATGTCTTGGAAATACTTCTTGGCCTCGGGAGTCTACTCAACCTTAGTGGAATTATTAGCATGACATTTATGGGTTTAACAATCTCTTCAAAACTATAAATGAACTTCTTTACAAACTTAATCTTTCCAAAGAAAGATTTTAATTCTTTTGTACATGTTCTCTTGTTGATGTGGGTAATGTGTTCACTCAAAGGATAATAGGATCTTAATGTCCTTCTCATTTTAGAGTCAAAATAAATGAATCAAAACATGAATTACATGTTTCTAGTCTTATAAATGTCCAGTGATGATATTGATGGAAAGTTTGACAGTCCTTATAGCACCACTCTTTATACTACCTCGTTATTCTACAAAGTAAACTATACATATCACCTACAAGACCAATGGGGTCCTAATTAATGGGTATTTCTCAAAATAAAAACAAACAGGAGGATAAGGAAGAGAGAAAAGTAATGTCTAGTAAAACCAATATTTCATAAAATTAAATTATGTGAATTAAGCATACACACTCGAATAACTAGATGCATTCATTATAGTTTATACATAAACTGATACACAACTGATACAAATATTCAAAGGAAATAAACACTATGAATACAGTATGCAATTGAACATCCATAAGAAAAAGATCATCAGATTGTTGAGCACACATCTATTACAATTTATCCAAATATAAAGCCTATTGCACATTCATTAAACTTGCAAAGCACAATTTAAAGGTCATAATTATAGCATGAAAATGATTATAATTCAGCAACAATTCAAAAATATCATACATTTGAGGAAATAAACACGAAATTACTTCAACTCTCAACAATTATTCAAACCAGTTTGCATTAGAATTATTGAATTCACCCACTTTGAATGGAAGGGTACAAGTGTATTTATACAAAATGGGATTCAAAGATTTCCTACCTATGTAGTGTCAACCAGACTATTTCAAAATGTTATCTAGGTATGCAAAATATCAAGAAGAACAACTAGCCTTTTACAAAATATCCTAACTGATTTAGCGAGGATGCTACATTAATCACATATTCTCAACGTGCCTAAGAAATATTCCTAGAAAACATTCTTTGTAATCACCTACTTTTCCTCCTTCACCACTAGTCCTTTAGAATTCCCTTGGGCTTTTTATGAGGGAGGTGTTTTGGATGTTGCCAACACATCCCTGGATATCTTGTAATCCTCATCAAGTTTGTTAAGGTCAATAATGGGATTTCTCAAGAGATTAAGAGTTGTGTCCAAAAGAGTCTTCTAAGAATCCATTATTTCCTCTAAAATATCCATGAGGGTTTGGGCCTTCAGAATCTTTTCCTTGGCATGAGATATTAGTTCAATAACCTTGGCTATGTCCACCTCATTTACCTCAATTTTTCTCTTATTAACGTACATCATGAATTGTCTAGATTACCATGAGAATTCATTCATGGTCACCACATCTTGATTCTCTATGCACACTCTTGATGATAGTTGCATTCCCGGACAATATTTGACTAACCTTGGAGATGATATCATCTAATTATTGGGGAATTATTCCCATTTTATCCTCTCAATATTCTAAATAGGTCTTTTCATAGGTTATATAAGTTTGGAAAAGGCCAATATATTCTATTGTTAGCACAACAAGATCCTAACATACTCCCTTCTTAGTGACCTTAATGATGACCTAGAACATCTGTGTAACAAAAACACTCTATTCAAAGTTGTGTCAAATTTTTTAGAAAATTATTGTCCCTTTTTCCTGTCATTTAGGCTCTTTTTCATAATATTAAAGAGGGATATGAGAGTTTTTCAACCTAGTTTGCAAGGTCATCTAGGACTATGGCATTTCCTTTTGTTTCCAATGTTTTGGCCTTCTCTTGGAGTCCCTTAACCATTTGTACTGCCAACTCAGTTGATGCTCTAATGGAGGACACTATATATTCTCTATATTCCACATCTTGGGATCCTTTAATATTCTTCATTGTAAGATAAAACAGGTCCTCTGAAGTTTTATGCCAAATTATAGCTTCATTGGTTGACATCCTTTTCCTATTCACTCTTTTCATTAATCTTATTCTAAGATTAAACTCAATGTTTATCTGTGGCTCCTCAATGGCTTCCAAAATTGGTTGTTCTTTTGGTGAGGCTAGAGATTGCTCTACCCAATCATGTTGCTTGCCCATGAGAAAGTACACTACTCGAGGGTTCCTTTTCCTTTCTCCTTGAAACCTGCTCCAGTTCTTTTGTTGTTGTTTCTTCCTCTATGAAGTGACAATTTCATATGCAACCAATAGGGAAGGACCTTGGACTTCTTCAGGAACTGCTTCTTAAACCTCTGAAGTGTCAGAATCAACAAGACCTTAGGAGAGGAAGTTGGTAACCTTTCACTACGTTGAGATTTGTTGCTCTGTATGAGCTCATGTCTCTCTTCTTAAAGAATCTCTTCTGATTACGCCCCTAGGTTGGGGAACTCGCCCCTGCATTCTTCATGTTTTGTTGGACGGCATCAACCTCCTCTTAAGTAATCCATACCCATTTTCATGTGAGCATTAGTGTTCATGATTGTACACTAAGAGTACTTCATATAATTTCCCCTTCAATGATCTCAAGTGTTTGGCAACTTTGTGTTTAGGATCGTAGCCTTCTTAATGTATGTTCAGACAAATTGAAAGACGTGCCTGATGAGCAGCAGCAGATTTAACATCAGACTCATCTTATCTGGGTGGAATTTTCTGACTCCATAGGTTTGTGAGACGGTAGTCGAGAATATGGCTTGAGCTCCTTCTCCTTACATTTTCTAGCTATGCCACTGAGGATTTGAAAAGCATTCTTCATGTTTTGTTGGACGGCGTCAACCTCCTCTTGGGTAATTTATACCCAATCATGAGCGTCAGGTTCATGATTATATACTTCATTCAATTGCCCCTTCAATGATCTTAAGTGTTTGGTAACTCTGTGCTTAGTGATTCTTGGTGGATGTAGCAAAAATTGGGTGAACCATGTTAAATACTATCTCTTTGTGTTGTGTTATTTTATTCTGCAATTTTATTTGAGACCTGTAATATTTTCTGCATATTAGTTTCTACTGTTGTGATTCTGTGAGGGATTATTCCGCATATTTTATCCCTTATTTCCTAACAATAATCACCCTCTTGGGTGATCCATACCCAATCATTAGCATCATGTTCATGCTTATATATTTCATTCAATCTCCCTTTCAATGATCAAAAGTGTTTAGAAACTTTGTGTTTAAGATCATATCTCTTCAATGTATGCTCAGGAAATTGATTGAATTCGTAAGAGCAACAATAGATTTAATATCATATCATTTTTTGAATTATCTAACTTCAATTGCGAGAGGCAGTGGAGGATATGGACTGAGATTATTTTCCTTGCATTTTCTAGCTATGTCATTAAGGATTTGAAAATTTCCCTCGTGATATACTAGCTTGTCAGGCACGCGATATGGTAGTTATAGAGGTGTGGTCAAAAGCCCCTAAATCATAATACCTATATACCTAGGATAGAACCATGTAGATCACATTTGTCTAATGTATTTCAAAACTTATTCTAAATCCTTGGGCTTGGCCATTAGATTTTCCATGACCAGATTATAAACTTTGGGATAGAATAAATTACATATTTCTTTAATATATTCTCTGAATCTGTGTGTTTATAAATCAAAATAATTCTCGTTTACTTCTTGGGGGCACCTGGGGTTCCATGGAGAGAAAAATTTAGAACAAACCAAAATTTCATAGATTGCATCCATTCAATATGATTCCATGAAGAATGAATTCTTGTTTCCCATGTATGTCTCCCTCTAGGAAATCACAATTTGTGATATAATATGCCCTAAGGCTAGAATATGATTGTCATCAATAATGAGTGATAAAAGGAATCTAAGAAACATCCACTCTAGAAGTGGAAGGGTTTCCATATAGACTATTCATTAAGGTCATTCCAATCCTTACCCCATCTTGAATCTTTGTACCTAAATTTTATTCAAGTTTTCATCATCCATGTTATATATGTAGTCTTTTTTACCAATTTTGCAAAATTGTCCTCACTTTATGGGTTGGCATCCATGAATTGATGGTAGTTGAGTTATAAATCATGGTGGCTTCTAATATCTTATAATATAATTTAAAATAAGCACTTGAGATAAAGGCTATTTTTATTATCTTAATTTTTGTTGTGTAACACTTCATTTCATGTACAAGTGAGGGAAAGCATAGGAGAGAGAAAATCAAGACATCGGAATACCTCTAGTTTCATTTCTATTTGATGTAATTCAGACCTCTTTATTCTTCTAATGTTTTTGAATCTTTGAACCTAGTTCAGCGTCATTATATCTCCCTCCATTGCATCAACAAAAATTTCTCTCTTAACAGTAGAGAAAATAACAGAATAATGGGGGAACTCATTATCCAACGAAATAGGGTCTAGGCTACTATCTCTCAATACTCTCTAGTCTTTAAAACTTATACAAGAAAGTATCCACATTAGACTTCCCAAGAGACTATATTAAACCAATAACCATTACCTTAGGGTTTAATATTGTTGCTACTGTAATTTCAAGGCTATGAAAATTTGGGCCTACAAATGACTTCGATTAATACCTTAGTTGTTTATTGGATGATCTTCTTATTCGAGCTAACATGACTATATTTATGGTGCATGAAATATGATTTGATGTTTTCCCTAATTTAGGAACATTGATTTTTAAAATGTCAGGCTTCGAATATGAACCACATACTTGCTCTAATTAAGTTGAGTGTAATTGTTAGGATTTATTAGATTATCTTCCTTACATGTGAATTTCATGTGCAAACCCTGTATAAGTCACATGTCCTATTATGATTGGATCACAGATCTCAGGTACCAAGGAGTCTTTGAATTTAGTTTTTTCTTGAAAATTAATTGTGAATAGCAGATCTTCACAACTGCGAAGTGCAAGGTGAGAAACATTTGACTGCGAGGAAAGTCCTTAATGGTCTGTCTGAGAACCTTTGTTTGCAAGGAATAAAATATCACAAATGCAAATTACAAGTAACATTTTCTGTTGAATGCGACATATAAGGTGTGAATTCCCATTGATTATGAGGTACAAGGCGTAAATTCTAGTTGACTACGAAGCATGCTGACTGCTAACTATGAATATGTGAGGAAATTACTTAGTATGAGAAATAAAGAAATTTGAAGTGTAAGCACTAAGAAAAATTAAGTGCGATTACTAGAATATTTAGAGTGCGAGTGCTAATAAGATTTATAGTGCGAGTACTAAGCAGGTTTAGAGTGTTACTACTAAGAAAACATACTTAGGCAAAAAAATAAGGAAGCACTTTTTAAGGTTAAAGGCAAGTTTTACATGTTGTCAACTCCTTCAAATTAAACTGGGTCCATATTTTTAAAATTGGAGTTTTGAAAATGGGGGATGTTAAGAAACAACACATATGTCTATAGATATGGAATATGTGATTATAATTTTACACACGTTTTTTATTTGCAATTGGCTTTTCCTTTATTGAAATCCTATCTCCTTGCTTTGTGACTAAAAAGGAGTTAGTTTAAATTTGAATCAAGATGCCTCAATATCTCATTATAAAGAGAAATGACAACATAGAAATGCTTTGAAGATGTTATAAAACTGTGTAGTTATCCCTCATAGTAGGTGTGTGAGAACATGTGAAAACAATGTAAAGCTACAAGACACTCCCTAAAACCCAATGACACAAGATGCAATAATATACTTCAGATTTCATAAAGGACAGCAACCAACTTTCTAATTGAATGTGTAAATGCTATTAAGATGTTATAGTTTGAAAATATATTATAATGAGTCACTTCTTATAAGGTTTTTATGTGATTTCCTTATATTGATCAATCCTTGAATTTACACAACTAATACAAATTAAAATTCAAAATGGACAATCCAAATATATTTTGCTTACACAATTTTAGGTCAAAATGAAGGTAGGAAAAAAATATTGGCCTTAGTTAGAAATATTAATTGATTATATTCAATATGGGTGATTTTAAACTAGAAATAGAAACAAAATATGACAAATGCCAAAAGGTTGAGATCCCAATAAAACACATCATAGTAGAAGAACAAAGATTAGAGAAGTGTTTAGGAATGGCTATAGAATAACTATAGAGTCAAATGTAGGGATAAATGTTCCAATTAATTCTTTTATTCAAGTCAATTAAAACCGTAAGCACAAAATTACTTAAAATCCATTATAAAATGGCATGTGCCATTTTTGGGTATCTGCAACTACACCAAGATTTTACATTATATGAATAGTAAGAAAAACCAATATTAGTATTTTTTTGAAGCAAACCATGATGATAATATCAATAAAATTTCCCAACTTACCATAAACTAATAGAAACTCATTTTAAAATATTCAAGGATGAACTTATAACCATTTCTTTTAAAATATTGTGTGTTTTTGTTTTGATTTTGGTTTTTCCCCATGTAATAATTGGTATTATTTTGTTGGAATCAACTATGCTATTTTAATATCCAATGTTTTGGATCATAATACTAAATCCATCTTTAGGGAAATGAAGAGAATCTAATGCTTGAGGATATTTAAGCATTTTTTTTTCTCTTCATTTGCCTGATGGTGGATGTAATGGTAGGATTTGAAACATTGTACAGTGAAAATATTATACATCAAGTTTTTTTCATGCATTTCTCTTATATTGTTTGTCGAAATTTTGTTTCTTGAATTCAATTTTTCAATAGTATGGAAATAATTATAAGAATGAAAAGGAACATTCAAATTAAAATACAAATTCTTATATTCACATTGTTCAAAATACTCATCTTCTGTACATTTTTGCTTGTGAAGAAAAAATGTTATGTATACACTGATTGCGCTTAAAATTGGGTGCAATTTAAATTTTAAACATATTTCTTACATTAACATTAGTTTTACTTATATTCATAACTATACATGAACATATGAGTTTTCATGTGGACTAAGTTCAAGCTAACAAGAATCTTGTTATTTATTTGCACATTGAGATAAATTTAACTCTCGTTTTTCTAAACTATAATTGCAATTAGATCTAGGGGCATGGGCTACATCTTAGTATTTGGAAAATTAAATAAATACTACAAGGCTATAAAACTACCATGATTATTGTCTTCATCATAAATCTAGATGGATTTTTCATAAATAATATGAGGAACTTAGAGTCATAGAAGCACTTCTAAGATATATTAAAGAGGCAAATCCAATTTGCAGTAATATGGAATGTACTTAGAGGAAATTTAACAAAAAATTATTTATGAAATTATAAAGCCGAAAATGAGGTGAGGGAAGGTTGAGAAAGCAAACGCACTCATCTTGCAACTATTCAATCACTATATTTATATCATTGTTGCTTCCATTTTGGCATCACCCCCATTGATGTAAGGATCAAGGTATATTAGATTTTATATATTATAGTGGATCAAGGATAACCAACCAATATGGGATGAATTTTTTGAACTCATGAGGATTTCAGAGTCATAGAATAAATTCCTAATATTTATAATTTTTAAATACATTTAGTCCCATAAATAATTTTTACACTGATCCTACATGCTTAAAATCATGTTCAAGTATTTATTGTTGGGGTCATAGTTTTTTTGTAGTTTATTTCCTATATATATTTTTCCAATGAAGAACTCTAGTTTTTTATCCTCAATTTTCCATGAATAACTAGGATTTATTTCCTAGGGTTTATATAATCTATCCCATTGCTAATATAATATATCCCAGGGTTTATTCAATTCATCCTTGGTTTTTTACGATGTAAAAATTTTACTTCCTAGGATTTACATAAAATATTTATCAAATTTGGGTACAAATATACATATATCTAATTTGGGGTTTCATAGAGGCTCTAAAACCTCTTCCTCTTCTTCTTTCAATGCTTGCACTAAAGAAAAGGGTTTTATTGCACTCAAGGTATCACTTTTCCTATAAGATTACATTGGTATACACTCCCTTATCCTATCTCCATTTGGATTCCATTTATCATCTTCATTTATCTCTTCCATTTTCCTATCATCATATGTTTTCTCATTCATTGTTTTCAAGTAACAAAAAACGAAGAAGGATGGCTTCTCTTTCCTCCCACTTTTTTTCTTGAATTTAGGGGTTAATGTGTAACAAAGGTGATGCAAGTTACAGCATCATCCTAATATTATTTTTAATGCATTATTATAATTATAATAATGTTTTAATTATATATAATTACGATATTACTATTACAATTATATGTAATATAATATAATTATTATACTATATATACAATAAAAAATTTATAATGTATTGGGTGGTAAGGGAAACGAGCATAAAAATTTCCACTTCTAAGACTCATGTTGTTTTGTGAACCAATGATTCTTTTACATATTTGATACATGGTCTTTTGCATCTATTTTATACTCTTATAAAAATGTGAAGATACTTGGTAATACCCCTTATGGTTGGACTACAAACTATGTTCCTTATTCGAAACCATTTTATTTTTCTCCTTCTCTAGCTCTTTGGTCAATTTTCTTTGTTACATCAAGGGAAAATATTCCGTGCGTGGAAATGGAAAATATTATTCCTCAAAAAATAATTAGCTTTAAGGAATCCACTTTGGATCTCTCCCAACGAAGCCTCTTCTTCTCTATAGAGGGCTATATATTGGATTTGATTTGGAATTGTCCCAAACCTTTGATAGTGAAGGTGAAAGGAGGGATATATATTCTAGTAAATTTTTTTTGTTTACAAGGGAATGGTTCCTAAGATAACAAATCATATCAAACCCCTTCTTACTTCCCAAAAGGATCATATAAAATGAGTGAATCTCTTACCTTTTTTAAGTCTCTAGATATAACCTTGTCTATGAACTTAAACGATGATTTTTTAAAGTAAATTTTCATAAATGAGGAAGAGTATTACAACTACCTATAAGGATCAAAACCTTTTCCCTTTCTTGATGGATCTTCATTCCTTCGTTTATATTCATTGGAAACCCTTTTTTACTGAGGATCTTGTTATTTACCCTTGTGAAAAGGACTAGTTTGTTTTAATTTTTTCAATATGAGGAGGACCAATATTTGATCTTGCATTTTATACTGTGTTCATTGGATTTGAATATTATTTGTATAAATATCTAGATTTTAGCATTCAATCAATAGAATCATTATATTTTGAGGTATAAATCTAGGTTAGGTTTTTTTACCTTCCTTTGCATCTCTAGAAAAATTCTTTCCTTTTTGCAATAGGAATTTATTTTGGAAGTTTCCTTTCAATTTCCCCTAAAACACATACACATTCCCAAACTACATTTTCCTTACTTTATGTTCAAATCGATTTTTCTGTTGGATTTCCATAATATATTTTGATGAAAATTGGTGAATAGATCTAGAAACAATAATTACACTAAGAGTATGTGCTCTTTTGATGCATGTCCTATTGTGTTATTGGTCATTTGACAATATTTTTTCCAAATAGGAAGTTTTTATCACACATAAAACTTCCAAAATGGGAAATATAGGGATCTTTTTGGAAAGAGGAATATTTTCCTCGTTGGGTTGTTCATCATAAGGAAGATGCTTCATGAAAAATGATCAAAGTTTTTGAAGTTGAAATGGTGACAAAATATGTAGGAGATTCTAGGAATGTGGTGAAGTTAGAGGTGTTAGATATATTTAGTTCTTATATATTGGTTGTTGATCATCCCTTAGAAGAAGCTAAGGAAAAGGATACATAAGCTCGAGAAATGGATCTAAAATTTATGGATATCTCCTCTCCTTTTGGTTCTTTGGTTCCTCATATTGGGGTTGGGACTCTGAAATTCTCCTTGATTATGAATGGTAGGCCTCCTTTAATACTTGATCAAGTTTTTATTCATAATTAAACATTGAATAACATCTCCCGTTCTTTGGATGACTCTAAGGGGTGGAATCTGATTTAAAATAGAAAACAATCCTTAAAATGGAACAATTTCTACAAAATGGTGCTAATATTTGGTGATCATGTATGTTTCTAAGCTATTGATTTTGTTTGTTGTCTAATGGACATGGAATATATTTTTTTCAACAAAATAGATAACTAATTAGTATTTTGAATGGAAGTTAAGCTAGGTTGTGGAAGTCTTAGGCCTTGGCTATGGAAAATTGTGCTATGGGAATCTCTTTTTGGGTTTTATTTGGTTAGAAATTTTTGTTGGGATATGATGTTTTTTTCTATCTTTGGGTTGACTTTGAATTTCCGTTTGTGTTTAGGTTATGAATGACCTATTTTTACTTAAGAATATATTTTCCTACAAATGACTTGTTTCCTTGGCATTCTTATGTTTTGGGATATTTTTAATTAACATTTTTTGAGAAGAGGTTGTTTTGGTTGTTTTTTCTCCATGTGGTATCACTCATATCATAATGGATATTTTATGATTAATATATCCAATTCATATCTCCATTCAAAAGCTTTACCGATCAAAAAATTATAGTTTATAATTATATTGAGGTTTACATAAGGTATATTGGTTCATCATAATTTTCCAAAACTTTTGACACCCAAAATATGGGATTAACCATTCATTTACCCAAAAAACATTTGAATTTTAAATTTATGTGGTAAAACAATAACCCGTCCAATTTACTAATTAAACTAGACCTTATATGAAATATTTCATGAATCAGTACAAATATTTAAAATTTGAAAAAGACCAAAAATAAACCACTTATTGACTTATACACTAATAGGGTCCAAATTTGAATTCATGAATTCTACAGATATGCATGTGTATCAATTCATTTGATTGTGTTGTGTCATTTTTAAAACACAATGTGATGAATCTTTAAACCATTCATTTTGATCTATTTGCATTTCATCCAACTTTGAGTTGGCTACATGACTTTTGTTTTTAGTCAAAACTAATTTTCCCTTTATATTCCTATCTATATATCTAGATATTGGAATATTCCATTAATTATTGCAATATCTTATTGTTGCAATATTATTTCATCATCATCATAACTTTATCAACTTCACTTTCCTAAACATCATCATATTCAAAATTAAGTTTAACAAGTTGGCCATTTTGATCTCCAACTTAAGAAACTTTATCATGTTCATGAACTTTACCATTATGTGGAGGAAAATATTCATAACTGGAGCCATCTTGATCATTTATGTTAGCATTATTACCCATTCCCCATAATTTTCATGCTAAAATATTGTTGTTATCAATAACATATTTCATCATTGACTCACAATGCAATAAAAAATTCCAAATACATTGCCTCTCTATAAAGAGACAAATGCTCACAAAAAACATAGTTACAATAAATTTTAGTAGATCTAATATATACATACCTATCACTTGGTTATAAAAGGCATATTTTTTTTACACAAGGAAACATTGTGTTAGGGAGGCTATGGATGAATAACATAAACTTTGGCATACATTTATAGAATCAAGTTTTTTTAGATGTCCTTATGGATTATTTTTAAGTAATAAATGGGTATATTTGTGTCTATTATGTAAACTTTATCATTTTAATATAAACGATAAAGGAACCCATCAACCCTTATTTTACCTATAGAAAAATAACTTGATATAGACATACATATAGAAATTTTAGAATGAAATTATGAAAATTAAGAACATGTTTACAAAAATTAATATTTAATCACAATTATTAGGAAGCATATATGGCTCATTCATATAAGGTAGTGTACTACAAAATATGACTGAAATTTTAGTGTCCATTTTGAAAATCATGCTATCAATATAAGGGTACCATGTACACTTAAATATGAGAGCTTTAAGAATTTTATAATTTTTTTTTTATTTCCTATATATTTCCTACATAATCTGATTTCCCTTGGAAAAAAATCTTGTCATTTGCATTTGTTGATTTGGGTTGTCAAAAGGAACTACAACTCCATTAAAAAAGTTACCCTTCTCTTGTCAATTTTTTTCACATGAAAATATTTTTCAATTGACCACATTGCAAAATGATTACTCACCTTCATTGTGTCATATAATTAAAAAGGTATTAATATATTAAAAAATAAATATTATTTGCACTTATATAAAAAAAATTCTTATAACTTACCTGGTTTTGACATCCTTCCATTGTGTCTTATTTTTATTTATTTTCCTTAGATTGACAACATCAAGATTATCTAAATTTGAACTCATCCTTTCAAGTGTAATTTGTTCTAGTTTCAATAGCTTTTGTGGGGGTTATTTGCATGGATGTTATCTCCTCTAATCAACCATTTGGATCTCATGGCTAGTCTTCTCTTCTTCATATTTTGAAGCCACATAACCAGTTTTTAAGTATTAAAGTGTAGGAACTACTCTATGACATATTTTTCAATATCTATTGATAATCAAATGTGTAAATAAGTAGTTAATGTTACAAACACATTATAATCATACATCAAATATGTTTCTTATGAATTTCAAAACATACCAAGTTTCAAAAATTGCTCTTTTCCATGAATATTATCCTCCAATTTTGCAATTCCATTGTTAGCATCCCAAATACATGGAATATATAAAAAATTCTCTCCAATATATTGTAACATGTAGAAAAATGTTTCTTGAATAATGTATCCTTCCTCCATAGAGTCATTTTGATATGATAACTACTTTATAAATCCCTTTAAGGTATTCATGCACCTCACTTCCAAAACATCCATATTAGTTTAAGTAAGCCTATCATATTAAGATGGTTAACCAGTCATACTACAATATGAAGTAGGAAATTCCTTTTCTAGTTTGTAAAACTATAGCTTCAATATTTCTTTCTCAACCCTACTTCAAATATACGTTTTGAACATATCCACCTAATTTACAAAATATGTTAACCATGAGATTTACTCTAATGTTTCTCACATAATTATATGATTTATAACTACAAATAAATTAAAAACATTTTATCTCAAAAAATTGAGATTTGATATAGCTTCTTTGGTAAGTCGAGTAGAATACGTCAAGGGAAATTGTTGTGCCAGAAATTTGGTCCTAAGGCACTTGGTAATAATAATTTTGAATTCATCTCAACATAATCCCTTTTTGAAATTTATTGAGTTAATACAAACGTATATAACGCTTATTTTAGTAAATCTAGAAATATTCCAGTGAATTTGGACTCCAGTATTACAAGTTTTGGAAGAAATTTATCTCCGTTTTTGCATATATTGAATTCCATTTTTTTATACTGGATTCCATTATTACTATTATTGGATTATTGAATTCCAATATTTTCATTATTAGACTTATTCTAGTTCTAATATCGCTATTATTGGATTCTAATATCATTGTTATTGGATCAATTTCTCTATTATTGGATCCTGATATCGCTATTATTGGATTCCAATTTCCTTTTTTTAATAGATTTTCATGTGGGGATTATGTAAGGTTAGTGGCTACTAACTTTTATAAGGCATGAGCTTGTTAGATAAATAAAAATAATAAATAAATAATAAATTCCTACAAAAGCATGTTCAAAGTGCAAGCCTCGCAATTTGAAAAAGGTGATGCTCACACTTTGAAAGTGCAAGCCTTAATGTAAGGTTTGCGGACACTAAATATTATGAGGCATGAGCCCATTGGATTAAAACTAAAATAACACTAAAAATAAATTCTTGCAAAATCAAGTTCAATGTGCAAGCCTCGTACTTTCAAAATGTGAACCTCGCACTTTTAGAGTGTGAGCCTCACACTTTTAGAGTGTGAGCCTCACAATTTCAAAGTGTGATCCTTGAAATTTAAAAGTGCGAGGCTAGCACTTCCAAAGTGTGAGGAAAATGTGAGCCTCACACTTTTAGAGTGTGAGGATTACACTTTTAGACTGCGAGGATCACACTTTCAGAGTGTGAGGATTGCACTTTCAGAGTGCAAGGATTGCACTTTCAAAGTGTGAGTATCCTACTTTCAAAGTGTGATGTTTGTACTTTAAAAGTATAAGCATCACACTTTTAAAGTGTGAGGACTTGCACTTTCAATGTTGGAGTCATTATGTGCATCCTTGATCTTGTCATTGGCCTCAAATTCTAATGGTATTATTTTGATTTCTGGTCAAACTTACAAGAAAAGTGAGTGCTCATATTTTTTATTATTCTCTCAAAATATGACCTTTTTTGTTTGATATTATAATAGTGAAATTATTGAAGAAAAATATCGACTAGTTAGTCATTTTTTTTGGGTTAAATTTGAAAATTGCTAAAGATAGGTGGTAGAAGTAATTTTATTTTGGGAGATATTTAAGTTTATTTATCTCAATCATAGCATTGAAATAAATCAATTCATATTTTATTAGATTGTACAAGGCCTTAAGTTTACTACTTATTATTATAAATATTATATCTTAGATTTATCAGTAAAAGCCAACAACATTATTTGAAGTTATGTATATCACAAATTCAATTACGGTGAAAGAAAGTAGAATGTATGATTGTAAATTGTTCCATTATCCATATAAAAGATGGGTCACTTACTTCCATTAGGAAGAAAATGAATTAATCCTTAACACAATGCAAGCAAAATGCTTGTGAGAAACACAATCAAACGCCCTTGGAGATACATTGAACCAATATTGTATGGTTTACATCAATCAAAAGACACATTGTGCCACAATTCTATTCTTTGTGAGTCAAAAATTGCCACCACCTTTTGCACACCATGTTTTTCCCAGTATTGGACACTGTGAATGAGCCATATTTGCATCACACCCCTCATTGTAGAATAATGCTTTGCTCAAATTTATTTTCTCAAGTCCCCCTCTTGTATTCCATTCTCTTAGCCTTGTATAAGTTGAGTAGATCTTCATGGTTTGATTCAATTGATATCTAACTACCAGGCCCTTATTGTTGTTGAAGACTTTGATTGGAATATCATTTTCAAAGAATCTGAAATCCAAATCAATGAACTGTACTTACACAATCCAAATCAATGATGCATGTTCTAGATAACGAAGTAAAAATGGAAATATTTTGTAGGGTCAAACCAGAGGTATATATGTTGTTCCTTATCTCCTTTCCCTCCACTGAATACATTATTTTGGAGAATGAATAGCTACTCGTTCCAAAGAACTCAAAGTATATCTCATCGTTCCTTGAGTTATGTGATGATAGATGTAACTCACAATAACACAACTAATGTGTCATACACAAGAAGAGGAAAGCATTGCAAAAATTAGGAGAACATGACTATGGGATAAATGGTACAGTCTTCAGGTACCATATTTATTTGCATACTAAAGTTCCCAATCAAATATTTTTACTTGGATTAGAATCCAGTACCTGCACCACCATCAACTAGTGACATCAACCACCATGGAAAACAACAATCTTCATGTCAAAATATTGTTGAAACATATGGTAGGTTTCCTTAATACCATCTTAACCCCAAAAATTTCATCTAATATTCCCAAGTTTCAAATACACCAAGATAAGTTGAAATGGTTATCAAAAATATTGATAAGAAAAATAATAATAATACAACAATCTACTTATGCACATAAATCAAAAAGTTGACCTAAAACATGTTAGGTTGTGGAGCCTATTTTCATGTGAGAAAGTGTTGAAGACTGTACACTAAGAGTACTATACACTTTCCATAGTTTTCATGCCACCTAATTCAAAACTTTCAGCCCTAAAATACAGCCTTAAAACATGCCCGATATATCGGGAAACGTGCTCTTCTCATATGGGCAGAAAAATTTTTGACCAAGAATAGGTTTATGGGATGGTTTTAGGCCCATGGTTTTGATACCCAAATTTTGTAAAACTGAGAAAAGCAGTTGTCTACTTATATGGTTTTATGCATATGGTAGGTATAATGTAACATTGCAATGTATTTTTTGAATTCGGGTGTGAATTATGTAGAGTTTGTTGAGCATAGCTCCAAACAGATCTGGGTATTGCCATTGAGAGAGTGGTGGCTTGTAATAAAATGGTGGTGAGCAAGTGATTCTTGGTGGATGTAGCCCAAATTGGGTGAACCACGTTAAATACTTATCTCTTTGTGTTGTGTTATTTTATTCTGCACTTTTATTTGAGATCTGTCCAGTTTTCTAATATTAGTTTCTATTGTTGCGATTCTGTGAGGGATTATTCCACATATTTTATCCCTTATTTCCTAACATTAGAGATTTTACCCTGATCAAATATTGTCTCTGCATTTGGACCCAAGGAATTCACATTACAATAATATACGCTAGGTGATCAATTACCAAACATTAAGCCTTCCTAATCTGATCATAGGTGACAATAATTTCAAAATGTAGGACATTAAGTATCATATCTACCGGAATGAGTACAACCAAATAGAATCCATAGATTACATAGAGTCAATATAAATACTATCTAAGTGAAAAACCAATTCTAATTAAGCCATAAAAATAGGATCAAGAATAATTTCCATCTAATTTCTTGACTATAAATATATCTCCTCTAGCCTACTTTCCAATAGAAAATCCATGGAACACCTATTAGAAATCTTCAAGTATTTTCCTGAATACTCTCCTCCTCCTTAAAAGCATCATCATTTGTCGATCTCCTCTTTTAATTTAACAAACGTTAAGTAAACATGTAAAATGGAACTTGAATTCGATCCCAAATATGAAAAATTGGCCAAAGTAAGATAACTTCACCTAATGAAAACAGTGTCGGGTTAATTATTTCAATGGTCGTCATGTATTGCACAAACCCCTAGTAACAATAGATTTCATTAATCACAAATGCTTAAACAGATGCGCATCAGGTTACAAAAATTGGGAAATTGAAATTAGCTATTGTTCTGCAACCCAATTAATTACAATAGATTTCAAATTGATAGTCCAAAATAAACAACATTGGGTTACAGTTTGGTAAGTCTCCATTACTCAAAATGATTTCAACACATAAGATGTTAAATGGCATCATGCATAAGAACAAATTTTAAATTCTTTGAACCAAATATAGCTCACTTATGTGATTAGAAAATCCTCCTTATAGAATCTTCAATATTTGTTACTTCACAAGGCCAAAGTGATAGTAAATGGCCACGAACAACATTGGTGCTAAGTTTGGTGGTGTCATGTCACAATGCACCCCCAATCCAATGTACATGACACACTTGAGATAGATTTAGGGAATTGGGAACAAATATAGGTAGGTGTTTGACCCATTTCAAATTCTGGTCCTATGACTATCACAAGGCCAAAGTGATTTTCATGGCCATGATTTTACATTTGGTGTGTTGACTTTGGTGATTTATATCATCCTTCTTCCTCCATGCACACCCCTAGGTGACAATGCACCCCTTGAGTGCTAATCAGTTTACGCTTCTCATCCTTGTGCACCCCTCAGCCATATTTCACCCCTTCTAGCATAGTAGACACCCCTAATGCCCACTCGAATACTTCCTGATACCATTGTTGCACTCCCCCTACACATCAACTTCCACCTCCAAAACATAGGTAAATTTCCATCCCCATGCCTGAGATGGATTTAGGAATTGGAAAAAAATATTACCCGTGTGTTTAAAAATTGTCAGTAATGTAATGTGGAGTAATAACAATTTTTTATAGTAAATGGTTGAATGATACTTAAGTGGACAAGTCTTCCTAAGTGAACATTCATTTGACTTTATTGTGATATGGTAAGGAGCAAAATAAGATGAGAAAGGGTAAAAGTGAGAGGGTAACATTGTAAATAGGTAAAGTGAAATTGGAATGGTCCCTTGAGATGTTGAGTTGATCATAAGAAAAGTCTATGGAAGTTAAGTCATCTTGTTCCCATTTCCCATTCTCATATTTGTCTATGCTGTGTCACACATAGACCAAAGAAGTAGGTGAAAGGGTCTTTCGCGACCAAAGAAATCATGGATTTTCCATAGAAGTCAGTGCACAAAGGGGTCTGCATTTTAAAAAAATAAGGTACATTTCAGAACCCAGTGCCCTGGTCCCTTCAATCCCATTTGCATATTCTTGTTTTTAGCTGAAAATACATTTTTAGGGGGAGGAGATAGATTTAGGGAATTGGGAACCAAATATAGCTAGGTAATTTGACCCAACATCCAATTTGGTCCTCAATGTCAAAGTTGATATCCATGGCCACAAACAAAATTGGTGATGATTGAGTTTGTGGTGCTACTAAGAAAATTTCCATGTCTGATAACTGCCCCCCATGCCTAGTTTACAAAAAATGACATCAAATGCCTGTTTGAAACTAAAATAAATTGTTACAATGACTCAATCATTCTATATTGTTACCAAACTTATTAGGATCTCTCATAACAGTATTTACCTGACAAATTACGGTAAAAATTACATCCAGTTCTTGATTCTTGAGGAGAAAAGGTACAACGTATTATCATCTGTTTAGGCTAGTAATTATTTCCTACCATTATCATTTATTCAATCATTAATGAAGGGATCAGGGAATCTAGAGTAAGAACTTGAAAGATCCTAGATTTCCAACATCCAATCTGTCAACTAGTTTGAAGTGGGTACTTAAATCCTTTAAAAATAGAATAACCCTAAAGTTGGAAATGGGATCAGTCTACATGAAGTTAGAAGCATGAGTGTTGCATGTGAAATTCTACGGAAGTTGGAAGTATCCCATTGCCATTTCCCATTCTCATATTTGTCTATGTGGGTCACATCTAGGATAACATCATCTTGTTCATTAAGCGAGTGAAAGGGTGAGTCATGACCAAAGAACTTAATGGATTTACTAGTGTTCAACACACAAATGATCTACACAAAAATATAAGCTATATTTCATAACCTACTTGCCCCTGTCCCCTCATCCCCCAATATTCTTATTCCTTTAACTTAGCTTTTTTGTCACTACAACGTTGTTTGAAAATTAATGGAAATCAGGAGACAAGTCTTTATCAGGAATTGGGAAAAAATATGGCAGCTACAGTGTTTGACCTAGCCTCACTATCTCCACCTCTTGTCACTAAAGTTACAGGTGGAGAAGAGCTTGTGATCTTGTATACTTTTTCTCTTTTTGATACATAACTTATTGCAGATCTCATTATATCCAGATTGCCATGGTTGAATCTTTTAGAGAATCTGTCATATGTGTTGTAGCACATTGATGGCAAAAGGATTCGATTTCAAGCAGAATTAGTGGAACAAGGATATAATTGGTAAAGTGAGAAAGTGAGAAATATGAAGTTTGATTGGTAGTGTAACCTCACAGAGGATTTAGGTTTTGATCAAGGACTAATCTCTAAGGAACTTAATCATATTTTTTCAAACTGCGGACATAAGGAGATAGTATGCTCAAAGTCTTTAAGAATCTGCCAAAGACTAATGGAGAAGCCACAGATTGCTCTACGATACTAGAGACGTAGGTAAAGGAATGAAGTCACCCATATGAAGGCAAAGCTAAAGGAAAATCTGCAAGTGAGGATGGTAAAAACTATGGATGTGAAGGAAGAGCCACACAAGCAAGGATGAAATGAAGGAAAAACCACAAAATGAAGTGGAAGTCTGGAAAAATCCATGTATAAAGGGAAAATTTGTGAAGGACTAGAGAGAGCCATGAAAAACTATGGAAGCCACAAGGTTAAGGGAGAGAGTTGCAAACATGAACCAAAGCCACATGAAGCCATTAGATGTAAGCAAGTCAAATTTACAAAGTATTGAAAAACTATATAAGCCACCAAGGTTAAGGGAGAGAGTCGCAAACATGAACCAAAGGTGCATGAAGGCATTAGATAAGCAAGAAATTTGCAAAGTATTGAAAAATCCGTCCGAAGAAGAACAAAACCATGGATAACTCCAAAAGCTGCAGAAAAATTAATAGATCCGCAATTTAAAGGAAAATTTCAAAATATCCAAGGGAATCCGTGGATCAAACAAATAAGAACTGGAAATGGCTCGAGGAAAATAAAATGAGATGGAACTTGGTTAAGAAGTATATTGATCTCCAAAATCGATGGTGATTTTGATTTTCAGATGATTAAATGACTAAGCTACAACAATTGAAACTCCACAAAGATGGATGAAATCTACTATTCTAACTATCTGCATGTAATGTTTATTGACCTAGTTACATTCTCTGTGTGTTTCCTGATTTCAAGGAGAAATTAATGCCAGAGGATCAAAGTGGCTTACTCAGTGGAAATTATAGAAGTATCGGATAAATTTAGTTTTGAAGATGTCGGCTCACAATATTTTTGAATTGAATACATAGAAAAATGTGAAATCATTGCAGTCGTTAATAAAAAGACAAAAATATGGACTTAGCCGACTACATTTTAATAAACTAGATTCATTTAGGTGATTTCAAAGTAGGAAAGGTGCACATCACACTAAATTGAAGAAATAGTATCGGTCAAAATTATATATAGAGAAATTTTGATGTTAATAAATGAGTTTCTCAAATGAGGAGATGATTGCTATTCAAGCTAATATAGCTACACAAAGAAAATAGAGAAGAAAGGAATAGAGAAAAAAGATGTTGTGAAGATTAGGTGAGAAGAACATTAGTGTGAAAAATTTATTAAGCAAAAAAAGCTTTGAATCAGATGAGAAGAAGAGAGTGACTAGAGAGAGCACAAACATGATATGCTAACAGTGATCAGCTAATCTATTATGTAAGCAATTGCACATCACTCAGCCTGAGATGAGCGCTCACCCGAAGTGCGCAAAGGTACCAGGCCCCTCTTTAGAGTTGCTTGTGCAGGACGTTAATGTGTTGAAGATAGAGCATATTCAGAACCATAATAAGCACAAACATTCCACATAGCATATTCCAGATCTAGATCTTAAAGAATCATAGAATTAAATGAATAACAATAATGAAATCAACCATACAAGAACCAATTACAGTCATATTCATACTTTATCCAGCTAATATACTTCATTATATTAAACACAGTAAACACAGAAGCTTCTTACATCATATAACATTACCATAAGTTATGCGCGCATCAGATCCAACAACATAACTCTACAATAACTCATACACAGTGTCTCTCTCTAACTACACAGACTAATACATACTTATAGGGGTGGGGACTTTCCCTTCACCACTTACGCACTTCCCAAAATAGGTCACATGCTGAAAATAGCCATGCGCCTTTACAATAATATGCACACATGCAAGTGCGCTAATAATAGATCTCCTACAGTTAACTGGCAGTAGTAATCCTATTATTATCCTGAACTCATGCATGGTGTTTAGTAGATGCTCATCCCCAAAATAGCATTTGTGTGTCATGCAAGTCTCCATCCCATTGTGTGCTCCACATGCTATCTCCAAAAATAGCCCGTAACCATGAAAATGGCTAAGTCCCAAATCAGCTTGTCCTGGCACGTGTTTCCTTTCCTATCCTTCTGTGCCTTCAAATGTGCCTTGTTCCCATGTGAATCTTCTGTGTGCCCTCTCCTTAGTGTCATACTCTGTCTGCTCAACATTACCCCACACTAATGTACATTTCCATCCCAACAATGGGGTTCCTCCTGATTGTCCCAAACAATAAAGAATAAGAATGGAAAGAATGTAAAGAATTATTGTACAAAGAATAGACTTCTATTCTGCAACACCCTCCACTTCAACTGGGAGGATCAACTCTGGATATTTATTTTAATCTCAGCCTCTAATGTTTTCTAGTCATCCAGTGCAGTTTCTTGTCTTCTCTGGAATGTCTGTGGTGATGGCTTCCAACTCATCCTGGGTTATCTCTTCCTTTTCATTCTACAGTACTAGGACAACATTGGCCATAACAGACATCCTTCCCTCCAGAAGATCCATCTTTTGTGCTATGAGCTTTCCAATCTCATCTAGCCTCTCCTTATGTGGGTTTTGTGTTGCTGCAAGGGCTTCACACTTTTGTTTTACTAATGCCAATATTTCTGCATGCCCTAAAGTCTCATCCTTCATTGCCTTCAGAACTTCATTATCTTCTATTATAGTCCTGATCCTGATCACTGCTTCTGGTGCTGCACATATGTTCAGAGCTTGATCTGCTTTCTTCAGCTCATCTTGTAAAGTTTGGAGTAATGCCTCATAAGATGAAATATTTCTAACCACTGAGGCCCTTGCTCTCTCTGCTTCCTGTTCAGGATCCTTTGGTGCTGGCATTGAATTGGTCCATCTTCAAGCACCAAATCAACTAATGTGCGCACATAATGCATAGCCGAAGGAAACTTCTCAGGTACCTTAGACTCCAGATGTGGTCTTGCTTTCAGGACATAGTCACCAATTTCTTCTGCCATGTTGATGAAGGCCTCATTATTTTTCTGCTCTAGATCCTTCTCTCCTTTTAGACATGTTATTTCTGTAGTTTTTTCCTTGTTATCTTCAAGTAGTGCTCTAATAGTGGCAGCCTTATCGATATTCCTCCATGCCACCTCTGTAGATACCTTAACCAAGGCATTTCTCACCTACTCATCAGACATGAGAGTGGGATTTATAGTCATGTGCCTGCTCTGAGGTGCCTTCTTCACTCTTCTTGACACACAAGACTCCTCACATACATCAAAATTTGGCTCATCCATGTGAGTCTGCATGGACCAGGACAATTGTTTCCTTACGTGCATAGTGGCCATGTCTGGGTCCATCAACTCCCACCCATATAACTCCTTCAGGTCCACTGTGCTTTGAAAATGGGTGCAGAAAATTTTCTTGTGTCCTCAGCATAGCCCATACTGGCACAATGTATTCTCCACTTGTTCTCCTTGTTCTTGGCCCCTTAGGAACCTGAGCGCCAAGGTTTGGAGTTGGCCCTTGACGTCCTGAGTAGTATCATGTGTGAGGTTGCTCATGCTCTGATTCTTCTACCTCCTTCACACCTTCCTCTTCATCCTTCATGTCCTCATCTCTGGGCTCCTCCATATCTTCTTGGCTGCACTGGGGTCCCAAGTGCATGCTCTCTGTAGACTCCTCCACCTCCTCATTCAGCTTTAGCTTTCTCCTCTTCTTCTCAGTTGCCTCTTTTTGAGGGGAGAGTCATGGTGATCTTCTTACAGGCTGTGGAGTTCCCATGCCTTGGGTCCTTGTTCTTCTGAATACCCTCTTAAAGAAGCACTCTTCATGGACTGCTTCCACATCTAAGTCCTCATCTCCTTCTTGCATCTGAGGTGGAGTATCCATGCGCTCAGTCTCCACTCTATCTGTGGGCTGCCTCTGGCCTCTATGATCCAAGCCTCCACTATCTTTGTGTTCTTCTTCCTCCTCATCTACCTCTATAGTTGTTGTAGGATTTGGAGCTGGCACATTCTCCACTGTATGTTTTCCCTTAGGTGGCCCTGGGAGCATGAACTCATTCTCCACATACTTGTTATTCTCCAGCTTAGGCTTAAGCTGAAGGTATACGAGTGTGGCTCCACTATCCCCAATAGCCAAGCTTACTGGCTTCATACTTATGATGTCTGAAATGAGCCTCTCAATGTAGGCAGTCTGGCCTGGATACACATATGTCTTCCTGAGGGTGTGGTAGTCACAGTCTACCTTGTCTGTGTTGAAGTTCAGATGGCATGCATCAGTAAATATGTGAACTGAGGCCTGGAAGTAGTGCATTGTGAAGGCATAGGGAAGTTTGCACCATGGGCTCCATGTCCCATCCCTCATAGCAAACCATGTGATGCAGAAGTGTTGGTACACCGTGAACTGTACTGCCTTTCCTACTACCGAAGGTAGCTCCTTGGGAATGCGCCACTCCTCCTCAAATATTACATGAAGTCAGTCATACCACATCTCTTCCCTCTGCTTAAATGGCCCACTCATTGATCCTTCACATAAATATTTTTCAAACCTCTCCATGAGGGACTTATTTTCCAAGGGGTACTCCCAGATCTTGTTCTTTGGCCCATCGGGCACTCCAATTTCTAAAAACACAAGAGAAAGTAGGATAGTGCCAAAACTTATCTTTTCTCCTATGTGTGCTTCCTCAACAATGGTGTCTGCAATATAGCCTGCTAAGTTGTATACTACTCCCTGAGACATTTTCTTTGCAATATGAAGCCACATGGTGTTTACCTGTGACCATCTCTCTTGGTCATTCAACTTGGTTAGTAGATGCACGGCTTCCTGCACCACAGGAAACTTCTTCAGTTTATCAATGTCCATTCCATGCATGGACCCTTGGTATACCCCAACTCCTTTCTTGTTTCTATGATTGTTGGTTTATCAGTCAGATCACTAACAAGGTCTACCCCTGTGCCCTTCAATCCTGTTAGTGTCGAAACTAGGGCTGTTGTGATCCTAACCCTTCATCTGGTGAAATAAAATAAGTCCTCATGGACTCGACTCATCAGCCATTGGTATAAGGGTTCATATTTTCCAAAATATGGGAGCTCATACAACTGATAAACTCCTACCTGCTTCAGTAATTTTTCCCCAGCGTCATCATACACTGGCATATCCTCCACTGTGTGCTTGTTGGTCTTCTTATTCAGCAAAGCATCCAACTCTCCCTTGTTGTCAGTGGTACGGTGGTTGTAGTCACTTATTTTGCATCTGTGGATGTGGGAATCCCACTCTTGTCTAACTATTACTCCTTCTGGGTACTGCATCTCTAAAAAATTACTCTCGGGAGCAATTTCAACTTCAACTTCTACCTTCTTCTTTCCTTTCGTGCCTGTTGCAGGTGCTTTCTTTGGTGCCATCATAAAAATCCCACCTTTTTTTGTCTGTAATGAGTAAACTCAAACCCTAGCTTGAATATGTGTGCCCTAGCTTGAAACCACATGTGCCCTAGCTCCTTCTCAATGCTTCTACTTCACTCAAACCCTTCACCAATGGGGATGCAAGCCTCTTCCATGTAATAGTCTGCTCTCCGCATCTGGTTTCACAATGCTCCGCACCTCAACATGATTCACTCAGCTCGGTCACACTTAGCTCACTCAAATACTTGTGATCGCAAAGGTAAAAATGAACCCGCATCACGTCCTTATATAGATTTTCAAAAATTTAGTGCATTTATTTCTCCTTCACCTACCAACAATCCTCTCATTAATTGACCATTTTCACAAATCTCCACATGGTACATCTTCACACCCAGCTATAACCTTCTAGCATGCCTTCCTACCTTCTTGGCTACAGACTTCTCTTCAGTGTGCTTCCATGCACTCAAGTACCTCACCACTGTGCCTTCCCCTGGTAGTCTCCATGGCCACTGCTTACCTCACGTTATATTGTTCCCTCATTTATCTTCATCTATGGTCATGTTTTAGAGCAATCTCCTTTCTAACAGCTCCTTTCCATACTTAACTAGCACCTATAACAGTTTTGTTCTCATGTGTACCCAGTTGTGAATAACCACCCCACACCAATGGTATGTGCATTCCTCTGTGCATAATAATACTTCAAATGGTAATTAGCTTCCAACGCGCAAAACACACTTATTACACAAAACACCAAACTAAATTGACAAAGCATAGTGATGAAGAAGGAAATACATTAAGGAAATACAAAAATGAAAACCTATTCTAAATGGAAACACTACCTTATTACAAACACCAAGAAGACTTATTTATAGTAGGGCTTCAGCCTACTCCCATTGAAGTAACTAGGTAACCGTATTCCATCAAGCATCTCTAACTAGAAAGCACCTGATTCAAGTATATGAGTGATAACATACGGTCCCAACCAATGCACTTTAAGCTTTCCTGGATGGTGCAGAAACTTAGAATCATAAAGAAGCACCATCTGTCCCATCTCAAGATTTTTGTCCCTGATGTGCCTGTCATGCCATGCCTTCTACCTGGCCTTTTCCTACTTCTGACTCCAACGTGCTATGGTGCACCTCTCATCCAACTGTATCAATTTATCAATTCTTTCTTCTAATGCTTTCTCATCGGCTAGACCTCCAGTGCACAATACACAAAGAAGGTAACATGAATTCCATAGGAAGAACTGCTTCTATGCCAAACACCAACTGAAAGGGTGTGGCCTTGTTCAACCTCTTGTATGTTGTTCTATATGCCCAAAGCATGAAGAAACTTTATCATCCCAATCTTTCCTTCCAACATCAAAATTTTTTGTCAATGTCTGGCTCAAAATCTTGTTGAAGGCCTCAACAGTCCCATTTTCCTGAGGATGATAGGGTGTAGTCTTATGGTGCACAATCATAAATTCATCCAATAGTATCCTGATTGTCTCATTCAAAAAATGTGTACCCCTATCACTTGTCAAGCTTAGTGGGCATCCATACCTTGTAAGAACATTTTCCCATAAGAACCTGGCTGTTGTAGCTGTTGTACAATCCTTGGTAGGTGTTGCTTCTACCCACCTTGTAAGATAATCTATGCAAGTGATGATGTAGTGTGATCTAGTTCTATGCGCGGCTGGTGAAATAGGACCCACAAATTCTATAGCCCATTTCTCAAATGGATCTGCACTAGGAATAGGTCTTAAAGGCATTTCATCTCTTTGCCCAGGTTTACCAAGGTGTTGACAGTGATCACACGCCTTACAATATGCTTTACAATCTTTGTAGAGGGTCTCCCACCATAATCCAGTGAGTAGAATCTTACGCGCAGTGGCATCACCTGCATAGTGCCCACCTGCAATACCACCATGAGCCTCTTCCATGATATCCATGTGCTCATGCTCTAGTACACACCGACACAATACTTCATCTCAGCCTAACTTGTATAGGTCACCACTGATCAACATAAAAGGTGTCGCGTGAATTGTAAGTTGTTTCTTCTCTAAGGATTTCATTCCTTCTGGTGCCATACCTGTACGTAAAAAGACAACAATATCCTCCAATTCTGAAGGTGCATGCATTGTAACCTGTACAACTGTGCATCTGGCATTGTATCTTCAATTGTCTGTGTGTCCTCCCCTGACTGAATTCTTGATAAATGGTCTGGGCCAGAATTACTTTTACCTAGTTTTACCACAACTGTGAAATCAAATTCTTGGAATAAGAGCACCCATTGACATATGTGCCCCTGTAAAATGGGCTTGTTTACCAAGTATTTCAATGCCATGTGATCGGTATAAAATACAAATGGTGTTGCTAGCAGGTATTGTCTGAATTTATGCAGTGCGTAGATCATTGACAAGGCTTTGCACTCAGTAGTTGTATAATTCTGCTCTGCAGGAGTCAACTTTCTACTAGCAAAATAGATAGGATGATCTATAATTCCTTCTCCAGGCTGAGCTAACACCATGCCAATGGTCATGCCAGAGGCATCCACATGTACATGAAATGGTTGGTTCCATGAGGGAAAATGTAGAATAGGCATTGTAGTAAGTCTCTCCTTCAATGCCTCAAATGTACATTGTTGTGGTTCTCCCCAATAGAATGTCCCTTTTCCCTTTAGTAACTCTTCCAAGGGTGCGGAAATATTAGCATATCCTTTGATAAATTTTCTATAATACCCAGTGTGACCCAAGAATCCACGCACCTCACTCTGACTGGTAGGCTCTTCCAGGCCTACAATAACTACAACCTTAGCTAGATCCACTAACAAACCTTCCTTGCAGATGATGTGCCCTAACAAAGTGCCAAAAGGTGTAGCAAACACACACTTCTTGATGTTTAAAGAGATGCTTAATTGTCTACATCTTTCAAACATTAAGCACAAATTGTCACAATGATCCTTAACAAGTCCATACACCATCCAATCATCCAAGTAAACCTGTAAGAAGTTGTGAATAAAATCCTGGAATGCTTGAACAACTATGCACGAAAATACATCAGGCACATTTTTTAGACCAAATGGCATCACAGTATATGCAAAACTTCCCCATTCAGTGGTGAAAGTCATTTTCTCTTGATCCTCCTATGCAATCCTGACCTGATGATACCCAGAGAATCCATCTGTAAAAGAATAGATTTCACGCCCTGCAACACCTTCTAATATCTCCTCTGTGAAAGGTGTAGGAAAGGGATCAATCACACATGCAACATTCAGTTCCCTGTAATCCACACAAATCCTAATCTGACCATCTTTCTTTATACTGATAACCATGGGGCTAACCCACTCTGATTCTTCTAGGGGCTTGATGATGCCAGATTTCAACATCTTGTCAATTTCTTCCTTAACTTTTATGTGCAGGTTAGGGTTCATTCTGTAGGGTCTTTTCCTGATCGGGGCACACCTTCCTTAAGCTTAATCTTCATCTCTCCTAATGATTCATGCACTCCTTTTAATTCATGGTAGCCCCTAGGAAATAAGTCCTTGAAAATCATGTAGTAACTCAATGATTTTTGCCACTTCAGAGTTGGACCAATAATCCCCAATTATTGCCTCCTTAGGTTCAACATCCGTACCAATATTCACTTTTTTTGTCTTCATGGGTTCATGATAGGCACACGCATTTTTATCCGCACTATCTAACACCTCACGCATACCCACTGAATGATCTATATCCAGATCTTCTACTTCCTCATCATCCACTATGTAGACCATCTTTCCTTTTTCTTTCTCAAAGCAAGCACGCTTAAGTAGTGTGGCATCTGTCTCTTCTTCTTTATCAAAGCACGCTCCTGAGTCTTCTCACCAAATAACTCCTGAATGAGTTCTTCCACCTTTGCATTGTCTCCCATAGTTAAGTGCTTTATAACCCTTAATGCCTCTTCCACTAGAGGTTTAGTAGAGAAGTAGTCAAAAGTCTGGACCATTCCTGCAATCAAATCCTACCAATTTCCAGTCTCTCTATGTAGCTCTGCATATACATACCAAGTGCATGTGCAACCTTGTAAAGTGGAATAAAGTTTGTGCACCCATAGCAAAGGTGGTAAATCTTCCTACCCCTCTATCCAAGAGCCTCTCACACTACTGAATGTGGTGCTGAACAGGTTGATTACCATGATATGTGCAAATTTGAGTAGGTGCATTGCTCTGGAAAACTGAGTTGTTAGAGAAATCTTGACTTCATTCCATTCTACAAGATTATCCTTGTGAACCACCCACCAGCGCGTTGTTGTCCCACACAGGGTATATGATAACATATTTCTTCTTTCAAATTGGTTTATCCATTGTTCCTCCATGGCTCGTAGGAATACCATAGGGTCTTTTTCTCCAATGTACTGAGGTACAGAGTTGTTACCTATCCTCCTAATACAACGAGGTTTTATTCTCCACGAAAATGTGCTCCTTACTTGTGCACCAACCATCTCATAAGTGCCATGAGACCAATTATCACAAAAAATACTTCATGGTATCACTAATAGATTGTGCATATTCCCACTGGAGGATTCCTTCCTTAGATGGCTCGAGTACCTCTGGGTCCCGAATGATGCACGTACATAAATCATGTTCAAATATTCTTCACTCAAATGCTCAACATAAGGTGCAAATTTCCCATCCATTAAAGGGATAATAACTCTTTCCTCCTTGTTCTCAAAACTTATATATCCCTTGTTGAACCGTAGATCAGCATTATTTGCATAGCACCAAGGGCACCCAAGTAGAGCTGGGAAACTGTCTACTTCTACAAGTGCTAAAACCTCAAAGTCCCCAGTGAACTTGGCCCCTTGTATAGTAATGGATGCATATTTTAAAACTCCGATGGGAGTGGCCTTAGTTCGATTATCCATAAATAGTACATTAGAAGAGGGCTGCAATGGAGGTCTCTCCATCTGTACCCATGCATCTAAACTAAGCACATTTACCTCTGTACCTGTGTCAATCAATATATTACTCAAGAGACATCCATTCACAACAGTATTCAGAGTGATCTCCTTGTCGTAATCTAAGCCTGTAACCATGAAAATGGATAAGTCCCGAATAAGATTGTCCTGATGCGTGTTTCCTTCCCTATCCTTCCACGGCTTCAAATGTGCCTTCAAATGCACGTGAATATTCTTTGTGCCCTCTCCTCAGTTTCATACTTTTTCTAATCAACACGAATATACTTATATCTTTGAGAAAAATTGATAAATATATGGCTTGTGTTTTATAAGGAAAATACCCATAATCTATGGGTGTCGATTTATATAAGTATATGAAAAAATTGTGTTAAACGAATCCTCATTTTCAGACTCTGTTTTTTTTAGTGTTACGTTTTTATTCTGTTGTAACTCTTACGGTAAAATATTAGAAGGTTGAACTAAAGGAATTGGTTGTTAATTATATAAAAGGATTGTATCGTTTTCTATTAATGCGAACCCAGGATAATATGGGAGGCAGCTGTGTCTTATAAATATAATTTTGTATCGAATTCTCTAATTCAAACCTGGGAAACCAGTGTGTTTTACTCTTGGGATCTTAATTGGTTAATGTGTAGACTTTGTAAACTCCGTCAATGAACATATTACTATGTTAGTCTTATTATCGGTCAAACTATTGCTTGACCTTCAGGGATCCCTCCTAAACGTTGCCTATATATATTGTTACCGTTCCTCTCTGTTGACAAAGTTAAGCATGTGGAACCCTATGGGAAGTCTGATCTGGTTCTTAAGGAAATCGTTTTTGTTGGTTGTTTTTTTTTTAAATGTTAAGGTTAATGAAATTTACCTTGTCTATAGAACTTATTATCTCCTTTCTTGGGACATTGAGATGATATGTGTTTTTAGACCGTAAGGATATGGTCTTTCCTATTCAAAGGCCTACTTTGACCATTTGGAATATTAGCATAATATTGTTTCCTTTAACCTATTCCCAAATGCAGGAATGTTAAACTTATTTTAATGCCTTTGAAGATTCAATGATAAATAAACTTAAGGGTATCTATGTGATATAATTACTTGTTGATGAGTGAATTCATTGTTTGCTTAAATAGTTGGTTATTCTTAAGGGTTGAATAATATCAAGACTTACATTGCAGTATTAGATGATATAATGTTTGATGTTTGGTATATTATTGTGAAATTATATACCATTTGACATTTTATTTATTACAATTATCCGATATTGACTGGTTTAGGTATTTATTTGAAGATTTATACACTGCTTTATACTTGTATAATATATTTTGATTATATAGTATCAACTAACTAAAGTACTTTGACTGCAAGTTGATAATGAGAAGTTATAAATCATCTATATAAATAATATCCTCATTATGGTAAGTTTTTAATGGTCAAATGTTGCTAAAACTGATATTTAATTGATCACTTACATTTCTATCCTTAAGTAATTAGATGTTGAGGAAGAAAACATTAAGTGTATGCAAAGTGTTTTCTAGAAATGTTCCAAATACGAGTTGTGTCCTTGTAAGTCATTTATGTGAATCTAACTTAATGAAGTGTTTCATATATGTAAATATTAGATGGTGTAAGCTATTAAGGTAGAAATAGATCTTATCATGCCAGTTCTTTCGAACTGACTGTTGTTAACATTTTGCATTTGGACTACTTTAAATTTGAAAGGCGGATGAAGTTAAAATATTGCATATGTTCTATTTGAATGATTAAATTTGAATTGTATTACTTATTCTAATTATAATTGAACGAAGTACCATTGTACTATTTAAATGAATGAGTGGCCAAGTTAGACTATTCTTATTGTATCTATTTCAAAAGGAAATTAATAAGAAGTATTCTATCTTTATTCAAGACTTGACTTATATTTTAAAGAGAAAGAAAAGTTTTTTATCTTAATTATATGCCTCAGAAACTTATATGGAAATATTATATTATTAATAAGCAAACCATTATAAGCTATTGCGATTTGTATGCATTTTTATTGGAACTAGTGAATTATAAGTATATTTCCATGCTTCATAAGTTCATATATTATAAGCAAATTATATGCCTCAGAAACTTATATGGAAATATTATATTATTAATAAGCAAACCATTATAAGCTATTGCGATTTGTATGCATTTTTATTGGAACTAGTGAATTATAAGTATATTTCCATGCTTCATAAGTTCATATATTGAGAGTTACGAGCAGTGAAAGTCATAAGCATATTATTGTGCTTCATATGTACTCATAATAAATTTTATATATATATATATATAAGTTGACATATTTGGAATTATGGATTGCTGCTAATATTTGGAATTCATCCTAATAAGTATTATTCTATACTTAACTCTTTACTTGAGCAAATGGATTAAATTGTGATCTATGGAATTAATGCAATATGTAAATTTATATCTGCAACTGGAAAATGAAATGATCATGTTAGATCAACTCCAAACATGCAAATGATATTCATGAATTCCTCATTTCGATATTAGATACTAATTCTACCGAATTGAAAGTATCGCTGAAACTAGGGTATTGTCATGTTGTAACTTAATTAAATAACCTTAACTTGATAAGATATGACGTTCTCATTTAGCGGAGCTCGGTGAGCTAACTCATTATGGCCATTGCTACGTAGTATCCATTTAATGAATACGTTCATTATTTGGCTACTACGAAGTTGATGCTATATCGAGTTCACCCATCAAGCTCCACTAAATGAGAAGGTCATAATGCACTAAGATACAAGTAACGTCCTAGGTACGAATATGGATTGTACCACTTGGTTAAGCACCCAATGTCATCTTATAATGACTATGGGAAAGGGAGCGACCCGTAATGATGCAAATCATTGCAGAGGAAATTACTCTCTCTTAGTCATCCTAAGCTAACATAGTGTCACTTACCCTCACATGTTGATTTGAATTGGTACCTTATATGCAACTTGTAACTACCTAGTCCTAATCCTAATAATAGTAATTAAGTGCTATGGTGAAAGACAAGTTCTAATTGATGAGTGTGTCATCATAGAACTGAGCATGGAAAACATGTCTCTGAAACTCTAGCTTGAGTGTTGTAAGATTTTGATTACACGATTATGATTTCACCAAGATCTAAGTTATAGGATTCTGGATGGGATTCAATGAAAAATACCTAGGTCGACACTAGGAATACAACATTTATTTAAATATAAAAGATAAATATGACCATTGGTATACTTAGTATACTTAATCTATGAGTAATATATGAGGGATCAGAGTTAAACCAACTCATACAACTGCACATGGTCAACTGTTATAGGATAGATTGACTAAGATTATGGTAGTTCTAAATCATGAGAATTTAGAACAAGGAAATATGAGATATGAACTTAAGATTTATGTTGGGTTTAAATATATGGGTACTTAAATCAATAAAGAATAAAGAAAAACAAAAACTCCTTGAATTGAAGTCTTAGAAGAGGTTGTTACAAAAAGTGATACCCATGGCCAAGAATAACATTGGTGTGTTGAGTCTAGTGATACAATGCCATAGCGCACCCCCTAGCCATGACACACCCCCCACACATGAGATGGATTTAGAAAATTAGGAACAATAGCTAAGTGTTTTACCCAACCTCCTTTTGGTCCTCCTATCACAAGTCCAAAGTAATATCCATTTCCATGAATAAAATTGGCATGTTGATTTTGGTGGTACCATGCCACAACGCACATCCTAGCCACAATACATCCCTCACACCTGAGTTAGATTTAGGGAATTGTGAACAAATATAACTAGGTGTTCGACAAAGATTCCTTTTGGTCCTCATGTCACAAGGCCAAAGTGATAGCCATGGCCATGAATAACATTGGTGTGCTTAGTTTTTTTGTGCCAAACCATAGCATACCCCAAGTCATAACACACCCCTCACTCCTATGATGGATTGAGGGAATTGGGAACAATTAGAGCTAGGTGTTCAACCCTGTCAACTTTTAGTCCACTTGTCAAAAGGCCAAAGTGATAGCCACGGCCATGAACAACATTGGAAAACTGAGTTTTGCGAAGATAATATGCTCAATTCCATACCACAACACACCACCCATGACTGAGTTTACATAATATGACATCAAATTTCTGTGTCACACTAAAAAAGAATTAAAAGACCCAAAGGATTTCATTTTCATGTGGTGGTTTGGGAATAACAACACAGGATTCATCTGTAACTTTTTTAGAATTTATTGTTGGCATAACGAAGATGGAAAAGTGTTTAGCATCAAGCTCCTGGAATGATGGTGGGAAGAGTATTCCCTAGTGGCTTTAAGCACTGCAGGAGCATGACTTATTTGGATCTATATAGTAACAGTATTTCAGGAAGTTTTGAGTTGCTCAACATTTAATAAAACATAGACAACCAGTCACCTTGTCATTACAAGCACACTCATTCAACATGCTTTTAATACACAACTCTACGTTACCATTAAAGTTTATTTTTGTATCTTGGGAGAATGAAATCATCCACAATATTATTGGGTGAGTTTTTGATTGAATAGTGACATTAACATATGTTAAAATTCCACAATATTTTATATCTTCATGAATTGACATATCCATAATTTATCATCGATTTCTAGAATTTGTAATATTAGTTACACACATATTTCTCATTGGATTTACAAATCATGATAATATAATGATCACTAAGCTATTTTACTATGATTTTCTATTCAATCGATGTTTTCAAAATAAGAAATATCAAAACTTAGCCATAGCTAAGCCATTCCTTCTAATATGTAATAGAGATTAGCGGTCTCCAAGCCATTACTTATAATCCATAACCAAGTGTTTTATCTTTAGCATAGGAATGAAGACTATAATCATGATCCGAAGGCTCACTCATTCCTACGTCATGAAGACAAGGTTTAACCGGTCCTGATTTATCATGATGGATATGTTCATGAGCACCTCGTATTTGGAAATCTATATTATTTTGGCCATGTTGATGAGCATGCTCAGATTTATGACATTGTTTATGTTATTAGCGTGCTTTGACTTATGATTATGGTTATGTGATTAACGTTGTCTATGATATTCTTTTAATACATTGGGAAAGGCAACAAGTAGATCATCGGTACTTTAATGTCCACATCATTTATACACGTAGATCACTGGTACTTCAACGTACAATGATGTGTTTGTGTAGTTCATTATTTTATTTTTGTTTGTTTTAAATGTTATTAGTGCAGTTTTAATTGTGGAATATCAATCATATTTTCCACGAGGGTATTAATTATTATTAATCATAATATCCTTGATGGATTGAAAATGGTCAAGTGCAAAATATTGGATTATATCATTAATGTCACTTGTTATTCCATTTAACGATTAAGGTTTTTTCTCATGTGTGCTCAAATGTAGGGGAATTTTTAATGTGTTGGTCGGGATTTCTATTTTCATATTTTTCCTTATTCTTTTTTGGGAAATGGAGTTTCCCATGTTTGTGCTACTTATGTTTTCCAATTTAGATCGTGAGATGGCATTTTATCCTAGTATTTCGAAGCATAGACTAAGTTTAATATTTTTTGTTGATTATAAACATTCTATGGAAGACATTGAAAATATTTTGGGAAGTAAATATATGCATCTATTTTGTTGTGCCCACATAAATTCAAAAATAGATGCTAAATTTATTGAGCACATTCTGATTATTAATCTTGATAAATGTAAGGCAATGGATATGGGTCAAAAATGGATTCGTCAAAAATGGATTCACCCAAAACATAGAGTGGGTATGGAGAGGACTGTTGAGCAAGAATTTATTTCTTCATGTCCCTTGTTCTCGGATAACTTAGCTCATCAAGTGGACTGAGTGGACAGGTTTGATTTTGTGTAGTTACAAAGGAGAGTGGAAATTCTCAAGCCTGTTGGTTAGAGAAATTGACTAAGTGACCAAGAAGCATGGAGGCTTAGGCACAAGAATGTGCATGCACAGGAAAATAGAGTAGCGCGTAAGGTGCATGTGCAGTGGAAATATGGGTTGGCATGTGAGGCTACGCGCGCAGATGCAAAAGGAAAAGGAATTAGCCTATTTTCTGAGCTATGGCTAAAAATAGGAAAAGAAGGCTTTGAGTACCGACTAAGCAAAAGATAAAATCATGATGACTTATCATCCAAGAAAGGGATATTTGTGGAAAAATAACATGCAGACTAAGGATAAGGCACACGCATGGAGAGAGATAATGATAGGATTAATGCATGGTACATATTTAGGATAGTATATTATTAGCTACTTTTGTAAAAGCATGCAATCTTTGTATGCATGGGTATTTTTAGGAAGGAAAGCATGTAGTATTTTTTGTGAGCATGCTTATTATAGGAAGGTGGATGGGAAGTGAACGAAAATTCCCCACCCCCATATATAATTGATGTATATCATTAAGTAAGGAATCGAAATAGAAGTGGAGACCGTGTATGTTGTAGCAAATTTATGTTTTAGGGATGTCTATTTGTGCATGGAATTGCTTACTGTTATAATGACTGTTATGTATTTAGTTTATGTTATGCAATGAATTTGGGTTTTAATGAATAATTTTGGTTAGATAATGGTAGTTCATGGATCTGACAGTGGTGATTTCATAGTGCAATTAATATTATTTTATTTTTACATGGGTAAAGTGTTTGCTTATTAAATGTGTTTCTAAATTTCCACATTCATAATGAATTTTATGGATGCCTCAATGCATTGATCATAAATGTGATGGAAATGCATGCTAACATATTGATAAGCAACACAAAGGAGGAACCTAGTCACTGCGTGAGCTTCGGGTATTTCAAATATGTCTGAATGAAGTGCCAAAGTGCAAAGCTATTGAGTGGGTAACAAAAGATTACATTATGGTTCTATTTTCAAGACATATTTTCAATTTGTGTAGCAAGATGTTACATGTAAATGACTTATCAACTATCCTTGGAGAGTATTGAAACCTAGGTAGAATGTGGTCAAGATTTGTTTGCATAAATATATAGTACTCGACCTAGTTTTAATCCTTAAAGTGGATGGAGGATAATTTGTATGACTTCCTATACAAGAAATTATTGAATTTATTTCCAATAGAGTTATATCAGTGGTTGGAAGCTTACGTATCGTTAAAAAATTCCATCCAGGAATGAGAGCTTGGAAAAAGGAAGACTATCAGACCATGTTTGATTCTACTGAGATGTGGAGTAGAGTTCTGTATTTTTGGTGTGAAGGAGTATTGCACAATTATACTTAGGAGTATGAAATTTCTATGTATAATTTCCCTGAGGAAGCTAAGTTCTGGTTTTTGAGTGAGCCAAGGAGATCTTATCTACTTGTGTTACCGTTAGCTATAAATATCTTGATTGTATAACTGGGGGTGGAAAAACTACCCATGGCTAGCTAAATATCCACCACGTGTAGGGGAAGGAGAATATGTGGTGAAGGATAACAGTAGCCTTGGTAGGAGAAAGGAAGAGAGAGGAAATATGGCTCAAGTATAATGAAGTGCGAAAAATGGTAGTTAATGCAACACTACTGTCGAGAAGAATTATTACTAAAGAATATTTTGAGACTCTCGTGGAAGATGAGGAGCCACAATATCGTGTCCTCTTGAATTTGGGAAATCAAAGTAGGGATACCCCATGGGCATGCATCTGACACATCCTAACTACCTATCCTTTGCGTAAGGTGTTTCAAATCCAAAGGTGGTGATTGAATGATAGAGTAGTGAAGGGAAGAAGACAACATCTCCATGTAAGGAAGGAGATACCAGTAAGGCTAATTTATTTTCATTTCTGGAGGAGAACCATACCAAGAACATGCACATGGCAGCACAACAAGCGTCAGTGTTTGGAAGTAATCTTAGAGGAATGTTTACAAGAGTGTCATCGAGACATAGTATTGGCACATAGACTGTCAGAAGTAACCCTCTAGGTTTCGCGACAATGTAGACAATGGGTGTCTAGTTTAGTACTAAAACAAGGACACAAGGAAGTTCATCTACATGAGTGCATGCTATGGCAAGTAGCATGGGAGGTTCAGAAGGTTCAAGCCAGCCACCACATTGAAGGAATACTGGTGGGGGTTCAGGATATGGTTCTAGTCCTAACCCATGGCAAGGTCCACAACCACCACCAAATTAGCCTCATCAAACACCACTTTAGCAACCAAAACAACAGACATCTCAAGTCTTCTTTGAGATATCTTTTCACTTTCTAGAGTACAGAGGTGTGGAGGATGTGGCTGAACACATTCATAAGTGTGAATTGCTATTAAAAGCAAAGGGGATTACAAATTTTGATAGAAAGGCAAGACAATTTTCCACCACACTTCAAGGGAGCATGCATAATTGGTATAGAAAGTACAACCCACACAAGACTTTGATTGATTAAGATGTGTTACATAGAGCATTCTCGATTAAGTTCCACATTCCATAGTTTGAGCAACAGAGTATCAGTACACTAAAGGATATTAAACATGGATTGTCTGAAAGCATAAGGGAGTATGATGTGATTTAAAACTCTCTTCTCCAAACTATCCTATGATATTCATCCAATTCAACATGCACAAAGGTTCACTAGAGGGTTATTGACCCCATTTCAAAGATCCCTATCTCATAAGACGTATGCAGATATGTGTGAGGCCTTGGAAACAGCTCTATACACTGAAGAGGTTGGAAGTGTGGACACTGGTGTGAGCCCATTTTTGGAGGCATAGATTACAGCCATGACCAAGCATTTGGAGAACCTTTCTTCCAACTCAATGCATGAGACATGTAATAGATTGTGGTGTAAAAATTGTGAGGTAGAAGGACATATGAAGGATAGTTGTTTGCGTAAGACTGTGTGTGCATTGTTACAATCTTGTGAGATTTTTCACAAGAACCATGATATTTAAAATTGTCCTTTGTTATAGCACGTGATGATGAAAATTTGTCTATGTATTGCAAGATATGTGACATGTAAACCCATGATACCAAGGATTTTTGGCTGATAGACTAGATTAATGAGGCATATAAGATGGGATTACAAAAAACCACAGTGGCAAGAAGATCTTAGGTGTAAAAAACCCATCCTACTGAAGAACGTAATAATGGAGGAGGTGGATTCCGTGGAGGTTACATAAGCAGAGGTTGTGGTGAAAGAGGCAGATTCATGCACTAGACTTGCTACACTTATGGGTCCCCTAATCATTACCAACATGAGTGTCCCCATAATTTGGTGTGTGCATATTGTGGAAAGAAACATAAGGTTGAGGATTTCCCTGACCTATATGAGCATATGTGTAAAATTAAAAAGGAAAAAGGTGCATGAATGATCAAGGTGAAATTTCTAAACACAATTCACCACCTATATCATATGAAATATCTTTTTTTAACATTATTTTTACCTCTTACATATTCTCATTTCACTGAGAGCATCTAATTGCCCACCTAGACACGTGGGAACCATCAGTTTGGTGCCACGAGGTGCCTATATTGTATTAATTTTTTAAAAACATTTTTTATTTATCTTTGACACTAACGTCAATTTAAGGGTTTTTCCAAGTTTCATTCGCTTCCACCATGAAAAAATGACCGAGAGATGGGAGAAACTGAGATAGGATTTTTTAGGTGGACCATATGCTCATATGTAGGTTCAGACAAGACATTCCCAAGTGTCACGGTTTGCTAGTTATCACCCGTCAAAGTTTGACAAGTTTTTTCTCTCAGAGTGCTTAAGAGACATTGATGGACCAGTGTATCCTGGAAGGGATGGGAAGTTTGGTAGTAGAAAAACACCACTGATAGCATCTAACATCCCACCTAGATGTGTGGGAACCATCGGTTTGGTGCCACGAGGTTTCCATTACAAAATATCACCCTGGATACCCTCACACTGACTCTAATTGAAGGATTTTGCCATGTTTCATTCATTTTCACCATGAACAAATGGGTGAGAGATGGGAGAAACTGAGATAGGATTTTGTAGGCAGACCATATATGCATCCATAGGTTTAGACGATACATTCCCAAGTGCCATGACTTGCTAGTTATCACCCGTCAAAGTTTGACAAGTTTTTACTCTCAGGGTGCTTAAGAGACATTGACAGACCGGTGTAGCTTGAAGGACTAGGATGGTTTGGTAAAGAAAATGACACCACTGATAGCATCTAAAACCCATCTATATGTGTGGGAACCATTAGTTTGGTGCCATGAGGTGCCCATTGCAAAATATCACCCTAGATGCCCTCACACTGACTCTAATTAAAGGCTTTTGCCACATTTCATTTGTTACCACTACGAAAAAATGGGTGAGAGATGGGAGAAACTGAGATAGGATTTTTTAGGTGGACCATATGTGCATCCATAGGTTCAGACGAGACATTCCCAAGTGCCATGGCTTGCTAGTTATCACCCGTCAAAGTTTGACAAGTTTTTGCTCTCAGGCACTTAAGAGACATTGATGGACTGGTGTAGCCCAGAAGGACCGGGATGGTTTGGTAGTGGAATGACACCACCAATATCATCTAACAACCCATCAGAACATGTGGGAACCATCAGTTTGGTGCCATGAGGTGTCCATTTCAAAATATCACCTTGGATGCCCTCACACTGATGTTAATTGAAGGATTTTCCCGTGTTTCATTTGTTGCACCACCGAAAAAATGGGTGAGAGATGGGAGAAACCAAGATAGGATTTTTTAGGAAGACCATATGCGTATCCATAGGTTTAGATGAGAAATTCCCAAGTGCCATGACTTGCTAGTTATCACCCGTCAATTTTTGACAAGTTTTTACTCTCTGGGCGCTTAAGAGACATTGACAGACCGATGTAGCCTAGAAGGACCGAGATGGTTTGGAAACAGAATGACACCACCGATAGCTTCTAAAAACCCACTTAGATGTGTGGGAACCATTGGTTTGGTGCCACGAGGTGTCCATTACAAAATATCACCCTGGATGCCCTCACATTGACTCTAATTGAAGTTTTTTCCATGTTTCATTTGTTGTCACTTGTGAATAAATGAGCAAGAGATGGGAGAAAATAAGATAGTATTTTTTAGGTAGACCATATGCACATCCATAGGTTCAAATGAGACATTCCCAAGTGTCACGGCTTGCTAGTTATCACCCATCAAAGTTTGACAAGTTTTTGCTCTCAGGGCACTTAAGAGACATTGACAGACTGGTGTAGCCCGGAAGGACTAAGATGGTTTGGCAGTGGAATGACACCACCAATATCATCTAACATCCCCACCGAATGTGTGGGAACCATCAGTTTGGCCCAATGCCACGAGGTTTCATTTGTTTAAAATATCACCCTTGGATGCCCTCACACTGACTCTGTTAATTGAATTTTTCCATCGTTTCATTTCTCACCACCGCAAACAAATGGGTGAGATATGGGAGAAACTGAGATAGGATTTTGTAGGAATACCATATGCACATTTTAGGTTCAAATGAGACATTCCCAAGTGCCACGGCTTGCTAGTTATCACCCGTCAAAGTTTGACAAGTTTTTTCTCAGGGCGCTTAAGAGACATTAACGGACCAGTGTAGCCTGCAAGGTCTGGGATGGTTTGTTAGTGAATGACGATACTACTGATAGCATCTAACAGCCCACCCAGACCATAACCATCCTTTTGGTGATACGCGAGTCCTATTGTCAAAATATTCCCTGAGAACTTGCCCTAGGACATAAGTTAATTGAAATTTTGTCAATTTTTGTCACGGGTGATAACTAGCAAGAGATGGCACTTGGGAATGTCTCATCTGAACCTACATATGCGCATATGGTTCCCCTATAATAACATATCTCATTTTCTCCCATTTCTTGCTCATTTTTTCGTGGTGGCAAAAAATGAAATGTGGAAAAATCCTTCAATTAACATTCAGTGTCAGGATCCAAGGTGATATTTTGCAATGGACACCTCATGGATACCAAACCAAATGGTTCCCACACATTTGGAGTGGGATGTTAGACACTATCGATGGTGTCATTCCACTACCAAACCATCCTGGTCCTTTCGGGCTACACCGGTCTGTCAATGTCTCTTAAGTGCCCTGAGAGAAAAAACTTGTCAAACTTTGAAGAGTGATAACTATCAAGTCGTGGCACTTGGGAATGCCTTGTCTAAACCTATGGATGTGCATATGGTCCACCTATAAAAATTATATCTCAGTTTCTCCCATCTCTCTTCTATTTTTTCATGGTGACAATGAATGAAATGTGGCAAAAGCCTTCAATTAACATCAGTGTCAGGGCATCCAGGGTGATATATTGCAATGCACATCTCGTGGCACCAAAACCAATGGTTCCCACATGTCCGGGTGGGAGCTGTTAGACACTATCAGTGGTGTCATTTCCATCTACCAAACCATCCTGGTCCTTCTGGGCTACACCGGTCCATCAATGTCTCTTAAGCGCCCTAAGAGCAAAAACTTGTCAAACTTTGACGGGTGATAACTAGCAAGTCGTGGCACTTGGGAATGTCTTGTATGAACCTACGGATGTGCATATGGTCCTCCTATTAAATCCTATCTTGGTTTCTCCCATCTCTCTCCTATTTTTTTATAGTGGACAATGAATGAAACGTGGAAAAAGCCTTCAATTAGATTCAGTGTGAGGGCATCCAGGGTGATATTTTGCAATGGACACCTTGTGGCACCAAACTGATGGTTCCCACATGTCTGGGTGGGTTGTTAGACACTATCAGTGGTGTCATTCCACTGCCAAACCATCTCGGTCCTTCTGGGCTACACCGGTCCATCAATGTCTCTTAAGCACCCTGAGAGCAAAAACTTGTCAAACTTTGATGGGTGATAACTAGAAAGTCATGGCACTTGGGAATGTCTCGTATGAACCTATGGATGTGTATATGGTCCACCTATAAAATCCTATCTCAATTTCTCCCATATCTTTCCCATTTTTTCATGGTGGCAATGAATGAAACGTGGTGGAAAAAGCCTTCAATTAGACATCAGTGTCAGGGCATCCAGGGTGATATTTTACAATGGACACCTCGTGGCACCAAACTGATGGTTCCCACACATCTGGGTGGGATGTTAGACACTATTGATGGTTTCATTCACTTCCAAACCATCTTAGTCCTTCCGGGCTACATCGGTCCATCAATGTCTCTTAAGCGCCCTGAGAGAAAAAACTTGTCAAACTTTGACAGGTGATAACTAGCAAGCCGTGGCACTTGGGAATGTCTCGTCTGAACCTACAGATGTGTATATGGTCCACCTACAAAATCCTATCTCAGTTTCTCCCATCTCTTCATTTGTTTGCAGTGACAGTAAATGAAACGTGGTAAAAGCCTTCAATTAGAGTCAGTGTGAGGGCATCCAGGGCCTATTTTACAATGGCACCTTGTGGAACCAAACTGATGGTTCCCACACATCTAGGTGGGATGTTAGACACTATCAGTGGTGTCATTCTACTTCCAAACCATCTCAGTCCTTCCAGGCTACACTGGTCCATCAATGTCTCTTAAGTTCCCTGAGAGAAAAAACTTGTCAAACTTTGATGGGTGATAACTAGCAAAATCCGTGGCACTTGGGAATGTCTCGTCTGAACCTACAGATGCATATATGGTCCACCTACAAAATCCTATCTCGGTTTCTCCCATCTCTTTCATTTTTTCATGGTGAAAACAAATGAAACGTGGAAAAATCCTTCAATTAGAGTCAGTGTGAGGGCATCTAGGGTGATATTTTGCAATGGACACCTCGTGGCACCAAACCGATGGTTCCCACACATGTCTGGGTGGGTTGTTAGATGCTATCAGTGGTGTTTTTCTACTGCCAAACCATCCATTCTTTTAGGATACACTGGTCTATCAATGTCTCTTAAGTTCCCTGAGAGAAAAAACTTGTCAAACTTTGATGGGTGATAACTAGTAAGCCGTGACACTTGGGAATGTCTTGTCTTAACCTATAGATGCATATATTGTCTACCTATAAAAATACTATCTCAGTTTTCTCTCATCTCTCTCTCATTTTTTCACAGTGGTAGTGAATGAAATGTCTCTCCTTCAATTAACATTAGTGTGAGGGCATCTCAAGGTAAATATTTTTCAATGGACACCTCGTGGCACCAAACTGATGGTTCCCACATGTCTGGGTGGGTTGTTAAAAGCTCTCGGTGAAATGAGAATATGTAAGAGGTAAAAATAATGTTAAAAAATATATTTCATATGATATAGGTGGTGAAATAAGAATATGTTCTTGTTAATAAGAATGTGAAAAACTCTCTCTCTATAGGCTTTGAATGGAATTGAACCTTGGAAATTTTTTGTGAGATTCAATATTGTCGATAGGCTATGAAGGGTCAAGAGAGATGAAAAGGACTAAATTTGGTTGACTTACTATTTGGGGGATTTCTTATTGATCCTCATGGGTCCTTTATTCTTCAGTCAATTTGGAAGGCATGGGAACAAGTGAAGCACTTGGTGGTTGGGCATCCTATCTTCTCTTCCTTTGACACTAGGTGCCAAGCCTACAAATCAATTTCTTCAAATCTGAAATATAATGACAAGATCCTTTCCTTGACAAGAGGTTACTCTTCCCTCCTTTTGTTTGAGAAAGGAATTAAAATATTTCATGACTTGTACAGATTTGGGAAGTGGATGGAATGGAGAGACCTTAAATATTTCTATAAGCTTCCTCAATCCTTTGTATACATTTCTCAGAAATGTTGATGCAAGAGTATCTCTCCTCAACATACAATTATCCCCTACTTTATTAGATCTTGAGGAGTTTTCAATAGTTAGCTCTGAGATTTGTTCATCTTGGCAATTTCTTAGAACTCTGCAACAGTTGGTTTCACAGTACAGTCAATATAATGAAAGGTTTATATAATGAATTATGGTAAATCATATTGACAAGATATTATCTGGTGAGTGCCCTAATTGATAATCTTAAGGTTTTAGGTCTTAACCAACTTCCAAGAGAAAGAAATAGAAAGTTAAGTGGGTTTAAGAGAGAATTGTGACTTGAAAATTTATACAAAGCATCTAAGGAGTGTGAGGAAGGATATTTTGAAGGTTAGAAGGCTTGAGGTTACTCAAAAAGACCACAATTTATGCCAGTATTGTTGCAGACCTGTAGAAGGGCATATAAGCCTAATTGGAGAAACAAAAAAGTGTGGAAAGGTGTCTTAACTTTGAAGGTTGGATTTCAAACTTGGTAATCAACTAAAATTAGCAAAAGGGTATCCTAAAAGGCCATTAGTTAGTCTTGAAACCTTCTTAGTGAAAATTTAAGCTTGAAAAGGACCTAGGACAGGGCTACAAGGAGCTAGAATAGGTGAAGGAGTGATGGTGGAAGAGAGACTTAGCAATGGAGATGGGCTATAAAAATTTTCACACACCTTGAGGAGCTTAATGGGTGCCTAAAAATGGTGTTGGTTTGTTTCAGTTTTTTGTGGGTGATTCCCAACACCAACTCACCAGTGTCATTGTTCTTGAGAAGCTAGTGAAGGAAATTTTGGCTAAGGTAAGAAATTTGAAGACTTCTTGTATTTTCCATCAATTTGATTGGTGACTTGGCATGGAATATGATATAGAGACATGGTGCATTGATAGGAATTGATCAGGTGAACCCATTTAAGACAATATTTACTAGTTTGAAGTGTTCTTGACTTGAGAAAGTAAGCCACTTGGCAGGCTTAAGGGAAGTTTTGTGTTTTTGGACTAAACTAACTTTGTGGATGGGTTGAGTGTGATTTGTACAAATTCAATCCAGTGAACCATCTGGGTCTGATCTAATTTTTAGGGTGTCAAGTATTGCTTCATGGTCAGACTCAAGAACTTTCCACAAGATCTTATTGCATGGTCTACCTCCATATTTAATCAATTGAACATTAGATGCAACAACTAGGTGAGAATAATGAATAATATTTCTATGAGTGTCAAAGTCCTCAAACAACCACACATTGGATTTCTTCATTGGGTATCTTCTTAGCCATGTTCTAGTAATAACCACAGACCCTGTAGGATATTCTAGGCCTTCTCCATCTATGATTGGGGCTATCAATTTATTTTTTTCCTCAACACAATGACACAAATAATAAGATGTTCCTTCTTTATTATTTTCTTCTACAACAACTGCATAAACATGACCTACATCACATTGTACACAAAATAGTTAATTTCAATAAATGATTCATAAATAAGTTACATAATGAGAAAAACTATTAATTTTAACAAAATAATGCAGATATATAATACTTGGTTGCACTAGATCTGATATATGGTCAAATTCAATTGATGATTCACTCACTGTGAGTTGTAGAGCTCATGGAGGTTGATAGGTGTCAAGTGGATATAATTTTCTACAACACCATTCATCAACCCACTCTTTTGACTCACATTCATCCCAAAATGAATACGTACATGAAGAGAAAAAGCATGCCATTTTCCTTGTATGAATAGTCCATGAACCTGCATTTGAACTTCTAAAAGAGTGCAACTCACTAGATCTTGTTAGTGTACAACAATCTTCATATTTTGTAAAATTAGCTTCTTCTACCAACCAAAAAAACCTATGAACTGTAGACTTACCCTCATTACCTGGACCCATTGTTGAGTTACACCATTCCATGATGGATTTGCATCGATCAACTTGGCACCATCTTTGTACTTCAATTATTCTCTTGTTAGGGATCTTTTAACACATGCTCCTGCACCATCATGTTCTCCTTTTCCATGTCTGACCTCAGTGAAATTCCAAAAATGTTGAACACCACTTATCCTATGCATCCTTCTCAACCAATAGAACATTCACACATTCTTGAATTGTGATGTACAATTATCTGACCATATGATGTGTTTATCAAATATGATGTTTTTGTTATTCAAATTTCCATAGAAGATCTTGAAACAACCTTGCACAAACTCTGATGAATGTGCACGATCATCACTAATATAGAAATGGTACTCCCTCAAAATATTTTTGTCTTCCTTATGTGTTTTGAGAGCATGAGTGAATACTATATGCACAAATATGGAAACCTGAATAGAGTTGTAGTATTGTGATTGCACTTCATTTTGTGGTTGTAGAGTATAGTTCTCTACAAAATCAACAACTAACACAATGGTACCAAGAGGAAATGTGTCCTTGCATAACCTGAATTTCTCATCTAACCATCGAGCTCTGTGTGTATGTCGTGCATACTCATACACTATCTTCTCTTGAAATATAGTCATAAAATTTGATACACTTATTTCTTTACTCACTAATTCACACCTCTTGGCTTCTTTACCATCTTTTGAAGTGTATGCCACTGACTTGTATTTTCCAAAACTAACTAGTTCATTTCCAATTACATGTGTATTCTCTATGTGTATACATCTTTGCAAAATTGCAAACCACCACAACTATCACAAGTTCCTTCTAAACATGATTTCTTATAAAAAAATTGTCCTTCTTCTCTTGTACAAAAAACACTTGAGATGAAATCTCTTGCTGATTTAGGTGGAACATTTATCATACACTCCTACAAAATATTCTTAGTATGCAAATTAACACATATATGCTAGAAAATATCATAATGCATAGCAAATTCAATATGGATCCTACAATAAGTAGTCTGTGAGTGATTTATTTTAACATAAAAAGGTTTTTCCATTTCAAAATACCTTTGACTAATTTGTATTTTGGGATGAGTCTCTTTAAACTTATTAAAAAATTGTGTTTGTGTCATATCCAAAAAATGTTTAGGATGTGATTCACGGTTTTGAGAACCAATTCTTCTTTTTAAAACATCTTTTTCATTAGGTGAACATTTTTGGCCGCCTATGGAAGAACTTTGATTACCCTTTTTTTAGTACTATCTTTCCAATACACGTGATAGTCAATTGCATTAAAGAGAAACTACTACACATATTTAGCACTTAGAGCCAGATTTTGTTTTTCCTAGTTCAAAATCCCCACCCCCCCATAATATTTAACAATTGAAACATTGACCCATTTAACCATAGGTATTTTCTTGGTCTTGTTTGTTCGACATTGCCAGAGAAAGGTTAACATTAATAGCCATTTCAGCAGTTGATTGGTCTCAATCACATAATTGGGGATCCTCAGAAAAGAAATCATATAGATGGAAATTCATCAAGAGTATATCATCATATCTACCTTATTGTTTGATTTGGATGACTGTAAGGTTTGCTAACTTTAGTGAGAAAGCTCTCCTGAAGTTCACCTCTCCTCCTTGGTGATTTGGTCTACCCTATAGTTAACTCATTTTGTCGGCTTGTGTTCGTGATTAGTACTTGACTTGTGTTCTTGAATGAAAGTCAAGTCATAATGATCTTTAACTGAAAAATAATGAATTCAATATTGTATTCGATCAATTCCTACTTCTTGGGCTCATTGCACTCCTACTTAAATGCCTCCATCCAGATATCCCCTGACTAGGTTTTCATGACATGTGCATTCCATTGTCTCATGTCTCTAAAGTGTTACAATACTAAAACCTTGTCGCTCTTGACCACCTCACTTTATCTACTTCCCATGGCTGCTGCAACTCTTCACAACCTCCAGTGGTTTCCTGTGTTATATTTTTCATCCCCTTCCATTAACAATAATATCTCCTGGTGTTTGGTATAACCTTACTCCTAGCTCTAGCATTAGTCTCTGCACTATAGTTTCGCACTCAATTCGGTTGTTATACACCTAGTCTAACTACCCCTTGGTGCATTGTCTCAGACACCCATTATGCCAGCATACCATATTGATCCAATTCAGTGTTAAACAATGACTCGGCATTACAGCGGACCCTACAACACCTTTCATAGCTAGCCCGATACATGTCCTAGCACAACTTGACATGTTCTCTTGAGAAACTCCACTGGAGACCACAAACCTTGATGCAAAATTTCCCATTAATTCTAATTGTTCATTCAACTGGTGCCCTCACCTCCACATGGACATGGACTCCCCAGACTGCAACTCAACGTGCATTTTTCCGCTTCCAACGATCATTTGGGCACTCGCTTGCATCACTACATTCTGAATTGGCCCATCGACTTATGCCACACTAACATAGCCCAAATGCATATCCCCTGTACTAGCTCAGCTTACTGAGCCTGACTCACCTTGAAAAACGCAAGTTCACCTCCCAGCTCACCGAGTTATCTTGCCTTCTTCACCCCATGAATCCCCGTTATCCTTTTTAGATTTTTTCTAATTTTTCTCCTTTTTTACATTATATAAACAAATTAAAGCAAAAAATTTAAAATATATACCATTTCTGAAGGGGGATTATATTTTTCTGAGCCTCTGTATAGGGTTACTGGGTTTTTTGGACCAATTTTTTTATCTCTACATTGTGGTGCCCCTCTATGCCTCTAGCTAGTGAGCACATTTGTCATAGCCTTGTGGCAAGAGAGCCTTATTATTTGCAATGTGAGACATCTTCTCTCACACTGAGTAGTGTTATACCCTTGCTTTAATTTCACCTTTTGTGTTTTATTATGTTTCATTCCTCTACTTCTGAACAGGTCTTTTTGGGGCCTCTACTCTCACACAACTCATCACCTATCGCGAGGTGAGTGGTCAATCATTTGATGTCGCATGAATGCACCTTATTTTAATCACGCACTACTTATAAATTGTTGCAGACAAGGGGTTTATCACTATTTCTCAGGTGTTGTATTACACATAGACACATTCTCAGTTGAGTTTGACGTTTTTCCAACTTACTTATATCCACACACCCCCTTCTCACGCACCTTGAAATTTTTGCTTCCACATCATGGAGGATGATCTTTATAGACTTGAGCATCATAGGATCACTTTAAAACCCCCACTAATTATTCTTGGGAAAGAGAACTTCACATCATGGAGTGCTTTTATGGAATGCTACTTTGCATACAACAATATTTTGCACTTTTCACATGGGCAAGTTCCCGCACCCACAAATAATGGTCATCTTGAGGACTTTATCACAAAAATGTGACCATGTTTTTGGTCACTTGATGTTACATGTCACCATACCTCTCTGCATTACATGGCACTAATTGGATCCTCCTCATTTTGACCATCTGGATGCATCTTTTAGGTACAATTTTTTGGTCTACCCTTCACATATTGATGTTGTTGTTGTTGGTGATACATTTGTCTCCTCTTCTTCTTCATGAGATGACAGTTCCGTTGACATAGAATAGTGCTTGGTCCTACTTTTGATGATGAGGAGTATGATTCCATTTCTGATGACAAGAGTACTACTGTTGGATTTCTCCTCTCCTCGGATTCATCTCAACCCTATTCCAAAGTGTACTGACACCCGTCTTATCTCATTAGACATCAAGCTAGTTTCATCTCATCCTCATACATTCATTACACCCACCTTTTTCACTTCCGGTGTGTGAGGCCCTTTCCACTCCTCTTCCTTCATGTATGTATGATTCATACTTGTCTGAAATCGCTCTTCTATTTGTCAAGCCCCCTCATTGGGACGAATATCTTCCAGACCTTCATTGTCTCTTCATAGTGCCTACTTGTGATGTAGTACACGTTCCCCATCCTTCTACAAGTGTTTTTGAGGATTTTTTCATCTCCTTTGTTGGGAGTTCCCCTTCTAGGACTCTTATCGCTTCCACTTTTCAAGATATCTTCACCAATCCACCCTTACTTGTGGATCCTCCTTCTGTTTTGAGGGTTGTTGGAGGCATTGAATTAACTTCACTCGGGCATCATTTTGGCAGATGTTACTTTGATTCAATCTAACATTTCTACGTTTGTGGCATTACCTTCAACTCATGTGCACTTACTTGTCAAACCTATGTCACATTTCTGTGGACCAGATTCATAGTTCTTCGTACTGCTGTCTTTGGCTTGAATTTACGCGGAGTGGGTAGACTTCCAATAATTCATTATTGTCGTTCCTAAGGGAAGTCACATATTTTAGACCAACCGTTGACTATAGTCATCGTGAACAATTTAGTATGGGATTTGGCTCGTAATTCAGTCCAGAGGTAGAGGATCTCATTTTTGACACTCTTCTTGGATACTTCATAGATTGGCAAATTTCATATCCATTTATGGCATCTTATGTGTTATTCTTGTCTCTTCTAACCACTCTTCTCCTTGTGCAAAGGATTGTTCTTCTTTCCAAAGATTTCTCTTTTGTATATGGGTACCTTATAATTATTTTTATTGGGATCTTCAACATTTTCACGATCTTCTGAGAGATTTCAATATTGTTTTTCTATTTATTTTTAGTGCACTACTTGTTATCCTAATTAAACCAAATTTCTTTATTGATTTACTTACTATAGTTGTTATGTAATAACACGTTGAGTAGTATTACTATCTTTGGTACGTGAGGTTGGACCTATTGATTTAGTATGCAGTTCATTAGATTTTTTACAATCAAATTTTCACTGGTTGGTCCTAGATGTTCTTAGACCAAGTTTCTTCGTAGTGTGTTTAAAATTAATAATTTTCATCATTTAAAAAAAATTGACATCTTTTATTTTGTTTAATTTGTTAAAAATGATTTCCATATCTTATTATTTTTTCTTCTACAAGTTCGTTCACCAATCTTATCACTCATTGGTATTAAAATACTTTCATCAATTTCAAGTAAGAGCCTAGGTGTTTTAAGCAAAATTCAAATCAGTGATTTCAATGCTAAATTTTGTTGAATATCAATATAAACATTGTTCATTTCCTATATGTTGTTCATCTTCATAATTTGATAATTTTTGTGTGTGTTTTGAATAGGTAAGTCATTTGGTGTAATATTTACGTTTAAATTTGGCATTGCATCATCATTAATTGAACATTCATTATTTATTGATTCAATTGGTGTTTGAGGATATGTTTCAATATTAGTTTCATTTGGAAGAGATGACATAGCTTTAGCTCTATATGTTGATTTCTTTCTTTCACGTATTTTTTACACCCACTCCCTTGTTTTTTTTTTCATTCTTTCTTGGCTTTGTTGGATGATATGCGGTCTTTGGCAACATCTCCAATCTTTGGTAAAATAAATGTTCATTTATTTTTTCAAGCCCTTTTTTCATTCTGTTCCCTTTGTTTTTCCAATTGCTCCTCAAGTGTTTGCCTTCATGGTCTCCTCCTCCATAATTCTCGAAAATATATTTATCATCACAAGAAAATTGACAAAAAAAATGTTTATGAGTGTTAGTGATATAAGAAATAATAAAAACACACTAAAATATCAAATAATGCTTAAATATTTCACAAGAAATAATTTATATAAGAAAAAATATATAAAAAATTGTCAAGAAGAATAAAAAGTGCAGGAATATGCAGGACAACAATAATGACCAGCGTGGGACCAAAATCATAAGTTCTTTTTATTTTTTTGTGTTTGGATCTCAGCACATTCTTACACTCATGTTATAACATGTGCACATTTATTTTCTTATTTGGTTTGAAATTCCCAATCCATAGGCTTGGATTTGCTTTAGGATATCCAAACCTAAGGTTTGGACTGTGTAATCCGTGAATAAATCTATGTTTTACAAAAATCATTAGAATCTCAAGTGTACACCCCGATTTCTCATGTGTTATAAAATAATATTCCAAAAAAATTAATACTACGACATCAAGCTTGGTTTTATTTTTGTGACAATATATTTCTTTCTAAAATCCGATTAGTTTAAGACTTTCATCCTTAATTTATTTTACTAGTGCCTTCTTTTCTTGCCAAAAACATGTATACATTTTTTATACATAATTTATGATTTTTTCATCCAAATTTCAAAAAAATGGTTTTTTTTATCTAAACTACATTTTACATGCATTAAAAAAATTGACTATTTTTCTCAAAATTACGGGGGTGTACACACAAATATTTCATTTTCGAGATGTGTTCACTTTGAAAATTAGTAAAAAATTATATATTCATCCAAAAATATGAAAAATTAGTGGGACCTCATACATGGTCTTAGCTAACTTTCTACAGAAGGGATTTGTAAAATAATTTATAGAACTCAAAAAATGGGGCGAGGGGAGTGCACACACAACACTATGTTATCTTTTTGACACAAAAATAGACACACTTTGTGTGTGCACCACATTTGACCTTCTTAATCTCCACCATTTTCAAAAAAATAGTAGTTTAGAAACTAGATTATGAGCACTACAATTCTTATTCTTATCACATTGTCAAATTTTGAGCATATGCATGTCAAATTACTTATTAGTTGAAGTTCATTTTTTGTTGATTTCAGGAAAACAAGTTGCCACCTTTGACCCCCTTTGGTCCCCCATTTCCATGTACTTACCCTATTCATTAGATATAACTAGAGTTAAATGATTATTATTAACATAATGTAAAATATTTACATATAAATAACTCTTATATGATGATGTGTCTTATGTACTACCTTATTAAAATGACTTCACGCGTTCCTTCAAATTATTTCTTGTAGCTTCTGTTCTCACCAAAAAGTGGTACGGGTGTACAACGTTTTGAAATATTAACTTTTATGATTAAAGCAAATTGTGTTCCATGACATCCTAGCAATTAAGAAGACTGAACTTATTGTCTTTAAACGATGGATTAAAAGAAAAGGTGTGGTTACATATATGATACGACTGATTAATTATGATTAATATGTCCCGCAACATTATGATAATTAATTGCAAGATTAATTATTATTAATTTCATCATTTATTTAATCCTTTAATTCTAACTTATTTCATCATTTAATATACCATTTCATCATTTATCCAATTATCCATTATTTTATCCATTTTATCCTATATGATAATTAATCACAAGATTAATTATTACTATCCCCTTTTCTAGTCTCATTTTATCATTTTAGGATTTTAATATTCCTACACCCACCTACCAACCTACTCTACACATCCCTACACCTAGCCTTTCCATGTAACCTCACCCCTAATCATCATTAATCAACCTATTCTAATCCTAATCTAATCAATTGCTCCACCTCAAAATCCATAGGCTTCTAAATCTAGAAGCCTCTCTAACCTTCTCCTTCCATTGAATTTTTAATTCAATGGAAGCTTCTTCCCTCCATGAATTTTAAATTCAAATTCTAGAATCCCTTTCTAGAATCATCTAATCCTCTCATCAATGATGAGATCCACCATTGATCCTCAATTTGGCTTTATCTTATCCATTGAATCCTCCACCCATTAGCTATAAAATTGAGCTCTCCTCTTCCATTAGAGCTAGTTTAGAAAATCTTGGAAAATCTTATAAATGCAAAACATCATCCATTTTATCTTCTTCAATAACTTAATCAATCCATTCATTCAATCCATTTATAAACCATCCAATTGATCTTCATCAAGAAATCATCAATAAATCCAAAGGGAGGTGTTGCCCAAGTGAATCCACACAAATCTGAAGCAAGCAACAACAATCCAACATCTTGAAACACATCAAGCAATCAAAGGGAGCTTTAATTTGGTAGGTAAAATTTATTGCATTTTATTCCCCCTTTCCATCTAGCTTAATCTAAGGTAGTGTATTAGAGAATTAGAATAGGAATCAATTTGTTTTGGTTCTCGTTGGCATTTTGCACTAACATCTCTTTTTACATCTAAATTTTGGCACCCACCATGGGGCTTACCCCCCAAATTTTTAATTGTTTTTAGTATTATTTAGTGTTATAAATAAGCTATTCAAATTTCTAATAAAATTGTGATCATTTGCACCTTAAAATTTCAATTTTTTCATGAAAGTCTTATGTTTCAGCGATTTTGACCTAAAACAACACTTTTGTAAACCACGTGGCACATTTGTAAACACTTAATCACTTTTGTTTAACCCTTCAAAACCTAAAATTTCCATTTTTTGTTAGTTTTTTTCTTTTACGCATAAAGTAACGTGTCTATACACAAAGTAGCGTGTTTACATCAAAGTAGCGTGTTTGCACCAAAGTAGCGTGTTTGCATCAAAGTAGCGTGTTTGCGTCAAAGTATCCCATTTGCATCAAAGTAGCATATTTGCATCAAAATAGCGCATTTGTATCAAAGTACCACGTTTGACCTGTAATAGCATGTTTGCTCTGATAACATTTTTTACATTAATATTAACTAATTGATCACACTTTTGGTTTTTAGTGGTATTTTGCAGCTTACTACATTTTTTTTTGCAAGAATAAGGGGAAACTCTATCAATTTTAATAGTCAATTAATACTTTTTCCTAATGTTTTTGGTTGCAAGATATTGATTAATCAAAACATATTAACCTTTGTCTTGTAGCTCGAGCAGTCCAAGAACATCAGGGTTTAAATCAAAACTACTAATCTTTGTTTTGTAGGGCATCCTCTTGAAGACCCCACTACATAATTTTTAATCATTTTATCTTGTATCCATTTTCTTGTATTTATCATAATTTTTTGTGTGTTTTCCTTTGTTTCATGTTCATCCTGAAGGAAAAACTATGTATGCTCTCCTCTCACGTCCTAGGACGATCTTGAGGATCAAAATCAGCTAGCATTCCCTCCCTTTTTCATTTATATGGGTAACGTGATGTGGAAGTGACATCCATGCACTTACGATAGTCCTAGGGGTCTCGTGACCGTGGGATTCACCTCCATACACGTAAACATACCATGTGTTATGGTGGAGTATACAAATTCTAGGACATTTGTCATTATTAGTTAAGCCCTTTCTTATTTTAAGAGCGGCATGAAGTGAGGGGCTTCAACATCCCAATACCTAGGCCTCAGATAGCATCCTTACAAAATAGACTTGATCCCCACATACCGCAAGGTATATTGGGGACTCCCCTAGTGAGCTCGTGCATCCTAGACTAGGCAACCATTTGGCCACATATTGAGTTATAGTGCAAGGAGGTCGCACTCCCTAAGATCACTCGCTAGTTGACCCCACATTGACACATAGGTAGAGATCTAGTTTATTGTACCATTATCAGTATGTGGTATTAAACGTAGGTTATAGCTTGATTACAATCCCACTTGACTAGTTAGGGTGTGTATTGCATGATTTTTGTTTGTTTGTAAACACCCTTAACCATCCCATCACCTTACAATTTTAATTAATCAAACATCATCATAATTAACCATCCCTAATCAAAAAACAATCCCAATTCTAATCCCATCACCATACTTAATCCAGAATCCTAATCCAAAATTAATCCCCCACACATCCTATTTAACCACGACCTTTGATCCTCAATCCACATCCTCTCAAAACCAACATCCAAACCCTTACCTATTTTCTAAATCCATCAACCAAGCTATCCCATCATCCCCAACCCATCAAAGTAAACCATCTCACTTAATCCCACACACTATCCAACACCTTAATAAATAAATATCAAACTTAACATCCTACCTAACCAATCTCATCCTTTTCATCCAAATCAGCCATCCCATGTCGATCCTAACATCATAAAAATCATTTAACAACTTAATCAATAAATATTTGATCTTCAATCAACCAATCACCCCCTAAAATATCATCTCTCAACCAACCCCATCCATAATCTTCCCTTCCAAATATCCCTACCTCTCACCCCATTGACTTCCTCCTTGAGTAACCCAAATCATTTCAATCCATACCTCAACCCAAACAACATAAATCACTATCCCCAAAAGCTAGTTACATTAAACTTTGAATAACCTAGACCAAGAGGGCCTCATTTATGTCCTATGCTACTCTAGCCATCTAGCCCAAATCCCACACACAAGTTATTTACCAAATACCTAAAAATGGATTGAGAGCATAATTTTCCGCCTATGCACAGATGTTCTTTCCTTCCCACCCACCATCCAACATCCAACATCCAAATCCCTTTACATCTAATCCATTCTTATCATCACATCCATGCATATCCTCTTCCAATCCATTCATTTGAACACTTGATCAAATTTCTCACACATGTTGTAAGCCAATAGTACCTACTACAATTGTGTGACCCTAGTTTATCATTACCTCCAACATCCCAGAACCATTTTCCTCCTCGATATTTGTACACTTTAACACACTTAATCAACTTGTGGTGAAGACCCTTGGGTGCATCTTTTTACACTCTAGCCAATGTCATCACTACACTCAAATCCATCCTCCCCATCAAGCCACTAATGATTTTTAACCCCTTGAGAGTTCTCAAGAGAGTGGAAACTCTTTATGCAAAAAAATAAAAAATATCAAAAAGACAAAAAATCATATCAAAATTTTAAAAATTCAAATTAAATCCACCTTAATACTCTCTAGGGGTGTTTCTAACAACTCTACCGGGGCTATGGACGTCTGGTTGGCAGTAGATCAAAATTGTGACAAGAATCAAATGTATCTCTGTCGGGGCTATAAACACATGGCTGGTATTGGAACAATGCATGACTTATGCTTATATTCACCTCCATCCACCTACTTGACATACTAACTCCTTATACATTAGCTAGTTTGTCTTCACATACTACCCATTAAGTCTTCACTTCAAGTGATAATTAACCATCAAAATTTCACACACTTTGATCTTGCAGAGACATAGGGCTTGTGTGTTTCCAAGTATTTTTTAGACCTTAGTCACACTTTTTTTTTATTTCAGCTCTTGCCTTACAACATGAGTTGTTGTGATCATTTTTTATTCATCACTAATGTTATTTTCCTTCCATCTATCCCATCCACATCATTTTTCCTTGAATCGAACATCCATGGGCAGAAAATGATCCTTTCCTCTTTCATCTAATCCTCCTCATGTCCCTTTAGAATTGTTGTTATCATGACTAAGGGAAACCTTACTACCATCCACTGGGGTCATCCTCCATTTTATATACCTCTCATTTCCCATCCTACCCTACACCTGGGAGAAAATCAAACCCATCTGTCCATCCACACTAGCCACCCTACTTCACACTTGGGAACATGCCACATATATCTCTTAACCCATCTCCCCACTACTTGGGGGTACATCTTCTCATCTTCCATATCCCCCATCTTATCATATACCCCTCATCCTATCTATCTATCTCCCACCCCACATCACACCTAATCCTAACCTATAAAACAATCCCTATCCTATCCAACCTATCTAATTTTCCCTCAATCCTTCCCTTTCATCCTACCCACGCATGTTTTGGGACTTATAGGAGAAATTTTCACCCCTTACCATCCCCTCATGAGTTATCCCATAATGAATATTTTCATCTTACTAATCTCAATTATTCCCCCCATCCCAAATCCAAAATCTCAACATCCAACATCCAATAATCTAAACATCCCAAATCCAAAATCTCAACATCCAACATCAACTAATCTAAATTTCCAATAATATCAACATTAAAAATATAAAAAAATACAAAAATGCAATGTGTCCAATATCCAAAAGCCAAACCTAAAATCTTTGCATTTACATTTTCCGATGATATGAAAAATCTAAAAATCAAAACATCCAAAAATCTGAAAATCCAAAATTTAAAATTAAAAATCCAATGATATGAGGACAATGTGTGTGTTTGGGTCTACATTTACATTTGATGAAATCTTTTTCAACATCCAGTCCCTTTTTGTTTGGTCATATGAGTACCATTATATTTTTCCTTATGAGGACAAGTGCATTTCAACTTATTCACATGGTCTTTATAACATTTCTAATGCCACATTGATAAGTGCAATGATGGGCACTTTATGGTAGCACACCCCCTTCTATCATCATATCATTTACATTTATCATCATCCACACCTAATCTTCATCATCATCTAACTTTAACATATCTAACCTCCTCATCCTGTCATCCAATGATAATCCTTTATCAATCAATCAATATCCACATCAAATCTTATCAATCTCATTATCCAAATCCAAAATCAGTCACCCCTTGGCTGGGGCATCTTCTAACATCCTCTCATCAATCAAACTTCTCATGATCTTAACATCAAGAACTTTCATCAATCAAATCCCTTAAATCATCTCTCCTCATCAATATCCTATCATCATCCAATTGATCCTCTCAAAACCTAATCCTTATTCTCATCCAAATATCCTCAAATCTTAATCCCCATATACCAATATCTTCATATCAATCCTATCATGAATCAATCAAATCCTCAAATCTAACATCTTCAAATCCAACATCCTTAAATCCAAAATCCTCAAACCCCCTAACTAGGGCCCCTTGACTAAATCTTCAAATCCAATCATCATAAAATCAACATCCTTTAACAAAATCCTAAATCTTCACCCTTGTCATACATCATTGACTGGGGCATCCTCTCCAAAATCCAATAATCCTAATCTTCTAATCCCCTACTAGGGCATTCAATCCTCTCTCAAATCTTCTAATCATCATATCATCAACATCCTAATCCTCATAAATCTTCCCCCTTGTCATAATCATTGACTGGGGCATTCTCTAATCCAAAATCCAAAATCCTCTAATCTCAACATCCTTGACTGGGGCAACCATAATCCTTCTAATCCTATAATCTTTTATCTTCTCATCCTCTCTCTATCCTCTCATCCTCTGAATCCTCAACTCTTCTAATCCTCAAATATTCTCATCCTCCAATCCTCTCTCATATGATAACTTGGGCCTCTCCTCTTTTCGAAGTGGTTATCCACCTCGTTCCTACCCGTCTAACCCCTCGAGGGGGCATCATATCACCATCTTAACATCTTCTCTTATTTTCTTTGAACTTTCATTTTTTCACAATAACACTTCAAAGAGGGGGAAAATGTAGACATCTAAAATATCAACATGATTAATTACGATTAATATGTCCCACAACATCATGATAATTCATCGTAAGATTAATTATTATTAATTTCATCATTTATTTAATCCCTTTATTCTAACTTATTTCGTCATTTAATATACCATTTCATCATTTATCCCATTATCCATTATTTTATCATTAATCCTATATAATAATTAATCACATTATTATATTATTATCCCCTTTTCTAATCTTCATTATCATTTTTAGGAATTTAATATTCCTACACCCACCTACCAACCTACTCTACACATCCCTACACCTAGCCTTTCCATGTAACCTCACCCCTAATCATTTATTTAATTAATCTAACCTAATCTAATCACATTTGCTCCACCTCTAAATCTAGAGGCTTCAATATATAGAAGCCTCTCTAACCTTCTCCTTTCCATTGAATTTTTAATCCAATGGAAGATTCTTACCTCCATGAATTTTCAATTCAAATTCTATAATCCTCCACTCTAGAATCCTCCAATCCTCTCATCATTTCTAACCATTGATCCAAATCCTACATGGATAGATCATCTTACCCTCCATTGAATCTCTCCCATCTATTAACTATAAATTCAATCTCTCCTCCTCCATGAGAGAAAGTAAATCCATAAAAATTCTCTACCATTTTGTTTCATCAATAATCCACCACCTTCAATCCATATCCAATAAATCCATCAATCCATTAATCCTTCATCAATCAATCCACGAAAAATCAAGGGAAGGTGTTTCCTGTGTGTCTCCACCAAAATATGAAGCAACCAACACCAATCCAAGAGAAAATCCAACACAACAAAGGAGGAGCATTAAATCTTCTTAGTAAGTGCAGGAATTAATTCTCTCCCCCTTTCAATTTATTACTCATTATGAAGTATTGTTTGAAAAGATTAGATTAGGATAACAAGTTATTTTTCTCATTTTCACAACTAGTCTTTTCTCACCAATACAAAATTCTTGTGAGCATGATGAAGGAAGATGGATACTTATTGGCCATAAATTCTAATGAAGGTTGTGGTTTGAGTCATAATATTGGTCCACCAATCACTCTAGTCGATATCCCTCTTACATGTAGGAACCATATTCTAGATCCTATTAATGTGAGACATAGTTTTTTTATGCTTAATATGGAAATTGTTAAGGTAAGAATAGGTTTTAATCATCTTACCCTATGAAGTGGATCACTCGATACAAAAGAAAATGGAGGAAGAATGTTAGAAAGAATAATACCATCAATTGAGAACACTAACATGTTGTTCATAAGAGTTGGAAAAGAGAAAAAAAAATTGCTCTACAAGCAACACATGATCTGTCAAATGCATGGGGATTTTGATTCACCTTGACTCACTTTGTCTAACTTTAGGCATGGCCAAGATAGCTTTCGTAGGTTTGATTATTCAGATTACATAGGCTATGTGAATTTCTAAGTGACAACATATCATGGTGTTTTATAACCCCACAACACAAATAAAAAATTAACAATACTTAACTATTGAACCCTTTATTGGAGAGAAAACCTATGTTGATGTATTCCTATGTTGAATGTGCATAATATGTGTGTCTTTTAATTGTTTCAACAACTAAAATTTTGATATCTACATAAAAAAATGATAACACATTTAGTGGAAAACATAGTCTAAGATAAAATATAAACCCAATATACCATAATCTTTTTTGTAAATAAATGTTGTTACAATGAAAGTGGCCCTCCTAATGACACAATAGTTGATTGAATGTTAAGTATGTTTACATGTTTGTTTAGCCTCCAGAAAATCTATAAATTATATTAGCCTACATATTTTGGTTCATATTTGAAGTCACCAAAAACTTGGATTATTGTATTATAAGTATATGGCCTCCAAATTTTCTAATAAACTTTTCTATTTTAATGAATCAAAAATTGATATTTGAAAATTATAATTCAACAGAAATCATCTCCTTTGAGAAGGCCTCTACTAGAAATTGTCAAATTCTAGCAACGCTTCCCAGATTAGCCTTTTTGGTTGTCTACACAGTCTCTGCTTACCATTCATGCCTTCATGTACTTTACATCACTTATTTTAAATTGCTTTGTTTGTGAAAATTTCTATTCCTTGCATTTTCCTCAAAATTTCACTGCATTTTGTAGTCTGAGAACAGATTATAAGATGACTTAGAGGTTTTATCATAGGAAATTGGAGATTTCTTTGAATTAATTCAATATTTGGCTTAACATGGTGCTTGCAACCAAACACCTTTGGACATTTCTGTCACGATGTTTGAATTTTCTATTTCGCCATCCGAAATCAGGTGATATGAATTTTTGTGTAGTGTTGTGAATTTTTTACTATTGTGTAGGGGTAAGGTACAGATTATGGATTCAAGCTATTCCGAGGGGGTTCGAAGATGATTTTAAAATTAAGGACGAACTATAAATGATGGCGATGGAGTCGAGGAGCCCTTATCAGCCCATTGAGCGATTGCAGAACACCATGCTGCCTCCATTTATGAACAAAAACATATAAAATGGTGGAAAATCCATTAAACCAATTCAGTGGTGTCACAAATCAATCACACTCCTATGAAGAATTTGGTTGCCTCTAAAGAACAACCACTATTTTGTTGAAGGATTGTATGAGTTTTAAAATTTGCCAAATTTTGGATTATGCATATTTGTTCACTATGTCTTATTTACATCATTTGTAGCTTACAGAAGACATGGGCGTCCTCACGAAATAGTGACACAGATTTCAACAATGCAACTTGTAGGTGTCTATGACTTGATCAGGTTCACCTTTTGTAGTATACACCCCATTTGTGCCAAAAATAGGAGCTATAAAACAGTGTTTGGACATTTGCCAAAGCATTATGGAGGGGATTTTTTTATATATTTTAGAAGACATGTGGAATGTTTGAAAAAATTCCTTACTAGTCCTATGACATAGGTTAAATTTGGTTTAACCTTGATTTTGGTAACTTCAATCCGAGAAGAGTTTGATGTAGTATACTAATTTTTTTTTCTCTCTTTAGTTTTGGATAAAATCGCCATTCCTCCTCGTCTTCATACGCTATTTTGGATTAAAAAATTCCATTCCTCAGCTTTGAGGTATACTATTGTTTTTCCATGACCGATATTGACTTCAGTCTTCGACTTATTGAAACCCACTCATCGGAGTTTTAAATTTAGAATTAATGTTCCATTGGTTTTCGATGTTGGACAATCCTGTTTTGATAAAATTAGAAGAATTCTTTGAGATTTTAAACCCACATTGCATGTAGAGTTTACATGATTATACATGTCATTTGGGTTTACGTGATTTAAGTCCAAAATCACTTCTAAATCTATTTTCAATTGATTGGAGCAGGGTAAGATGTCAAAAAAAAGGCATTGTGGATTTGGTGAGGGTCACTTTCTACCAGAGGAGTCCTCTCACAACTGAGGAAGCTATGTAAATGCATTTAATGATACTAGAATGAGATTTGGGGATAGGATGTTTTAAAGGTCTCTAATTGAGGTGGGGTCGAATAAGGTTAGGTATCACAGTGAACATGACATGAAAAAAAATCCCAATTGGTGGGGCTTGATTTGGTTTGGTGTTGGTGTTATGATTAGAGTTGGAGTCTTGATATTAATACGATTGGAAGCCAACCAAGTTGAGAACCTACAATTTTACCATCAAATGTTTAAAGGATTTCTACCCTACTTTCAATGCTGGGGTTACAACTGAGTTTACAACGGTAATCTCTTCAGTAGGTAAATTTTAAAATTAGTTCCATCATTTTACTATTATAGGCATTCATCGAATTCCTCTTGCACATACATATGACATTGTTATTTTAGATGTTTGTATCTCATTCACAAGATAGAACAAAAACATAAAATATTAGCTAATTTCATTAATTTTCTTGCACTTCTTCCCAAAGGAAAACTAACAAACTTGCTAGCGTATGTTTTAAAAAACCCAATTTTTTCTCGAACATTATATACTCACAAATCATTCAAGGACAATAAGTGTTTGTCTTTATTCATAATATTGTCTTGAATGTCACTTGTGCTTGATGAATCGATTGCTATTTGAAAGGATTGTAACGTCTTGGATTCTCTTTGTCCACAAGTTGTGCGGGAGCCCAAATTTGATAGGTGCCCATAAAATGTTTAACCAAATGAAAGAACAAGACAACTTCTCATGGAATAAGATTATGACAGTGGAAAAAGTAAATGGGATCATTTAAGAGACATTCACTTTTCACTATATGCAACAAACAAGTCTTCAACTCATTTAGTTTACATTTTCCAGCGATCTCCCGCCATGCTAAAATAAGCTGTAGGGAATAGGGTGTGGACATCCATCAAAGCATAAAAAATATAGGAATTTTACAGATGGTGTGTAGTTTCATAGTTTGGTAGACATGTATGAAAACTTGAGAACATTGCACAAGGAAATGTAAACTATTTTTTGAAAAACTAAACCTGCAAAAAATGTGGTTTTGTGAATAACATTGATTGTAGGACATGCACAATGCAATTGGCATGTGTAGAGACAAATTCCACATAAACATGTAGTGGTTTCTTGGTGCCTATAGATTACATATGAATATAGGCTTAGGAGTATTTACAACCACAATGCATTTAGATTTGGATCCTAAAAATGATGCACCTTATTTTCTTCTCTCAAACATCTAAGAAGAAGGGGGCAGGTGAGATGAGGTTCAAATGATGTAGAGATTGATGAAATATAGAGGACTTCAAAAAAATCTCTAAATGTAGTTGGATTGTAGCCCAGGAGACATATCTTGGTAGAATCCAAGGCACATCTATAAACAAAGACCTAAAAAGTTGGAGCTGAAATTAGGGAGATATAAGGCAACATGTTATTTAACAAGAATTAAAGACATTTACTAATGATGTGGAAGTGGAGGACAAAGATTATCATTTCTCAATTTCATCAATAGTGAAAAGTTGGCAAAACTGCAATTTGGTTGGTTAAACATGCCCCAAACGTGGGAACAACTATGACAAGTTGTCAAGAACCTTGGGGAAAATGTGCTACATTACCACATTGCAACAAAAATCAACATTCAGCATTGTTGCAAGAGAAATTGTTGTGAGAAATGGGAATGATTTCTTCAATTAAAAAGGGAGAATGTGCCAGTTGTGGTGATTATTGGTGATGTTAAATTGAATCAATGTAAAAAAAATAGGCTTGCACTATAATAATGTGTTGTGTGCTAGCACCCTCAAAATTCCCCTCATTTTTCAAGTCAAGTTTCAAATTTTTTGAGTTGGTGCCTGTTATCCCAACTTTTCACCCTGGAAAAATTGATCAAACATGACCCCTGCACAGAAGAAAATCAGAAGGGGTGGTTCAGTCATGTGAACCCACATTCCAAATCCAACAATGAAGGGGCAGGGTCGGCGAAGGAGGCCAATGACATCAAAGGAGATCAGAGCGCATAGGAGAAGATTGAAGAAAGGGCTCGAAGTTTTCAGACTTCGTGTGCGAGTCGACTCGGGGCAAAGCAACGGACCCATGGAAGGTGCCACGTGCCTCATCGGCGCAAATTCAGAAGTGAGACCCAAGGGACAGACCCCAAATGAGCGCCAACCCTCCACATGGTCAGAGCCTCAAAAAGTTAAATTGGCATTCATTGAAAATTCTAAGGCCAGTCGGCGGAAGCCTCCACGTGTCTCATCAGTGCACCTTCAAGGGTCAAAGCCAAAGGTGGTTCCCCAAACAAGCGCCAACTCTCCACGTGTCTAGGGTCCAACAGAAGTCAAAAGGGGTAGAACTGGCCGTTGAATCAGCTAAGGAAAGGAGACTAGTGAGAAAGCCCCACGTGTCCCTTCGTGCTCTTTCAAGGGGTGAATCCAAAAGCAGGTCCCAAATGTGTGCCAGCTCTCCACGTGTCCAATTGGTGCACCTCCAAAGGTAAAGGTCCAAACAGAGTCTCCAAATGAGCGGGAAGCCTCCACGTGTCCCAGGTCAGACATAAAGCCTTCACCAAATAGAGGGACTTAGTCAAAACACAAAAATATAGAACAGGCCCGCAAAGGGACACGTGGCCATGTTTCAGTTCAAAGTGGGAAGGTGGGTGTTCGGAGCCTTTTGGGAATTTTGGCTTTATTTCCAAAATGAGTAAAGTTACAAAATGAGCGGGTGCAACCCGCTGAAGCAAAAAGGGTAGTCAAATGTTGAGCCACGTTGAAAATTCAAAGTGGAGAGTGGGTTGTTGGACACTTTAGGATTTTGGCCTTTGTTTCCATAAAAGGGTAAAGTGATAAAGTGATTGGCCCCGCTCATGCCAAGGGAAAAAGTCAAATGTTGAGCCCAATCAAAAGTAAAAAGAAGGTGGCTCATCGGAGCATTTTGGAATTTTGGTTTCATTCCATAAAAGGAGTTAAAAGTTATAAAATGATCCAAACATGGGGTCTTGAGCCCGCATCAAAATTCAAAATGGGGAAGCGGGTCGGTGGAGAACTTTGAGATTTTGAGCCTTGTTTCCAAAAGAAGTAAAATTATAAAGTGAGCCGTGACTCTGTTACCACTCAGGTAAAGCCACGTGTCAGACCTATATCAAAAGTGAAGTTGTGGGCTGTGGGGGCTGTGGGGAACTTTTGCACTTTTGCATCTTTTGTGCTAAAGGTGCAATTTCAATTTCGGGCCCGCGGATCCATTTTTGAAAATTGCATTTTCGCCATTTTTGTTTGGATTCGATTCAAATATTCAAATGAGCATAACTTTCACTCCAGTGCTCAAAATTTGACAAATTTTATACTGTTGGAAAGATCTTGGTCTCCTCTATGCCATGGAAGCATAAAATATTCTTTTAGTAGGATTTTATGGTTGGAAATCTAGAAAACATCTTTTCACGCCATTATACGTGATCTGATTGCTTCAAATAGATCAGATTTGATCTAATCTTCCATCCTTTCTTCTCCAACATGCCAAACAAACATGGAGAACTAACTGGATATCTTGATTTGGGTGAAAATCTGGAAAACATCTTTTGTGCCATTAATATGTGATTGGACGACTTCAACTAGATCATATTTGATCTGATCTTCCATCCTTCCTTCTTCAACATGCCAAAGACATGCAAAACTAGATTTGACAGATTGTAGGTGGATTTGCAGGGGCATTGATGGTTGGTGGTTGAGCTTCCAAATCAGATTTTCTTCCTTCTCTTCTTCTCCTCTCTTTGCTTCATCTATAAATGTAAGAGCTTGGCTCATTGCAAATGTTGGACTCTGATACTTTTGAAGTGTAAATAGAATCGAAAGAAATCAATACAGAAGAATTTCCCCTTTCTCTCTATCTTCATCTATTGTCTCTTCTTGCTTACCTGAAATCTGTGGATCATTTATCTTCTGTAATAAGAAACTTTGTGTTCTTATTGATATGATTTCTAGAACTTTGTGTCTATGGAATGATATCTTATGTTGTGAATGTGAATGATTCTGTTTTGTATCACCTTTGCTCAGTACGTATAAGGTTATACTCTGCTATCTATATTTCCTGAAAGTACTGTTATATTCTGCTCTTTCCTTTCTTCAGTTCTTCCATTCATTTGTATTGATAAGCTATTTTGGTAAAAAGCATTTCAAGATGTCAGAAGTCCAGCCTTAAGATGAAAGTTGTACATTTGTATATAAGCTTTGTTGCTTGCTTTCAATAAGGGAACCTCTCCCATAAAGAGGAGGGACTTGTTGTCCCCTGACTATGGTTTTGTTAAAGTACCATTTTAAAATCCAACAGTTTTTGGTGACTCCGTTGGGGATTTCGTTTCAAACGTATCCCTTTCTAAAACAACTTCAAGATCATTTTTGATCTGGCAACTCTATGGTATACACCGCGGATCAAACTTCTGTCATGTTCATTCTCTTGATCTAGGAACCTTCCCAAGAATGAAGGTAAAATGAAAAACACTTTTTGGCCCACATCACCAATGAGTGATAGTGACAGTGATGAGGATGATGATGGAGATCTCCCTATTAATAGTTTTCAAGCTCCAGTCAGTCCAGAACAGGCTCGGTTTCTGCAGAACTTCTACAGAGGTGTAAATCCAAGATTGTTTCCACAAACATTGCAGCAACTTCTCAAACAAGCTGAAGAACACTCAGTCAATGAATTTGAGACACCTTGTAACAAAGAGGAGAACATTCAAGTTCTAGAAGCTGCTCATGATCAGGTATTCATTCCTCAGCATTATCTCAATTCCACCAATGAATGTCTTCTTGTTGCTCCACCTGATGCATGTCAATTTAATATTCCTTCAAATAATGAAGAAGACAAACAACTTGAGGCTTTCTTTCAACCTGAAATAGAGTCTGTAGAAGATATGTCATGTACCAAGGTTGAATGTTCTTGTTTTGAAAGAAGTGCCCCTATGCTGGTGGAAGTGGATGTTCATCATAAAAAAATGGACAAGATCCCTCTCTCTCCTATGATTGAAGAATTTCAATGCACTGAGATGAAGATCATTGTAGACCATCCCCTTGTTGTTTTAAGTTATCTCAAAGATAACAAGTGCCTGTACCTGAAGAAAAAGAAATTAATGAGATCACTAGTTCCCCTGTTATATCTATGGATGAGATGAGCACACATGAGCCTTTTTGCAGTCCTTCGAAACAAATAGAAAATGGAGAGCCATGCCTGGAATATTTTCTTCACAACTATGACAGTCCTGTCTCAGCTCACCCTTCAGAATGCAAACAAAAGGAAGAGGATGATGTTGTTGATCAATCTTTACTTAGTCTGACAGCATTTCAATTCCCTGCTAATCATGAAGACAAATCAGCAATGCAGCTTGTACCTAAGAGTCATGATCTTCTAGAATCAGGTGCTGATTTTGCAAAAACAACAGGTATGTTTTTCAGAAACATGGTCAAGATTACACCTAATGGTAAACCATCCAGTACCTTTTTCCAAATTCCTCTTGAAGATGGTTACAAGGAAAATTCAATGGAAGTTTATGTTTCTCATGAGATGTGCCATGGTGATAATTGCAATCTTCATTCATATGCTAGCATCATTCCATCAAAACAGGGAGTTGACACTATTGGGATTGGATTTTCTCATGGATCCAGTTGTCAGAGTTTGGTGATGTGCAGAAATTAGTATGAAGGCAGTCGAGGGTCGTACAAGTCTTTGTATGGCACTATTCATCCACAGAAGAGGAGCCTCAGGAAGATATTCAGTTCTTCACAAGGACTGAATGTTTTTAGTATGGAGTATCACTATCTGGATGGTCTTCTTTCCTCAATTTTTCTTTTCAAGCCACATAGTGTTCCCATGATATTTTGGTATGCCCAACTGCTCATCTTCAATTCATGGGTGCCTCATACTTTCACCATGTTGTTCCACAAAGGTACTTATTTTTCTCAGCCTGTCTCTGGAGTTGTGTAAGTTTCATGCAGTCCTTCTTCTTTCCCCTGTAAATATCCTCTTCTTTCTTTGTATATACTTTCCTTGTTTTGGCTTGTTTCCTTTCCTGTTCCTCGTTGTGTGTTGTGTTTTGTTTTTGTCTTTCCTTTTTGGTTTGTTTCCCTTCCGTGTGTGTTGTCTTCTGTATTGGTTTTTCCTTTGACTCTATTTTCCCAATGGATAAGGCACTGGTCTACTTTCCCAGAGTTTTTCTATGGTTCTTGATCTTGCCTCGTTCCTCTGTCCCAGCCAAGTCATCCCCAGAAAGAGCCAGCTGTTGTCACCCTCAAAATTCCCCTCATTTTTCAAGTCAAGTTTCAAAAATTTTGAGTTGGTGCCTTTGAGAGATGTTTATCAGAGTGAGAATTTTTAGAGAGATAGAAAAATTGATCAAACATTTTAACCCCACACAGAAGAAAATCAGAAGGGTTGGTTCATTCGTAAGAGCCCGCATTCCAAATCTAACAATGAAGGGGCAGGGTTGCTTTGAATTTTGTCAACGGTCTTGAAAAGGAGGCCAATCAACGTCAAAGGAGATTGGAAAGTGATAAATGGAGAAGATTGAAGAAAGGGCTCAAAGTTTTTGGACTTTCGTGTGAGTCCACTCAAGGGAAAAGAAGGCAAATGTGCATTTAATGGACATAAGTCTAATTGGAGCCGGAATGGTGCCACGTGCCTCATCATTTTTTGTATCAAAATTCAAAAGTGAGACCCAAGGGAGGGAGACCCCAAATGAGTGCCAGCACTACACGTGGTCAAAGCCTCAAAAATTCAAATCGGCCGTTGAAAAGTCTAAGGCCAGATGGAAGTCCTGCCACGTGTCTCATCGGTGCACCTTCAAGGGTGAAGCCAAAGGTGGTTCCCCAAACAAGTGCAACTTTCCATGTGTCTAGGGTCCAAAAGTCAAAAGGGGTAGAACCCTCCAATGCCATTGAATTGGCTAAGGAAAGGAGAACCGGAAAGCCCCACATGTCCCTTCGGTGCACTCTTTCAGGGGGTGAATCCAAAAGTAGGTCCCAAATGTGTGCCAGCTCTCCATGTCCAATCAGTGCACCTCGAAAAAAGGTCAGGTCCAAACAGAGTCTCCAAATGAGCGGGAAGCCTCCATGTGTCCGGGTCAGACATAAAGCCTTCGCCAAATAGAGGGACTTAGTCAAAACACAAAAATATAGAACAGGCCCGCAAAGGCCCATGTGTGGCCATTCACATGTCCAGGTGAAGTGGGAAGGCAGAGTCGTCAAAGAAATGAGTGGAAGCCTTTTGGGAATTTTGGCTCTTTGCCAAAAGGAAAAAGTAAAGTTAAAAAATGAGCCACAAGCCTCCACTGTCCAAAGCCATGTCCAAAGGTGAATATCTGTTGAAAAGTCAAAGTGGAGAGGCGGTTGTCGGAGACACTTTGGAATTTTGGCTTTGTTTCCATAAAAGGCATAAAGTGATAAAGTGAACCAGGTCTGAAACCCCACTCATGCCAAGGGAAAAAGTCAAATGTTGAGCCCGCATAAAAAGTCAAAGCAGGAAGGTGGGTCGGTGGAGAACTTTGAGAATTTTGAGCTTTGTTTCCAAGAAAAAGAAGTAAAATTATAAAGTGAGTCATGGAACTCCTCCACGGTCTTCCGTTACCAGATTTTGAGCAGGTTTCCAAAAGCCACGTGTTATAAAGTGAGGTAGCGACTCCGTTACCACTCAAAAGTGAAGTTGAAGGAAATGGGCTTGTGGGGTTTGATGGGGAACTTTTTGCACTTTTGCATTTTGTGCTAAAGGCGCAATTTCAATTTCAGGCCCACGGATCCATTTTTTGAAAATTGCATTTTTGCCATTTTTGTATGGATTCGATTATAATATTCAAATAAGCATAACTTTCACTCTGGTGCTCAAAATTGACAAATTTTATACTGTTGGAAAGATCTTGGTCTCCTCTATGCCATGGAAGCATAAAATATTGTTTTCAGTAGGATTTGATGGTTGGAAATCTAGAAAACATCTTTCATGCCATTAATACGTGATCTGATTGCTTCAAACAGATCAGATTTGATCTGATCTTCCATCCTTCCTTCTCCAACATGCCAAACAGACATGGAGAACTGACTGGATATCTTGATTTGGGTGAAAATCTGGAAAACATCTTTCATGCCATTAATATGTGATCTGACTGCTTCAACTAGATCAAATTTGATCTGATCTTCCATCCTTCCTTCTTCAGCATGCCAAAGACATGCAGAACCAGATTTGACAGATTGTAGGTGGATTTGCAGGGGCATTGATGGTTGGTGGTTGAGCTTCCAAATCATATTTTCTTCCTTCTCTTCTTCTCCTCTCTTCACTTCATCTATAAATGTAAGAGCTTGGCTCATTGCAAATGTTGGACTCTGATACTTTTGAAGTGTAAATAGAATCGAAAGCAATCAATACAGAAGAATTTCCCCTTTCTCTCTATCTTCATCTATTGTCTCTTCTTGCTTACCTGAAATCTGTGGATCATTTATCTTCTGTAATAAGAAACTTTGTGTTCTTATTGATATGATTTCTAGAACTTTGTGTCTATGGAATGATATCTTATGCTGTGAATGTGAATGATTCTGTTCTGTATCACCTTTTCTCAGTACGTATAAGGTTATACTCTGCTATCTATATTTCCTGAAAGTACTGTTATATTCTGCTCTTTCCTTTCTTCAGTTCTTCCATTCATTTGTATTGATAAGCTATTTTGGTAAAAATCATTTCAAGATGTCAGAAGTCCAGCCTTAAGATGAAAGTTGTACATTTGTATATAAGCTTTGCTGCTTGCTTTCAATAAGGGAACCTCTCCCATAAAGAGGAGGGACTTGTTGTCCCCTGACTGTGGTTTTGTTAAAGTTTGCCTGATTTCCATCCACACCATGCAGCGGGTCTATCTATGGTTATGTAGCTATCTGACAACGGATAAGGATGTGGGCAACTAGGATGAAATCTGGACGTAGTCGACATATTATATTTTAATTCAATCAGAAGGTGCACCTCCTCCATGCCAGTACACCAATATATTAATAAAAAAAACTTTCCAACCAAATAGCTCTAGCACCTCCACAATTTGGCGTCTCTAGCAGGGTTTTCTTTTACCTTTGCTAACAAGAAATCTGCTTTCTTCTTCCTGACACAGCCACGATTTGCAGATTGAGCACCATATACCACGTTGTGTGCCTGCGTCCTCCCCGCTTATGTCAATGTAGAAAATTCACAACAAGGCTAAAAAACCCCCCACAAACGAAGAAGCCCTGTCACCTGCCAGCACAATTAGCCATGTCTAACTCCTATATAGATATATATTCTCTCTGCCCACATCTAGGTATATAGTCCAAGCCCTGATTGGGCACTTTTTATGTCATAAAAGTTTCTTGAAGCCTGATAAACATGTTAGTAGGTTATATTTGTTTTCCCCAATGCATATAAATATTTGTTTGTTTGTTGCGGTGTAGCACTGCATTTTTTATGTTGTATTTGATAGGGTTTATTTTAACAATTGTATGGAATGGTCATGTTTTGGCTATCATCTCTTCATGTTTTTTTTTTCATATTTGTCTCCTAACATAAAAATAAAATAAAAAAATGAATGTCACTTTTCCCAAGACTGCACATCCATTGTTGCGCGGCCACAATATCCCTTATTCATTTATTTATATTAAACCTAAATAAAACAGTTTCAAAATTCGTGACGCCATTTGTTTTAACATTTGCCTTAGTTTCATTTATTAGTTATTTCAATAAGTAAATGCAAAAACTAAGGTTGTTATCGAAAATAAGAAAGTCAATTTTAAAATAGTTAAGGGTAGCTTGTCGAGAGGGCCGATGCAGTGCGCGGCTATGTTGTTGACAAGAATGTCAAATTGAGAAAATTATATAGATATGAGAAAAAATATTTATGTTTTTTTATATGTCTATTTAAATTGAAACCTTCTATAATATAAGTTATTATGATTACAAGAAATCCATTATTTGTATCCTTAATTTACGAAAAATATATATTCTCCATATCAAAAAGGGATGCACAGTAAGGTTAATGTTGTAAATAAAATTTTTTACGTCAAAATTTGTTGTCTCGGTTAGAAAGCTCGACCTCTCTCTGACATGCACAGTAAAAGAAGTGGGCATGGTTATCAACTGTACAGGGACGTCAATGAAATAAATCTTCTTTGTCCGCATGAGTAGTCAAGCATTTGGCCATGGAATCTTTGTCCTTTGTGGGCGAATAAAATGACGGCTTGGTTGACGAGCCACTAAGACGGATCAATAGGTTCACTAGTACATAACAAAAATTAGTGAAACTCCTCCTCAAGTCAAACCGTGGACATCTTCATAAGACACTGCACATAGATCAACTTCATGGAGTTGCTTCCCTTGACATAGACAAATGTTCTATGAGTTGATGGAGCTTGTTGATTGTGTCCATGTACATTCGAGATTCTTCACGATTTCTCTTGAAGAACATGCTTCGTGGGGCGTTTTTGTCCCATTTGCAAATGAATTTCTTTGTTGTTACAAAATCATCCTCCAAATTATACCTTCATATTCGGTTGTCAAAGTCGAGGAGAATTATGAACATTGCTTCTAGACATGTCGACTGAGGTGGCCGGGGATTTCACAATATGATGTGTAGGGACCATAACTCTATCTTCACCCCCTTCTTCAACCTACTGCTCAAATGCTTGACGGGAAGGATCCTGAGGGAAACCTGGGAATCCCTCGTAATATAAAGGAAATTTAACGCACATGCAAAGAAACTCATTAATATTTAAATAAGGGAATGGGCTTCGTCTACAATGAAAATTCATCTTGGCATTATCAGCGGTGAAACCTCGTTGGACATTGCCAGCTCTGATTTCGTCCTCCTTGTCACCATTATTTTAGAGACTTGACGTAAGACGCGCAGGTATGGATGGTTTCTTCGGGGGAATTTGCGCTCTTATCTAAAGTCCATACTTTTTACCACCGCTAAAATTCATAGTTTTTGTTAGCATATAGATCGTTGTTTTTGGTACTTATTTAAATTTTTTATTTTTGGATTAAAAAACAAGAAAGGGATGAAGGAGGAGATCATTGCATTTAACCGGTTTTTTGTATTGTGGTTTCTGAAATCACGATTTCGAGTTGTTGCTCTTACTTATAAATTGAATGTGAACTTTTATGAAAATCCATAGTTGTCTGATTCCTCGTAATGTAGTTCATTTAATTTAATTTTAATTACGAAGAAAGGTGTGTTTATTGCTAGAAAGCCCAGGGGGCTTCTGAACAACAACTTTCAATTCTAGCCGTCAACATCCTCGTCCGTATCAGCGTCCACGTACATATCAAGTCCACTGACAATTGGCATGTCCTCGTTATTGGAATCCACATATGCGTTTGTATCAAGTTCTTCAGTTGGATTTTAATAGCTGACAATCATTGTTTCGCAGGTGTATAAATTGACATATTTAATACATTTTCATATGTTGGGTAGAAAGTGTCATGTTTATTTTTATTATATTATGAGGAAAGGAAAAAGCGACAGTTGTATTCCTATCATCATTTCCTACTCCTTGACATACAATGATATTTATTTTAAAGTGAATTTTTTTCCTTCCCAATATCACATTTTTACTAAGCAAAATATTACATTTTTAATTAAAAATATATATCATCGTATTCAATATTATTGGCATGGAGTCAAATTGTGGACCCTAAACTATAATATGCTTAGATTCAGTATCTCGTAATCAAAATATTGGTGTATTGGTCTTGAATCAATGGAAAAGTAATTTGTTAAATATTAGTAAGTGTCACGTAGTCTGTTTATTCCAAAGATGTTATAGCGATAAAATATGTTTAATTATATATAATTGAATGTTATATCATGAGAGTTAAATATAATTATGATTTCTATAGATTGTCCATAGCTAAGATTTGTTGATACAAATTTATTTTATTTTATTATTTCATAAATTTGTAATTTTAAAATGGATTGCTAAAAAAAATCTCATTAAACAATTTTATTGTTACTTCCTCCTTTTATGTTTTAGTCCCTCAAAATCAAGGGTATCCCTTCGGAGTTCACATCACACATTTTACATGCGATCCCCAACATTTAGCTTATTGTGCAGAGATGTGTCCTACACAAGGTTTAATGCTTGTGAGTTGCTGAGCGAATTTATTATCAAGAACCAGATACAGATGGTCAAATAGCATACCCATTTTGAGAGCAACAATTGTCCTCTTCCCAAATCTCACCCCCACGTATTATGGATTCGAGATTGGTCTGTATGACAAATCAGAGGCTGCAGTGGCAGTGTTCTTGATTGAACTCCCTCCTTCCATTATTGCAATCTTCGCCTTCTCCTTCAATTCTTTCATTTTCTCCCTCGCCTTTCTTCCCTCTTCTCCTTCCATCAATTCCCTCACCGCTCTTTCCACTTCCTCTCTCCGCACAGATCCATCGCTCCCCATCTTCAAATCTATTGCAACCTTAATCTGCTTCAGTAGAACCACCCTGTTCATCCTCTGTTCCGCAGAAAGAGGCCAAACGATCATCGGAACTCCATTACAGACGCTCTCCAGAGTAGAATTCCATCCACAATGAGAAAGGAAGCCTCCCGTAGAGGGGTGTGAAAGAATTGCAACTTGAGGAGCCCAATTAAGAACCACCAGCCCTAGGTTCCTGGTTCGACTCTCAAAACCCTCCGGCAAAATCTGAGAAACGTCCGTTTCCAGAGAAAACGGTGCCCCCCCAGATTTGTATCCGCGCAGCACCCACAGGAATCTTTGGCCACTGGCTTCGAGTCCGAAAGCTACCTCTGTAATTTTCTCACTCGACAAAACCCCTACGCTTCCAAAGCACACAAACAAAACCGACGACGCAGGCTGTTGATCTAACCATTTCAAACAGTCCGACTCATCTCGCACATCAGATTCCACGAGCAACGGCCCTATTGAATAAACGGACGGCATTGCAGCGGCACTCAAAAGTTTTCCATCCGTTAGGGCTTTGATTGCATCCTGCTCCAGCTCGGCAAAGGTGTTGATGAAAATCCCTTTCGCCTCCTTGAAGCGGGAGCCATGGTAAACGAACCAGTCAAACGCAAAAAGAGACCTGTCCTGAATGGAGGAGGGCAGATCCCTGGCGGGAATGAGGGGAAGCCCTGGTATTTCTACTTCAAAATCGGCATCCTTAAACGAAACCTCGATCTCTGAGACGAGCTTCGGCAGATGCATCATCAAGCAAGTAAAAGAAGCAGAGGCCGGAACGAATAAATAAGCCGGCACGCTTAGGTCGGCTGTAACGTCCAGCAGCTCGGTACAGAACATATCAGTAACAAATGCAGAAATCGGCGAAGATGAGTTCTGCAAGGATTGCAAAACCTCTGCAATTTGTGGCTTTGCTTTCACCATGAAATTTGAGACGAGAGTTTCAATGCTCGTGTTTTTGTCGATTTCTTCATCGTCGGCGAACTCGGCGATCTCCGTGACGCGGATGTCGAGACCGGAGGCGGACAAGCTCTGTGTGTATGGAGGTTGCTGAGATTTCCACATCCATTTGCTAATGATGAGGGTTACAGAGAAGCCATGGCGGGCACACAGTCGCTTCGCAAACTCGGCCAGTGGGATATAATGGCCCATTCCCATGCTCACAGGGAAAATGGCGATATGAGGCTTTGGGATCTCTTCTGTAAATTCCATGTCGCACGAAATAATTTTTCAGGATTGCTCTTGATATCTACATGTAAATAAGTACTCTAGTGTCATGGCAACTTCTGCTACCTCACCAGGCGGCTCGTATCAACGGTCAATGAAGCTCCCTGCCACATCATAGTAATGAATCGAGACCGTCGAACGCGAATCTTTTCGAATAAACAACACCACAAACAAAAAGAAGGGGGCAAGGTCTCGGAAGCCCGCAGGGTTTCCACGTGTAACTAACAAAAAGGGGTCCCACCCCGAAAGGGGTTGTGACATTACACACGGTGGGGTCTTTTCACTCCCCAAAGGAACAAATAGTGTACCCACTGTTGGTGCCAAGTGTCAACACTATGCATTCCCAGAACCAAGAAGGGTAGCAGAAATCCTAAAGATGTGAGGGCTTCCCACGTGGGTCTCACAATAAGTAGACTCCAGTTTCAAGCAGGACCCAAAAAGGGGTGACAAGCCATGTATCACGTATGAGTGATTACAAGACTCATCTGAAAGATTTAATGCTCAAGAATTTTCAAAATATTGGAGGTGAAGGGTCATATAGCCTTCATTTCAGTAGTGAGTTAATGCATAGTCCCGTGTGAAGAATGCCAACCTGCAAAGACTCAAGTTATTCATCTACATTCAAGGGGTCATTTCAGTATATCGAAAAAATATGTTCGTTTGGGTCATGAAGCCGAAAACCAATGCACAAAAGATCAAAATATCTGGTCATGTAATAAAGAGCCGAAGGGATGTTCCTCAAAAGGTGAGTCCATTTTAAGGGAGTCAGTTGTAGGATAGTAAAGATGCATTAAATAGGCATGGCTCTCACCTTTTAGAAGGGGCAGATAATGGAAAGTGTGAGAAAGATCTTATAAATATTTTCTGTCACTTCACTCCATTGGTCATAATTAAAAGTAGTTGAAAGGAGTGTAGGAAGGGCTTCTTATCTTCTCTTCCCCCTATATATATATGGTTGAAGATGTATGAAGATATAGATATAGAAGTAGTTAGAGATAATTCTAGGAATCAGTCGATGCTCTTCTCTGTCTCAAGTCCCTCTTTTGTAAAAAATAGAGATCTTGAAGCTCTAGCTTTCTTCTTGGGTTTTGTAACAACAAGCTTGCCTCTTTTCTAAATGTAATACTGTGCACAATTGTTGGAGTAATATATATGTCTTGTGGTGTTTTCTGTTCATCATTTGTGTATCTTTATTGTCTCTGATCACCTTTATCCTCACATAGAAACTGTGCATCTTCCAATGTTGTTACTATCTTTGAAGCTATGCTTAAGTAGTTTGAAGTAGTGTTCTGTGTGAGTCTTTTCTGACCTGTGGTGCATTTTGACCACCCTTTTCAGTTGTTCACCATTTCCCTTTTCAGACAGTTGTGGTCTTGATTGATCTCCTGGGAGGCTCGTTTGGTGCATCACCCCCTTTTAAATTAAGGTTTTGTTTTGTTTTTCTAACCCTCATCTCACACTGCAGAGAAGAGCCAACTTCTTTATAATCTGGAGGTCTCCTTAGGGTGCATGTCCCACTAACCTAAGGATTCCCATGACTCTGACGGTCCGATCTGTCAAGGATGATCGTCAACAATTTTTCCTAGAATGCCCAGTGGGACAACTCAGAGTGATATTTTATCATGTTATCAGCTCGGTCTATTCTTGGTAAAATTCAAGCTTCAATGAAGATAGTTGCGGAGCATATCCAACAACTCCACATGGTCTAGAAAAATCATTACAAAGGCTCGTAGACCTCCCTCTCATCCATTTCCACTCATCTTTCTTTCCACGTCTTCCATTTCTCTTCATCCTATGGAGTCATGCAATCATGACTTCATTACCACCAAGGGATCATCCCTTTGTCCATTTCCAAGCCACCCATTCCACCCACCCCCTTTCTTCAATAAGCTATACCCCCCACACCAGTAAGCAATGGCTCCAAATCCAAAAGAAGAGGAGCATATGGTGAGAAGTGATACGGGCTCAGGAGGTTTGTATCACCAGCTGAAAAGAAGAAAGGCTACAAAGGTTGCCTCTGTTTTTCCTCCCCACAAAGAAGCTCCACTGGAAAAATTTTCATCAACGGGCTTCATACTGCAAGATGAAGCCACATATGATGGAGAATTTTCAGACTCAAAAACCATCATACAAAATCATAAAGCTTTGACAGAGGAGGAAGAAGATAAGCTCGAGTGCTTATCAGATTTGGGGGGATGGCTCGATGAAGAAGGGCCTATAGAAATAATAGACTTTCACCACTTCATCACCCCTGCAGTAAAGGCAGCCTTCCACTCACAACGCCCCCCTGGGATTAATCCTAGGACTCTAGAAGAAAGAATTATTGAGAGCTTCTTGCTTTCAATCAAAGAGGTTGGATTCACCGATGAAGTTGCTAAGGATGACACCCGCTAAAGAAGCCTGCAAGGAAGCCTCATTCCAAAAGATACGATCCATAGCCACTGGCAGAAGAAAAGAGTCAGACTGACTCCCACCAAAGAAAGGTCCTCCTCAAGACCAAGGGAAGACTCAGTACCAGTCATGCTCACTTCAGGGCATGAGGATGATTTGCAAGACCCCGAGGGTCAGCAACAACTCCTCCAACCAAGTAAGGAACATCTAAAGGAGGGGTTCATTATGTTCGTTGACACTGCAGGTGAAAGAGTGAAAGGTAATTTTTCACTCTCGTTACAGGCCATATCAATAGCTAAATTAATCGAATGGCCTCATTTCATAAGAAAAGGAAGCTATTTTTCCTTTCCTGTTTCAGGTTTTATTTAGCTTATGTCAAACCAATTAGATTAGGAGTAGGAGTAGATTGGTTTCAGTAAAATAAGTGCTTGTGCACACTCTACATGACTCAATTGAGGCATGTATGTTTTGTCTTTTGTATAGACCCACACTTATATTACTCCTTTAAGAAGCACTAGATTTTAGGAAGACTCTGGCTGGATAAAGAATTCACAATTGGATGAGGCAGTTGCAAGCTTCACTTCAAGAAAATGCAGAGCAACTAAAATTCATAGTTGACTGTCTTTTCAATTTTCTACTCTCACAAAAAATAAATTACAGAAGTCTTGTTATTGGGGTAGGAAGAAGTAAAATTTAGTCAGCATTCATGAAGGCTCCGTAAAAAGATCAAAAGTGCCACCGGTTTAGATTCATAGTGACTTCAAAGCATAGTTATAGACCAAATTAATAGTGGGAGATTGTGGGTTCTTTCCATTTAACAGGCTAATGGTCCCAGTGAGTCACCAAACTGTTATCTAAAAATCTATAGACAAGAAGATTCTTGCATTTTCAAAGCCTATTCGGAGACGGGACTTCGCCAAAACACAAAGGACGCAAAGCAGGCTCGCGGAGGATGCCAAGTGTCCAACCCTCACAACTTCAAGAGTCAAAAGAAGGGAGAAAGGTCTCAGAAGCCCGCATAGGGTTTCCACGTGTAACTAACAAAAGGGGTCCCACCCCAAAGGGGTTGTGACGTTATACATGGTGGGGTCTTTTCACTCCGCAAAGGAACAAATAGTGTACCCTCTGTTGGTGCCAAGTGTTGGCACTACGCATTCCCAGAACCAAGAAGGGCAGTAAAAATCCTAAAGATGCGAGGGCTTCCCATGTGGGTCTCACAATAAGTAGACTCCAGTTTCAAGAAGGACCCAAAAGGGGTGACAAGCCATGTATCATGTATGAGTGATTACAAGACTCATCTGAAATATTTAATGCTCAAGAATTTTTGAAATATTGGAGGTGAAGGGTCATATAGTTGTCATTTCAGTAGCGAGTTAATGCATAGTCCCGTGTGAAGAATGCCAACCTGCAAAGACTCAAGTTATTCATCTACATTCAAAGGGTCATTTCAGTATAGTGACAAAATACACACTGTTTGGGTCATGAGGCCAGAAACCAATGCACAAAAGATGAAATATCTGGTCATGTAATAAAGAGTGAAGGGATGTTCCTCAAAAGGTGAGTCCATTTTAAGGGAGTTGGTTGCAGGATAGTAAAGATGCATTAAATAGGCATGGCTCTCACCTTTTAGAAGGGGGAAGATAATGGAAAGTGTGAGAGAGATCTTAAAAATATTTCCTATCACTTTGCTCCATTGCTCATAATTAAAAGCAGTTGAAAGGAGTGTAGGAAGGCTTCTTATCTTCTCTTCCCCTTCCTATATATAGATATAGATAGAAGCAGTTAGAGATAATTATGGGAATCAGTCGATGCTCTTCTCTGTCTCAAGTCCCTCTTTTGTAAAAAAACAAAGATCTTGAAGCTCTAGCTTTCTTCTTGGGTTTTGTAACAACAAGCTTGCCTCTTTTCTAAATGTAATACTGTGCACAATTGTTGGAGTAATATATATGTCCTGTGGTGTTTTCTGTTCATCATTTGCGTATCTTTATTGTCTCTGATCACCTTTATCCTCACGTAGAAACTGTGCATCTTCCAATGTTGTTACTGTCTTTGAAGCTATGCTTAAGTAGTTTGAAGTAGTGTTCTGTGTGAGTCTTTTCTGACCCGTGGTGCATTTCGACCACCCTTTTCAGTTGTTCACCGTTTCCCTTTTCAGACAGTTGTGGTCTTGATTGATCTCTTGGGAGGCTCATTTGGTGCATCACCCCCTTTTAAATTAAGGTTTTGTTTTGTTTTTCTAACCCTCATCTCATGCTGTAAAGAAGAGACAACTTCTTTATAATCTGAAGGTATCCTTAGGGTGCCTGTCCCACTAACCTAAGGATTCCCACGACTTTTAAGGTCTGATCTGTCAAGGATGATCGTCAACATTAATCTTGTGCCTTAAACATAGTCTTCTTTGGATGTGCTTAATGTAATAGATTCACTACAAAACTTATATTTTACTTCTCATATATTTTTTGGTCTTAATTTTTTTGGGGCTTTCTATAAAATGTCCTTTGGTATTCAATGTCAAATTGTTGGTATAACAATTTAAAAATTCCAAAAAGAAACAAAATCGTTGTTATTCGTGAACAAGATTTGTTAGACAATTTAGAATGATCAAAGAAATTGTAATTTCTAAAGCCTATTAAGGTTGTAATAATAATCACAACATATTTATTACATATAAAATAAATGTAAAACATATGAAATTTTTAGACCTAAAAAAAAAATGTGCTTTACTATTACATACCTTAATCTTTTTCGAATACAATAGTAATTTAGAGCATAGATGAAACCTTAAATATTCCAGTTATCCATTGATTACACAATATTGAAGTTGTTAACTTAGAGGCATAACAATTAGAATTATTATCTTAACAACAATATGAATACACAATTCACATAAACAATTAATATTTAAGAACTCAATTTCTAAAAAAAAAAGAGCATTGAGAATAAAATCCCCAAATTGATTTAGCGGCTAGAACAAAGCTAAAAAACTAATTTTGCTTTTATGAAAATAGAAATAGTCAACTAATTGCTTATTCATGGTGATTCATCTTCTCCTTAGATTGTGTGCATGATTTGTGTAAAGTGAAAGTCTATTTATTTCAACACAAAAAATAGAAAGTAAGTATAAGTTATATTATTCATTTAATAATTAATTTATTAAAATGAATCCAATATTTATAAAAATTAACATAGCATTTAATATTTGTATCACAAGTGATTTTTTAGTTGGCCCTTCTAATGAAAAATTAACATAAGTGACCTATTTCAATATTGACGTGTAATTTTATATTTTAGATTTCTTTTGAAATGTAAATTTTTAAACGTCCTTCTATGACAAGTTAAAATACATTTTTAGGGCATTGACAACTTCAAATTTGTTATCTTTAATATTTTTAAGTTATAATGTAGATATTTCTGTGTGGGATTGTCATTTTAAAAAGTTATAATAACATATCTTATCTAGATACTTTTTTGTGGAATTGTTATCTTTCATACTTGTTAAAGTTATAACAATATATAATCTTGCCTAGATATTTCTTTCTAGGATTGTTATCTTTGATATTTTTTAGTTGTACTTTTTAAGTAACTAACAATCGCATGTGGGCAATGCAATGCAAACGCCAAAAAGTATGTAGTTATCGAATGAAAGGTGTATTGTATGAAGATAGCAGTATTTAGTGTGGATAATTAGAAGGGAAAAAAGGAAATATTGTTATAAGATAAAGGATTGATGTGAAATTGGTTTGTGAGGGAGGTTCAAAGCACCAAAAATACAAAAATCCTGTCAGTTGACATGGGGTAACTACCCCTCTCAAATGCAGAGGAAAGGTTCACCCTGGTTAAAGAGATCAGATTGCCTGAGACTATATGTATGGTTTTTTTTGTGCTTCCATATATGTCTTAAGTGGACACTTTTTTCATAAAAATAAAAATCTTCAACTTCTACGAGTTATTTGAAATAGTTACACTCAAAATTGGAAGATGTTATAAGAACATGAATCGTAGCATTTTGAGTCTAGTTTCTAAGCTACTAATTTTTTGAAAATGGTTAAGTTTAAGTGGGTCAAATAACTAAAATACCAACAGGTGCTCCTGTTTTTGTTAAAAAACATAGTAGACAGTCTTTCGTGCCCCCCACCATTTTTTGAGCACTATTTAGTATTTTTGAAAACCCTTTGGTAGAAAGATAGATAGGAGCATCTAGTTTGGGCTAGGATTTTTTTTAGATTTTTTTAGTGAGTATTTTTTTTATGATTTTTCTAGTACATAAATTTTAAATTTTGAAAAATAACGGAGCTCCGACCGTGCCCCCCTAACTACCTCAAAAAATATCAAAAATTATCAAAATTTTTTTTTTTTAATATGTATAGAATTAGTCCTAGTTTGGGCCTAAATTTTTTTTATTCAATTTCGATGAGTCGAAAAAAAGATACATGACAAAAGATAAGCATTTACAATCACTAAAAATAGAGGTATAAAAGACATAGTTTGAAATAAATATAAATGGAAACCTTAGAATAGTCAGAAAAATATAAAAATTACATATTTAGAAAGAGGATAGTTTTCTTGACGTTGTAGGTAAGTTTTTAAGAAAGATAGAACACATTTTTGTAGGATTTAGCATGGTGGAAGGTGAGTTTTTGCATATTTTGTCAAAAACACGCAGGTTGTTGTTTTGTTGCAGGTCCAAGGCGCAGGTTTGGGAAACCAAAGCAATACCAAGCCTATAAATTCTTGGTTTGGGGGCATAATAAAAAAGGCAAAACGCGTACGCGTTATAACACTTTAAATTTATTTTAGTAACCAAATGTTCTACGCGTTCCATGAAGTATAGGCATTATATGTGTTATTGGCATGCTTCTATTTACAAAAAAAATGTTTAAGTTATTATGTTTTTCATTTATTATTTCTTATACTTTAAATTTATTTTAGTAAATATAAGAAATTAGGGTCACTCTGCACCTTATGGAACTAGTCTCACAACTCCATGAGTCACGGTTTAGGAGATAGTTTTTTATAATCTAATCTGGTCAATACATAGGTAATTTTCAGGATTTCAGCATTCAACCTAAAGCTTTTAGCATTTAAATTCTACAATCGATGTCTATTTTGGCAATGAATATAGTCATTGTTTAGGTTTTGGGGCCTTTTGGATTGTTTATTGACATTTGTAGGAGTGTTAGATGTGTCAAAATTAGATTTTACAAACCTCACAACTCTCAAAGGAAACAACAATTATTGCTCAAATATATGCACTCATGAAATGCCTTATAATACATAACAAATCAAAACACATGTGTTGGACATAGTGTCATTGGTGTTGTCATTGATGTCAAGTTGCATTGATGGAAAAGGGTGTCTAGGTGGCATAGGAGTCAGCATGAGGTGTCAATCATCAAGAAGCATGAAGGTTGATTGGTAGTGCCCTGTTTTGGTGTCATGAAGTGTTGCATTGGTGAAGTGTTGGTTTGGAAACAAAATGGGAAGCTTCACTATTTTGAAATTCTTCATGACACCTTCAAGCCTTAGAGAAAAGTGGATGTCTCCAACATGTAGAGGATTTACTTAGCTTTCCAATGCCTATTTTTTTCCTTCTAACTCCTTACAGAGCTCCTGGAATCTTCCAGAGAAGTTAGGTTTCACCATTAGAGTGTTTGTTCCCTGCACCTAGAAAACCCGATGTTGAGCAGATAGTCCTTGAATGATCAAACCTTTCCTAAATCTTCCTAAATTACCTTCAACACTTCCAAGATTCCCTAACATCACCTCTGGATGCTTAAGATCTTTCCTAAACTCTCCCTGGAGGGTGTTTTAATAGCTCTAGAATGGCCAAAATAACTAGCATGGAAATTGAAAATTTTGAAGCATGACAACTAAGCCCTTAATTGAAAATAAGGCTTCTAAGTCATTGTGCATCCTTCCTCTGGTGATGAAGGAACATCTTGTTAATAATCAAATTTGGCTTTCTTAGGTGACTAGGGGTATCTTGGGTCCACTTGAGATGGTCATAGCTTGTACTAGTCCATTTGGACTCCACAGGAAAGAATAGGGAGTTTCCCTCCAAATGTATAATTTGAATATTTGAACTAGCTCTAGGTATGTTATAGGCTTAGGTGTTAAGTGACACAGTCCTCTCAGACTGAGATATCAGATTTGGAGGTTAGAGACTATTTTGCAAAGCATTTTCACGTGTAAATATCTTGTTTTGGATTGTCTTCTTATCTATAATGGTGTTCAAGGCTTCATGGAACCCTCACAGTGTCCAGGGAATGGAAAATAGATAGAAAGACTTACTCACACCATACTATACCCTGTTTTAGAAGTTTAGTAGTATGTAGCATGAACATAATGATTCAATGGAATCCTTGAGTCTATTTCAGGGAATTGATCACAAGGACTTGGTGTTGCAAAATTCAAGAAAAGGTAATAAGCCATCTAAAGGAGGATTTCTTAAATTAAATTTGTGTGAACACAATCCTAACTGTGTGTGCCCAGTCTTAAGGGCCTAGAGTAGAACATTCATTGTAAAAGTTAATAATTATGCCTTGTAGAGTCCTTGATAAGTGTGGAGGAAGGTAATAAGAAGACCAAGAGTTTCAAAATCCCTAGTACAGGTTGGAATAAGAATAAAAGCAAAGGAATGTGCAAATACAGTCTAGCAATGTTAATGCCCAGTTTGAGGGCTAGGAAAGATGTACTTTTAGAAAAATAGTCTTTATTCCATTTGTTTGAAGTTGGTGGAGCCTCTGACAAGTTGGAGGAAGGCCTAAGGGCATTAAGGACTCATAAAATCAGGGCATAAGGACAAAGTATTGAGTGGTTAGTAGGTAAAGGGAGCAATGTACAATCATGCTTATTTCTTGTGACTGTCAAGACCAACCTTCAGAAATAGTTGTCTTAGGAAATAAACTCATAAGGAAGTTGTATCTATCATTGAGGGAGTGGTGTTAGAATGTTTTGAATCCTTGAGGAACAGGGGAAAATCCTTATACAAATTTAATCAAGAAGACCTATTGACTGTCCTGCACAGTTCCATAAAGAATCCTAGAGAGAGTAAGGGTTTGTATGAAAAGCCTTAAGTGAAAGAGGAAGAGTTGAGTGATTTGCATTAGTGATTAGGAGAGGGGTAAGCATAGTGAGATGAGTGAAAATAATATTGATTAAAATTTAAGGTGAAGGTGAAAAACAAATTTGAGAAGATTGTTTAGCACTTGAGCAAACAAGTATTCTTAAAAAGCCAAAAGTTGAAAATCTAGCAAGATGATGGATAAATGAGTAATGGAGCATTGAGGTGTGCTTGAGTAAGGTGTATGGGTGTGTTGAAAGGTGGATGTAAGGATGAAATAGGTGGTAATCCATTAAACCCTTAATTTTTCTTTCAAACCCTAACTAGACCTACTTGAAACAAGGGAAAAGGAGAAAGTTGAATTGGGGAAGTTGTATTTTGAGTTGAAGTTATATAAAGAGGATTGCAGGGTACTCTGTATCATCTGGCCAGCCTGTCATAAGTTCAACATTTACCCTAGCTCAAAGGAAAGCCCTAATAAGATCATTCAGTGTGTTTCAGTGTGTAGGGAATAGTGTCTAGAAGGTGATTGATCAACTCATTTAGTTTTGATGAGAGACTACTTCCTCGAAGGCCTAAAAAGGCCATTTTTGGCCATTCTGTAGCTAATTGAACACCCTTAGGAAGTTTTTAGAGAAAATATAAAGCATCTGAGGGTGATTTAAGAGATAATTGAAGATGTCTAAGTAAATTTAGGAAATTTTAGGAAATAAAATCTCATTCAGGAGCAATTTGTTTAAGACCGGGTTTTCAGGTGCAGGGAATGAAAGCTAAAACGATGAAAGATGACTTCTTTGGATGATTCCAGGAGTTATGGAAAGAGTTAGGATGAAAAAAATAGGCATTGGAAGGCTATTAGAATACTCTACAAGGTGGAATAATCAACATTGATTCAAGGCTTAAATGTTTCTTTAGGTACTACAAAACTCTGCAGCTGCCCGTCCTAGTTCAAAATGAAATAGGACCTAAATTTTGAGTTGCAGGAAGAATTATATTTTTAGAATAGTTTCATTGATCGTAAAATGTGATTTGTAGTGTTTCAGTGAAGTATGGAGGTCAAGAACATGTAACTCATCCTCAAATTTCATTCAAGGATTCATCCCCTATCTGGAGGAGGAAACCCATTTCCATGAGGAGCAACTTGAGAAAAAAGGTGTCCATGTACCATAAGCATGCTTACACCCAGGTGTCATCTTGGTCAATAAATTGAATTGTGAAGGATTCATCATGTTCAAAGGTGAAATGTGGATCTCAAGGAGTGACTTAATGATCATCATATCCTGACTCTGTCATTGTACCCAAATCTCTCCAAAGAACAAGCTAAAATGAGCTAGTCATGCCACCGAGGTATCAAGGACCATCATGTGTGAAGTATTAAGGCATCATCTATCTCCATGAGAGACATATGAGAAAAAACATGTATGAGAATCATGAATTTGATTCCATGAAAGGATGATTTTAGAGCCAGGAAAGGTGAGGGGATGATCTTTATATGGAGCACCCTGTTTCTAAGAATGAGCAATCATCTGAGTTCACTTGATGCAATTCACTTGGTACTATTCGTAAAAACTCATTCAACACCTAGTAGTGTGATCACACCTTAAGGAGGAGGCACATTACAATCACCTCATTTTGGCCATAGGACAGGAATCCCATTCAGGGAGCAATCCTCTATCTACAAAGTGAGGATCTCATTTTAGTAAGAAGTAGACAAACATCATAGAGTTGATTCATGGTCACTAAAGTGAATTATGGACCAAATTTAAAAATTGGTACCAATTCAAGTAGTGGTAGGGCCAAAATCCAATCCAGAAGGTCAAAAAACCTACAAAATGACTATATGCTTTCCCAAAACAAAGACCGACTACAATATATATGCCCTGAAAGTTTTAGGTCCTTTGCTGAAATCCTAAAAAATGAGTAACTACTGACCAGATTAGATTTTGAAAAACTATCTTCTAGATTATAACTGTCAGAGCTACGAGACCACTTCCATCAGGTGCAGAGTGACCCTAACTTCTTATATTTACTAAAATAAATTTAAAGTCCTCATGAAAGGCTAAGCTGAAATGGTACAAGAAGTAGTGAATAAAGTAGAAGTGGTTGGGAGAGGGAAGGAAAGGGTCCTTTTTAAGACTGTGGGATTAGGTTGAGTGAAATTAGTCTTGACTCCGCATATCTACGTGCTTCAAGTGTAAGGGCGTGCACCATTTTTGAGTATTGTTGAAATTTAAAAAGTGGTGTAATGTGAATATCTGCAAGTGATGAAACTTTGGAGATTGTTTTGAATGTTAGACCTTGTCTTTTAGTGTTCCCAATGTTGACAATTGTATTATACAAAGTAAGACCTTGGGAATTTTGGATAGTTAACCCCAATCCATTTTAATCGACAATTGTTTGTGACTCCCTCTATAAATATGGGGAACTAGAACATGCAACGGGTTAGAGGGATCCCAACATGGGCCAATGTATCTATCAAATTTGATTACAAAAAAATAAATCAAAGTAGAGTATATTCTCCTTCCTTTTCATCTATTGCTATATCTGAGGTAGATTAGTAGTAATGTTACATTAGGAACTAGTTAGTTTAGTTTTTAGTTTTGTATTTGCATACTAACTCCACTTTTGTCTACAATGATAAAAAAAATATTAAAAGGAAAAACATTTTTTACATTTTTATAGTAAACTTTGGTAGAGAAGAGAGAGAAAAGTAAATTACAACAAGAAATTGTAGTGCTCGATGTGGAATAATGATATGTTTATTGGAATAAATTCCATCAGCTAAGTATAATCATGAACATAGAGGGTAAGAGCGGTGTACCTAAGATAGAAACGTTTCAAAAAATTTAATGAAAACCTTCAATAATAGTGAGAATCAAGTATGAATTCCATAGGATTTCTAGGCGTGCTAAATTGTACCTACAACTTTTAGGTAATTGTTCAAGTGATTACACCTATATGTGGGCATAAAATTTTGGATTATACTTGTAAGTAGACACCATCGAGTCACTAAATTTGTGAGATGAAGATATGATTATGGGTCTTATCACAAATGAGAGGCCCACTCTGTTATGTTACCACATCCTCGCACAGGAAAATGTGGTCACGGGATCGACTCCCATAATAGGCCCTCTCCTTTTCTTATTTTAGTAGCCCAACTTCTTAAAATGTTGGTGTTTAGTGTTAAAATTGGTTATCTGATCTATTTTCTATTATTTTGATTTACATATGGTACTAAACAGTAAATAGAATAAATTTAATATTTGGCAGAGAAGATAAAGAAGAATAAATTACAGCAAGAATTTCATGTTCCACAGGGGGAAAATGAGCCATGTATTTGAAGTCTAATCCATCAACAATAATCATGAAAATAGAAGGTGAGAGCTTTGCACCCAAAATAGAAATGTTTCTTAAACATTGATGAAAATATAAGTAACAATGAGATTGAGGAATAATTTCCATAGGATTTCTGGGTGTGATAAATTGAACTTGTAATATGTAGGGATATTGTACGAGTGAATGTATCCCATCATCTTCTCATTACACCGAAATGCATCCTCACATGCGAAAGGCTCCTCCCATTTTGACAAGTGATGAAGATATCAACGCATGAAGTTTTTGGTTGACAAAGCACATACTTACATATGTCGTTTATGTGTTAGACAATGGTTGGATAGTTGGGCAGGGACGGTGGGTCTCTAAGAACTGTCAGAATCATAGACAACTTATGCAGAGGACATTGATCGGGGCCTTAGATTTGTGAAAAACCTTAAAAGGTGGAGCGTAATGTTTTGATAAAGAAACCCTAAAACAAAACAAATATGTGGTCAGCTGACACTTGAGACTGTTGTAGGTTTATTAGGAGGAAGTGACTCATCATGAAAGGTTGCAAAGGCCTTCGATACATGTTTATCATATTGTTTGCAAATGAAAATAATGAAGATACTGAAATTTGTTTGTTTTGTTTCTATGGAGGGGTCACTGGGCCAAAAATGACAAGAAGAAGAGAAAGAAGAAGAGTGTGGAGAGCTACAAGATCTATGTTTTTAAGGTCCTGAAGTAGGTCCACCACAAGATCAACATCTCCAACAAGGCCATGAGTATCATGAATTCCTTCATGAATGACATCTTTGAGAAAATAGTTGGTGAAGCTTTGAATATTTCAAAATATGTGAAGAGGTAGAATCTTACTTCACGGGAGGTGCTGACAGTCGTGAAATTGGCTCTTCGCAATGTACTTACTAAGCATGCAGTTTCAAAGGGAACCAATGCCGTAACAAAGTTCACATTTGTTTGAACAAACCCTAACTCTTTATTGGCCATTCTTTGTTTTTAGGATTTCTATTGACACCAACTATACATTTGAAATATTTCTCTCTCACTATTTGATTTGTTTTTTTCGTCTCTGTATATGTCAGTCATCTGGATGGGATGGAAAATTTCTTGTTTAACTAAATGTTAGTAGAGAGGGTCCATATGTGTGCAGAGAAATTTATTCAACCAATGCTAAAGAATATATTTACTACATAGAGGCTTTTATTAAAGGTAGGTTTATTTGATGCTTGATACTTTGCATTCTTCCCATGAATTTGGGGTTAGTATTGTGACTTGGGCCGTAAGCATTTTTTTTCAAATTATGTTTTAACAATGGAAATTGTAAAATAATGGGTGTATGTAAGAACTGTAAGTTCAAACGAACATGATCTAAAAATTGAGAATTTTAGGTTAATAATGAGAAAAACACCTAAACAATAGTCAAATTCAAAGCCAAGTCTAGGTAGACAATTGTTGCTTTTGTTGAGAGAGCAAGGTTATTACTTTGGGGATTGTGTGACCATTGAATAGGTTATAAGATCAAGAGTTGAAACAAATGGGCTTCATTTCCGCATTGTAACTAGACACAAAGGATTCCTTTTCAATCTTGCAAATTTTAAATTATTTTTTAATGTTGGATTTGTCTTCTTTTGTAATTTTTTGACTGTTGGGACTTTTTATTTGTATTCGTTGTTGTGTAGACCTATTTCAGTGCAAAAAGTGATGTTGAGTTAAGGATCTTTTGTTTATCCCACCATAGGCTGCTCATGATCTATATGCAATTTACTGTGCCAACAACGTAAACCTCAACTATTTGTTACATGTCTCTTCATTTCTGATGAGTTTGAAGAACTTATTCCCAAGTATCTTCCTTTCTTGATGGTCAGTGTTTTGTCATTGTTAATCTTGCTCAACTTTTTTAATTTATTATATTTAGGCCTCGAATGGATACTACAATGTAGGTAATTATTTTTGTGTTAACTTGCATAGTATTGTGTATTCAAAGACTATGTCACTCAATGTATCTCCAAAATAGCTTCGACAGAGCAAGGATTTGAGGATAAAAAAGAAGAAAATTGTAAACAAGTGCATTATAGGCAGTTGGAATGTGACTTTTTATTTGTGATTAAGCACTATTTTCTATTTCAAGTCTCTTTACCTTATCTTGAGTTTTATGTTTGTACTTATAAGAGTTATCCCAAAAAATATTTGTTGATTGATCATTTATTATTGAAGGGGAAACATTAAGATCCATTTAAGTAATTTTAGCCTCAAGGAATGAGGTGTAGCCATTCCACCAAATTTGTAGACTTGCATTAGGCCTCTATACTTTTGGTATCTACTGGAATTTAGATGGCATGACAATGAACATTTTACTCGCTCACATTATGCGCGTGAATGCAATATACATTTAAAATGGCCAAAAAAATGGTAAACCCAATATTATAGGGGAATATGTGATGCTTGAGTAGATTTATACAAAATAATTCATGGAATAAGTGTGGGACATATAAATATTTAATTCTCACTTTTTTATTAACAAAATCCCTCTTTTGAATGGTAAATGAAAAATACCTTTCACTCAAATTGCATTGATTTGAATAATGTGGACGAGATTGAGACTAAAAATATGGAGCACATAACATTCCTTAAACATACATTCTCACTTTTTTATTTCTAGCCTTCGATTCACACATTTCTTTCATGCATACATTCCTTAAGCATACATTCTCACTTTTGTATTTCTAACCTTCGATTCGTGTCTTCATTTTCCTTGAACATTCCTTTTACACATCCTAATTACCTGATCCCTTGGGATTAATTTTAGTTGTTGGTTTGTCATCGTAGTAGAACTCCCTCCCAAACATCTTTCTCACCTAAATCACATTGCATCATCTTTCACACTTCCAAGGTTTCACCTACATCATCTAGACCTGAAAAAACTATGTGCCTCTTGACTAGCTAGACAAACCCTATTTGTTTCCCTGATAGCTATAGAAAAACCCTATTCACAATTGTGTATGAAACCCCCAATCTCATTTTTGTATGAAACACTAATCACAATAGTGTACAAAGTGGAACAATAACAAATATTATTTGGGTATGAATAATCTAAGTTGGGGAAATAGGTGTGGGACATGCAAGTGTTTGATTCCCATGATTTTACTAAGTCATGGAGTAGGTGTGGACATGTAGGTATTTAATTCATGGTGTACTTCACCTACATTGTCCACACATGTAAAAACTATGTGCCTCATGGCTAGAGTCAAACCTGTATTTTCCCTTATAACTACATTGAAATCCTGATCCCACTTCCTTTTGAAACCCCTAATCACAATTATGTATAGAACCCTTTTCGCATTTGTGTATAAGGTAGAGCACATAACATATATTATTTGGGTAGGAATAATCTAAACCAAGGAATAGGTGTGGGACATGAAAGGATTTAATTCCCACATTTTTACTAAGTCATGGAATAGGTGTGGGACATATATGTATTTAATTCCCATATTTTTATTTTAAAATCCCTCTTTTGAATGACAAAAAATACACCTTTCACTCATATGACCAACTGCTAGAGTGGCTCGATTATCAATGATTGTTCAAGCATCACATAATCCCCTACAAATACTGAAGCTTGAAACTGAAGATTGACGTTTATTGGGTTTTCCTCATTTTTTTACATTTTTGCCCCTTTAAATGCAAATTGCATTCATGTGCATATTGTGTGTGAGATAAAGATGAAAAAATGGATCACATAATGCATTTTTATTTTTAACCTTCAATTCATGTCTTTGCCTTCCTTGAACATTCCTTTTATGCATCCTTTCTACCTGGATTCGAAGGGAGTAATGTCAAGCTCTGGGTTGCAATCTCAACAAGCCTCCCTCCCAATTACAAGCATCTTCCTAGCCGTAAGCACATTGCATCACCCTTTACATTTCCTTGTACTTTCACCTACATTGTCCACACCTGGAAAAACTACGTGTCTCTCGGCTAGAGACAAACCTTGTTCGTTCACTTGATAGCTACATAGAAATTCTAATTGTAGTTGTGTATGCAACCCCTCCCTTGGGATTTTAGGTCCACACCACATATCCTTGTTTCTAAATTAACCCTTGAAACACATAAGTGAATTCCCCATTTATTTGTGCACCTTAAATTTGTGAAATTGCAAACAACTATTAACATTGGTTGTATTGAATGATCACTCTTTTCTTTTTTAGATCTCCAAAATATGTTTCCTCTACCTCTTTTGCACCATATGCAGTTTTTCTTTCAAAAATTTGACACACTAAATGTCACGCAGTAAAAAACCTTTCCACCAAAAAATCAGAAAAATGACAAAATATCACGATTCACTTGTCAGATAACATCTTCTTCCACCCCATACATCCATTCCTTGGGTGACCTCAATTATCAATTATTTTTCCTACATTGCCTACTTCACTATATTTTCTCAAGCTTAAAACTGTAAAAGACATATGCTTGCAAAGTGCTACAAACAAGTTTAAACTGGGACCCTTGTGAATTGGTTAGGTCTCACATTGCACTCACGGACCCTGAGATGATGATTAAGTGGAGCACATATAGTAGATATTATTTGGGAAGGAATAATATGCTTCATGGAATAGGTGTGGGGCATGCAGGTATATAATTTCCCGCCTTTTAATTTACAACAATCCATCCATGTCTACATCTTACCTATCCAATTAAATTTCATCTAATCGAAAACCTTGATGCCATTAAATTAAAAAAATAAGCTTGATTAAAGGGGGCCAAAAAGTGGACAAAAACCTGAAAACAGATGAAACAGCGTACACATTTTGCTAAAACGCGCTTGCATTTTAATTTTTTTTGGCTTGGTAATTACCGAACCTATAACACGTATGTGTGTTTTAAAGAAGGCTAAAACATACACGTAGAGAAGGTAAATGCATATGCGTTTTAAAGAAGGAAAAACGTACATGGTTAAGAGAAGAAAAATGTGTTTTTAGAGAAGAAAAAATGTGTACGCGTTTTGTATAGTATGGACTATGTATGTTTTTTTTGGTACGTGTCTTATACTAAAAATAAATGTTTAAGTATAAGAAATTTTATTATTTCTTATACTTTAAATTTATTTTAGTAAATATAAGAAATTAGGGTCACTCTACACCTGATGGAAGTGGTCCCATAGCTCCAACAGTTATAATCTAGAAGATAGTTTTTCAAAATCTAATCTGGTCAATACTTACTCATTTTCAGGATTTCAACAAAGGACCTAAAACTTTCAGGGCATATATATTGTAGTCGGTCTTTGTTTTGGGAAATAATATAGTCATTTTTTAGGTTTTTTGACCTTCTAAATTGGATTTTGGCCCTACCACTGCTTGAATTGGTACCAATTTTTAAATTTGGTCCATAATTCACTTTAGTGACCATGAATCAACTCTATGATGCTTGTCTACTTCTTACTAAAAAGAGATCCTCACTTTGTAGATAGAGGATTGTTCCCTGAATGGGATTCTTGTCCTATGGCCAAAATGAGGTGATTGTAATGTGCCTCCTCCTTAAGGTGTGATAACACTACTAGGTGTTGAATGAGTTGTTACGAATAGTACCAAGTGAATTGCATCAAGTGAACTCAGATGATTGCTCATTCTTAGAAACATGGTGCTCCATATAAAGATCATCCCCTCACCTTTCCTAGCTCTAAAATCATCCTTTCATGGAATCAAATTCATGATTCTCATACATGTTTTTTTCTCATATGTCTCTTATGGAGACAAATGATGCCTTAATACTTCACACATGATGGTCCTTGATAGCTCGGTGACATGACTAGCTCATTTTAGCTTGTTCTGAAGGGTGTTCAATTAACTACATAATGGCCAAAAATGACTTTTTAGGCCTTCAGAGGAAGTAGTCTCTCATCAAAACTAAATGAGTCGATCGATCACCTTAGACACTATTCCCTACACACTGAAACACGTTGAATGATCTTATTAGGAACTTTCCTTTGGGTGAGGGTTTATGATTTAGGGTTTAGGGTTTAGGGCTCAAGGTTTAGGGTTTATAGGTCAGGGTTTAGGACTCAAGGTTTAGTGTTTAGGGTTTAATGTTTAGTGGTTAAGGCACATAGTTCATATTTTAGGGTTTAGGGTTTAGGGCTCAAGGTTAAGGGTTCTTGGTTTAGGGTTTATGGTTTTTTAGGGTTTATGGGTTAAGGGTTAAGGGTTGAGGGTTTAGGAATAAGGTTTAGGGTTTAGGGCTCAGGTTCAAGGTTTAGGGTTTAGGGTTGAGAGTTGAGGGAGGGTTTATCAAGGGTTGATGTTTTTAGGGTTTATGAGGGTTTAAGGTTCAGGGTTTAGGGTTTTGGCTTAGGGATCAGGGTTAAGGGTTTAGGGTTTAGGGTTTAGGGTTTAGGGTTTAGGGTTCAAGGTTTAGGGTTTTGGGTTTAGGGCTTAGGGGTTTAGGGTTTAAGGCTTAGGGTTTAGGGCTCAAGTTTAGGGATTTAGGGGTTAGGGTTTATTTTAGGGTTTAGGGTTTAGTAGGATTAGGGCTTATAGTTTAGGGTTTACGGCTTAGGGTTTATGGTATAGGTTTAGGGTTTAACACTCAGGGTTTAGGGTTTAGGGCTCAGGGTTTAGGGTTTAGGGTTTACTATTTAGGGTTTAAGGTTTAAAGGTCAGGGTCCATGGTTTAGGGAATAGGGTTTAGGGTTTATGGTTTAATGCTCAATTTTTATGGTTTAGGGGTTAGGGGTTAGGGTTTAGGGCTCAGGGTTTAAGGCTCATGGATTAGGCTCACCCATTCACTCACTATAATGTTCTATGTCTTACCCATTCTTATAAGTATTGACAAAGAGTATTCAACTAAAAAGGGTTCATCTACTTCATAGGTAGAACATTCAAGGGAGTCATCACAATTTGATGCCTTTCATCTACTGATATTTTAAAGGAGGGAAATTACAGATATCCAAGAATAATTTGGTACAAATAAATGTTACCCAATACAACTATCTTCTTTTTTCCCATTGCATGTGAACTATTTCACTCAATGTAATGTTTTGTGTCTTACCCATTCTTATTAGTATTGATACAGAGTATTCAACTGAAAAGGGTTCATCGACTTCGTAGGAACAAAATTCAAAGAGATTCATCAAAATTTGATGTCTTTCATCTGTTGATATTTTGAAGGAGGGAAATGCCCACCTCTCATAAACAAGGTAGTTGTAAAAGCAGACTTAATGATGGTTCTAGGCACAAGACTAGGAAATATGGTCCTAAGATATTGAAAAAATGAACTCACTCATGAGACCTACTAGAAATATATGAGGTTTAGGGGTTAGAGCTTAGGGTTTTGGATTTAGTGTTTAGGGTTTATAACTCAGGGCTCAGGGCTCAGGGTTCAAGGTTTAGGGTTTAGAGTTAAGGGTTTAGGGTTTAGGGTTTAGGGTTTAGGATTTAGTGTTTAGGGTTTAGGTTTATTATTATTTTTAGAGTTATAGGGTTTTAATTTAGGGTTTAGGTTCATGGTTAACAGTTGAGGGTCAAGGGTTTAGGTCACATATTTCAGGGTTTAGGGTTTAGGGTTTAGTGTTTAGGGCTTAGAGTTTAGGGTTTAGGGTTTAGGGTTTAATGCTTAGGGTTTAGGGTTCAGTGGGTTTAGGGTTTAGGGTTTAGGGTTTAGGATTTAGTTTTTAGGTTTAGGGTTTAGGGTTTAGGGACCTTTATGATTTAACATTTAGGGCTTAAGGTTTAGGGTTTAGGGTTTAGGGCTCATGGTTCATGGTTTAGGGTTTAGGGTTTAGGATTTAACATGGTTTAGGGTTTCATGGGTTTAGGGTTTAGGGGTTAGTTAGGGTGCATGGGTTTAAGGTTTAAGGGTTAGTTAGGGATTATGTTTTAGGGGTTTAGGGGTTATGGGTTTAAGTTTAGGGCTCTAGATTTAGGGTTTAGGGCTCAGAGCTTAGGGTTTAAGGTTTAGGGTTTAGGGCTCAAGGATTAGGGTGTAGGGTTCAAGGCTTAAATGGTTTAGGGATTAGGGTTTAGGGTTAGGGTTCATGAGTTCATGGTTTATGGCTTAAGGTTCAAGGTTCAGAGTTACTGGTTTAAGGTTTAGGGGTTAGAGCTTAGGGGCTCTAGGATTTAGTGTTTAGGGTTTAGGGTTTAGGGTCTAAGTTATAAGGGTTTAGGGTTTAGGGTTTAGGGTTTAGGATTTAGTGTTTAAGGGTTTAGGATTTATTATTTTGGTTTTAGGGTTTAGGGTTTATAGTTTAGGGTTTAGGTCTCATGGTTGAGGGTTAAGGGTTTAGGTCACAAAGTTCAGGGTTTAGGGTTTAGTGTTTAGGATTTAGGGCTTATGGTTTAGGGTTTAGGGCTCATGCTTTAGGGTTTAGGATTCAATGTTTAGGGTTTAGGGTTTAGGGTTTATTTAGTTATGGGTTAGGGTTTAGGGTTTAGGATTTAGTTTTCAGGGTTTAGGGTTTAGGGTTTAGGGCTTATGTTCATGGTTTAGGGTTTAGGGTTTAGGGCTCATGGGTAAGGGCTGAATATTTAAGGATTAGGGTTTAGGGCTTAGGATTTAGGGTTTAAGGTTTATGGTTTAGGTTTTAGGGTTTAGGGATCATGGTTTAGGGTTTAGGGTTTAGGGGTTTAGGGTTTAAGGTTTAGGGTTTAAGGTTTCGATTGTAGAATTTAAATGCTAAAAGGTTTAGGATGAATACTGAAATCCTAAAAATTACCTATGTACTGACCAGATTATACTATAAAAAACTATCTCCTAAACCGTGACTAATGGAGCTATGAGATTAGTTCCATAAGGTGCAGAGTGACCCTAATTTCTTATATTTACATAAATAAATTTAAAGTATAGTTTTTTCATTTATATTATTTTTATTTTATATAGGATAAATATGAAATCCTAATAAATGAAAAACTTATACTGAACATTTATTTACTGTAAATAGAATCATCTCAAAAGCATATATATGTTTATATATAAGAACGCGTACGCATTATAACGCATACGTGTTTGTGCACGTTTTCTCTTTTTCCAAGCCATGCCTCAAGGCTTGGGATCCAGTTTGGATCCCCAAGCCTGAGGCATGGACCTGCACAAACACAACAAACAACACGTATTTTTGCAGGAAAATGATAAAAATGCCACTTCCTCTATCAAAAATCAAAATAAAAAAATCGATCCATTTTAAAAAAATTATACCACAACGTAGAGTAGAGTTTCTTCTTTCTAAAAATATAATTTTTCAAAATTTTTGACTAATATAAGGTTTCCATATTATTTATTTTCTAACTATGCCTTTTTATAGCTATTTTTTGAAGTTTAAATATGTCTATCTTTCATCATGTATCTTTTTTTGGGTCATCAAAATTGAAAAAAATAAATTACTAGCACAAACTAGGCCTAATTCTATACATATTCAAAAAAAAATCTAATTATCGATATTTTTTTAGGTAGTTAGGGGGGTGGGCATGGTCGGAGCGAGCTCCGTTATTTTTCAAAACATAAAATTCATGTACTAGAAAAATCATAAATAAAAAATACTCACTAAAAAAATCTAAAAAAAATTCTACACAAACTAGATGCTCCTAGCTATCTTTCTACCAAAGGGTTTTCAAAAATACTAAATGGTGCTCAAAAAATGGTGGGGGGCATGAAAGTCACTCTATTATGTTTTTTTAACAAAAATAGGAGCACCTGTTGGTATTTTAGTTATTTGACCCACTTAAACTTATCCATTTTCAATAAAATTTAGTAGCTTAGAAACTAGACTCAAAATTCTACAATTCATATTTCTACAACATCTTCCAATTTTGAGTGTAACTATTTCAAAAAAACTCATACAAGTTGAAGTTTTTTATTTTTCAAAAAAATGTGTCCACTTAAGACCCCCTTTTGGCCCCCCAACTTGGTGCACTTACTCGAATCATATGACCAATTCTTCGAAGGTGTTAACTATCAATACATGGCTATGCATCTACTCCCTACAATTACTTGACCTTACAATTGGATACATAAGCTACAAAGTTCTATAACAAGTAGTCATTGTGGTCGGGTTCCAAAGTTGGAACATGTTGGATTTTCCCCTTTTTATTTTTCACCTTTAGACGTAAATTACACTCGCGTGAATATTGTACTACCCTAATCATTAACATGGTAGTTGAACAAAAACACCAATCTAAATTTTACATGATATCGTTACGGAAGCATTCGAGGTACACTTTGCGTCTTCATGTCTCTAACGTGACTCACGAAACATGCATTCAAATTCCTCTTACATTTACATTATTTCCAACAACCCAATAAAGTCAAGCCCTGCAAATTCAAACAAGTATTGAAGAGGGTATTTTTTCACATAGCCTCCTCGATTCCTCTTTCCTTTCTCGTGCACTACTCCACCCTCAAACACCATTTTCTACACTCCCATTCCTTTCCCATTATTCCTCTTAATTTTGTTTCACTTCTCCACTACATCCCTTACGGCATTCACATCGTACACTTGACGTACGATTGGTAGTTTTTAAATACTTCTAACTATTAAAATATCTCTTTGTCATGGCATGAGTTGGGTTGCATAGATGTATCCCATATTTACTTTTCTCAGCTCCTTTTTCCTTTCACCATAGAAAATCTTGATGACAAAACTAGAGGTTTTAAAGTTTCGAGTTTCATGTGATAGTTGTTAATTAGTATAGTTGGCCCCATGTGCTCTATGGTCTATCTAAAAAAAATGAACATAAGGCTTTATATATAAGTGTTGCCCAAGTTTCATGTCTATTAAATCCACCATTCCACATCAATATATAAGATAATAATTTTAAAACATTTTAAAAACATAGAATCTATACTAATCATGCCTATTAGCCTTTCATAAGAACCTATGGATGCTTTTGGTAGTTTATATTTTACGTTTAAAATCAAGCAACATTTATTTTTCACAGAAGTCGAGAAAAGAGTTAACCTTCAATACATGGAATGAACAATTCAAGCTAGTGCCACGTCTATCTCTCGAGTATACCTACCACTTCTCTGCTCGAGCCATGTAAATTCTAGAACATTCTTACAACTATTGAATTCTTAAATGGGGCATCATTCATTTTGTTAATTACTAACAGATCTATTGAAATTGGCTCTCAGATTTCTAATCATCAGAATTCAGGCCTAAAATAGACAGATTGTAATATATCATGATGCTTGTTTACTCGTCAAAGGAAACTCATTTGATTTAGACTTCAGAGACTTTTTATTCCAGCATGCTTGAAGTCGACAAAATATGGGATACTATTTAGTACCGACTGATCTGGATTTCGTCTTCCCTTCACACGCCCGCGGGACTTGAACCTGGGTCGCCTGCCCGCATGCACATCTTCGTCTCTGCTGGCCAACATAACATACACCCTCTTGCATAATTGTTTGTTCTTTTTAATTAACTTATATGATTAAACTAACAACTAAATAAATAATTCACCCGACATTCATATTTGGGCATGGGACCGAAAGGGATTTGAGATGCGTTTCCCATATTATGATTAAATAAATTCAAGTCGCATGCATCTCAATAACTTGTTTTCCATGCATTTCATAACTACTTAAAAATTATTGTTTACTTTATTATACTACGGAAGGTAAGTATATTGGCTTCACACCAACAAATATGCATTTTGACAAAAACCAATAAAATATTGTCATCTATATTTAATGACATCTGACTATAGTTTGATGGTGTAATTTTTTTTGCTTGAATTTCATTGGTTACTTCCTTTATTCTTACTGTGCAAAAGAATTGATTCGGGGAGCCTGTTTTTCCTCGAAAAAACTATGAATTACAACTGTTTGTCGGAGTTGGGCGGCTATATGTTGGAGAAGGACGGCTTGGATTTTTAGCGCACAACTCCATCTCAAGTATCTTTATCTATAATTAATATTACAGTGTTTACAACTTCCATAGCTATTTTTGGTCTTCTGGAAGATGAAATTCCATTATTCATTTTGAGTTTCTCATATGGATTCTGCCTCTGAACCTTTGTCTTGTTTTTGTTGAAGTTGATATGAAATCACAGGGATCATGGTTTTATACGAGTTTTTTTTCATTAATTCAATGGTTTAATTCAAAAGTTTTTTCATTAGTTCAAGGGTTGGAGTTACCATTTTATCATAGCTGCGCAAGAAATGGAATTTACTGTAGCCTCCCAAGAAATGGAACGAGGGTTTTCTCTTTGCCCCAATTGCCATTACGTACACATGTTTGACATGGATTTGCACATTTTCTCTGTAACAATGGCCGGAAGAAGGGACATTATGGATAGGGAGCCAAGAAAGGTAATTATTCAACCTTCTGTTTTAAGATAAGGATTACTTGCTTTCATTATCTTGATGGGTTTCAAAACCCTTTAGGGATTATAGAGTAAATAAGTTCGTGGTTTGAAACTAGATTGCATAGGAAGGGAAACATAGTAATTGGGTTTTTGTCTAAAATAAATTTTAGAGGAATGCTACGGACTATGGGGTTATATATTGCAACATGACAAATTTTAGGGTTTGGGGTGACTCGACAAATGCAAATTTGTACTAGAGAATCAACGGGCAGACGATTGAAGATATGGTCTGTTTCATGGTGCAACACCGTCAGTACCAT